>CABPRJ010000485.1:0-447363 GCA_902439185.1 Cinara cedri | reverse complement strand
TCCCCAAAAAAAAAAAAAAAAAAAAAAAACATCATTCCGTGATAAAACTTATATACGGCTCTCTTATCTAAATACTACTTTATTTCGAAAATAAAATATTACTATTTATTTATAACTTGATGGGGGACTGTTAAATAAAACGCTGCACTCCGGCGGTGGTCGTCGAGGATTTTTATTTTTTTTTCCACTTTAATAAAATCGTTTTTCGAATCTGAATAATTTGTCAGTGGGTATCGTTAACTTTTATATACAAATACTATACGCTCGTATTTATACTGGTTGTATACGCTAGATGGTGATGCGTCTATATTGAATATACATTTTTGTCGGAATAATGGTTTTTTTTTTTTTTTTTTTTTTTTTTTTTTTGTAACCCAATAATATGCCCGTATCCGTGTATAATATTATAAATAACCACTTTTCGAACGTCTTCCGATTTCTTCCGACGAACAATTTAAACGTACCTAACCATGCAAGGAGAACACTTTAACGCGCCGCGATCACTATATGATATAATAGTATTGTTTTGTGTGTAGCGTTCCGTACGCGTAGTACAAATTAAATTACACGAAAAACCTTTTGCAAGAAAGACGTGTTCTACTCGCGCGCCTAGAATATTATAATATCGTGATCACTGGATAGTTTGTTAATGTATTACTATACATTATCACGCCGCGATAATACGCAGGACGCGGTAAGATCAAAGCGTATAACACGTTATTGAGAGTATTGGTATAATATATAAGAGAGTTTCTTGTTTTTTTTTTTTTTGTTTTTTATGTCTCAAGTAAATTAGTTAACGCGCGCTTACACTAAATAATATTATATTTGACGAGATGTTTCACTAAACGACAACGCTAATTCGATTATACAATAACAATATATTAAACGAGTGTCCGGTATAAACGGATATGTAATAATATCATACTAAAAATGTTGTTTTTATATTTCCCTAGACAATTTCAATTAAAACAACACTATCGTAAAATAATATACACGGTCGTTTTACATAATATTATGCGTACGGTGAATAGAACACGGGTTGTTTTTCGAACGGGACGAATACGATTGTCTGACGATTCCCTTTTAAAGACGCCATTCGGTACGGCCGTAGGTACGCGTATAATATGAGTGGGGGGGGGGGTACCCGTAACACACTAATATAATGAATCAAATACGATTCAGCTGCGCACTGTTGCAGACTCGCCGCGCGCATGTACTCTTAACGTAATCATTGTGTTTTATATCCACTGCTCTGTATAATATACGAACAATGAGAGTGTGTTATACAGTGTGTTTGGTACAATAATACCGTACGTCTCTCCGCGGCGCTGCAGACGGATTCGAGGAGTACATAAATTAAAATGTTAAATAAGTCATAAATTACTTACCTATACGCATATACATATTATATTATTTGAATGTACACGATTTCTGACGGCTCCTATTTCCGCCGCGACGCGGCACTCGAATCGAAAACTGTTGTGACTATTGAAGCCAGCTAACTATTATCCCCCCCTCCCCCGTAATAACAGAAAACCGGAATTCCGCACGGAAGAAACGAGACAGTTTTTCCGCCCGGTGACAGCGTGACCTGCCCGACGTGCATATTGTTATAACTGCAAATTCGATGGTTATTTTCGATTGACGCCGACAGGAACGTGCGAATAGAGATGATCGAAAGGCAAAAAGGAAGAAATATTGAAATATTGGAGATCGTATTATGTTTTCAACGATTTCGAACATAATGTACGATTTTTTCCTAATATCACATACATGGTATGGATCTGTCCCCGTCCTTTATTTTGACGCTATATAATATACCTAAACCGAAACGGCGGTAAACAGACTGGTCAAAAATAAAATGAGAAAATAAATATTAAAGCCCTTTCTGAACGTAAATCTATATGAAATATAAATATTATATTTTACATTCCGAGTGCAGCGTTGAACCTATCACAGTTTTACTAATATGTGTTTTTCCCCCTCAGAAAACACTCTTTCGGTTGTTAAAAGAATTTTCCAAATTCGTCACACGTTAGTACCTAACTAAAAAGATGTGTTTCGCCCGTTTAAAATGTATTTGTAATTATTTTTCTAGATTCCTAACAGTTTTCCTAAACAATTTTAAAAAATTATAAAAAATATAAATCACCGTTATATCCGTATACATTTCCTTTACAAATATTATTTTCAATATAATACTATACTCGAGTCGCATCGCTTTGAGGTGACCTGAAAACGCTGACCACTCGGTTTACAATTTAATTTGTCAATGATACAGCGATTTGCAAATTATTTACTATTTTCGGCATATATTTGTAAATTAAACCTAAACTAACCTAATCAATCGGCACGATGGGTGGGCCAAGTTCATAGAAGTTGATTCGTTGGTTTTATACCTGTCGATTTTTGGGTCACCTAGGCTATTCGAGAGGAGAAAACACAACGTAACCTAACCTAAATTCACCAGTTTACCGTGCTCTGCTCAGAATTGTTTTTTTGATTGCAATTGTAGAAATCTATGTTTTCGGCAAACAGACTAAATCCCTTATATTATGTCCCATGACTTTGAAACTTTTCTCCTACGACAATAGCCGATATTACTAACACTATATACTCCACAACCTGTATACGAGAAGCGTAGTGAATCATTGGCCTACTGTTTTTATTTTTTTTTCAAAGAAACAATATGAAAAACGCGAACTTTACAAATTATACTACTACGCCTATGTATACAGGATAATATGTTTACTGCATTCACCACTGTGGTTATTGACGGAGATTTCGAGTAAATTTGATATTTTTTTTTCAAATATTGTGTTTTTTTTTTTCTGAAAACACGACACTTTTTGAATTTGAGTTTGAAAGCAGCGCGCTACTGTTCGAATGACGATTAACGATAGATACGTGCGTAAGCGTAACATTTTGAAAACATCGTGACGAATATGGTTCTGGAACGGTCGGAAAAATCGAATCTACTCGAAATCTTCGCGCAAGTCAATCGCCGGATCGCGGAAAAAATAAAAAAAAAAAAAAAAAAATTAATCGCCCTGTACAATACAGTGGTCGAGTATTTGAACTCCCGAGGATACGCGCGCTATTCGAAACACGCTATTTGGCCGGCGTCCACCGCTTGTCGGGGTGACCTCCTCCTCCACCGGCCACGGGATACACGTGTTTTACGACACGTCGGCTTTTTCCTTTTTGTTCGCCCCGCGTCAGCAAATCACGCGAACATGCGGCCGTTTTCGTCGCCCGAGGCCTCCGGGGCACTTATAAAACCCGAGTATGTAAAAAAAAAAAAATATATATATACACAAATACATGTATTATATTAGGTATACACCTATACCCGTACTATTGTAGGATAATGTATATAAAACGACGACGATATATTATTGCGTCTATAAATAATGAAACGTATTTTATTTATATAGTTTTTTTTTTTTTTTTTTTTTGAAATGCTTAACTTTTTTTTTTAGCTTTCGCGCGTATGGCGAAAAACGTATTGCAGGTTTCACCGTGATGCGTGTGATTTTTTTTTTCTGGACGGCTTTGCTATCAGAAATCTCGCTCCAATCAGAAACCGATGAGAAAGCTTTTTCTGTACATTTAGTGTCATTATTTTAGATTTTCTTAATTTCAGAAAATTCGCCTCGAATTTCAAGAGTAAAATAAAATGTTGGCTATTGTGATTTCACGTGTGACTATCTTAATTCTCAATAATGATACGGAACAAATTTTAATGGCCATTAAATAAAACAATGTATTTTTTTTTTCACTTTTTAAGCCATTCAAATCCCAGCTCTGCCGATACTTGTAAAACATTGTGCACCTTTACAAAAATGTATGGATAACTACAGCAGTAGAAATCTACCGTCTGTACTAAAACAGAATTTTCTTTATTTTCCGTTAGACATGGACATCGTGTGAAACTTGCGGTTCAACTGAATTTCCTTCGACTCGTTTATAAGCGTTTATTATATACATACTATCATATTGTTGTACGAATAATGAATTTCAAATGTTGACGGTTTTATCTATTCGTCAATCGGCAATAAATAGTATTGTTTTAGTATACTAGTATTGTGTAAACTCAGACGGGACAGCTATTTATCAGCTTTTAATATTATTCACCTTTAACGGAGAATATCCGATAATTTGTTTTAGGTAAATTAATAAATTAAGTGTACTTATAGTCAATACTAGGTTTATTATCAAACTAAAAATTCGTTTGTCTGTTTTTTTTTTTTTTTTAGTCCAGTAAAATCAGTTTAAAACCCGAAATATTTAAAAATTCTTCTTACTGATCGGAGTTTTTTACTCGTATACATGTCTGTAAATTAGTCTGTGTATGTAATGCACTATCGTTGTCTAATTTTTTTTAAAAGTCATTCGAATTCAAGGTTTACCTATTTATTGCAAATCGTTTTTTATTCTATTCAGTTTTTAAATTTTTTTGTAAACATGAGAAAAATACAACGATAGCACAGAAGATATTAATATTTTGAACCGGGGTAATTTTACAGATCAAAAATATTTGAATAATTGTCAAATGATTTGAAAGATTGTAATAATTTTTTTATAACACCTCTTGTGGTGTCTTATTGTATGTTTCAACACTTGAAAAATACCTATAGTAGACATCTTTTTCATAACTTCTAATACTTAATAATCTCCAAAATTTTTTACCATCATTATATTCATTCCCCTCCACTTCTTTTGATCTTAGACTACTGCTCTTCATTCTCGAACTAAGTACCAATACATCGACGTCCTCTTCGACAAATATTAATACAGTTTTATCATCAATGGTTGAAAATTAAAACTGAACTAAACGCTTTTGAACATATTATTTAAGTGGCAGTGGCAACATAATGCAAGTTCGAACAATGGTGTGTGCAATATTGTTCAATCTGTTTTATTTGTATAGAAACGGGCATTTATAGATACCATCAGAGCAACATATATTATTTTAGTGCAACCGCGATAATAGTGGCGCGCTCCTACGGAGATTGTCGATAACCTGACAATTGTTATTTACTCAAGATTTAACTAAAATATCCACTCTATACATTTTCAAACTGTCATATGACTGTAATTATTATTATTTATTTATTTAGTTTTTTTTTTAAACTATAAAAAAATCCGCTAAAACAACCCTTCAGTCTATTGACACGGCACTTTTTGGTCGTAATATTTTTAATTCTTCTTCCCGATATCGTTTTCACATACCGCCTGTACATTTTATTAACAATTAAAATATAATATTGAAAAACCGTAAATTATAATATTACATGGTAACCGCCTTATTTTTATTACACATAACAGATACCAATTTTACACTCTCGTATATTTACTGACCATAAAAATAATATTTCTACGTTTATTATACGTTTCGACATAGCTGATTTTCTAAATAGAATAAAATAAAATAAAAATAATAGAGACGAGAATAGGTATAACAAAAAAAAAAGTTGATTTGAACATTCTTGGTCATTTTTATACAGGTTAACAATACCATAAAACCAATGGTTATCGACGAATATTAGAATTTTTTTTCCATACATGTGGAACAAGAGAAAATTTTTGAAAATATCGTGCATAAAACGATCGCATAATTAATAACGATTCTCGAATAATAATATACTAAGTGTCCGGAAAAAAAATTAAAATCGAATTTACTCGAAAATATAATAAAAACATATTATTTAAATTTAATATTATTAGCATATAACAATACGCCAGATCCACCTGGTTTGCCTGAAACGTTTTTTTCTCTTATACTTAAAAAGTACATTGCGGAGTTTAGGTTATAATTAGAGATTAAACACAAATAACAAAATTTAAAAAAGTGAATATTTTTGAAGGCTGTACGTACCTTTTTCTATAAAATTGCAATACAAAAAAGTTAATTATGTTTATTTTTAAAATAGCTTTAATTCTTTAAATTTTGTAATTTGTGGTTTAACTCTATAATTTCAATCTAAACACCCCTGTTTATGTTTTAAGTAAGGTAATTTTTGTACGTCGTGTGTTAATAAGACGGAGACGACACGTGCAGATGTGATATCTACTTAACTAACAAATTGTTGATTAATTGTTTATTCTTTGTGGCAATTAAGATTGCAATGGAAATTTGTGTCATAGTGCACCCAGTTTTCTAAATTGTAAATACACATAAAAGAGTCACAGTCAACTTTTATCAGATGAGTGCGATTGACGTACATACAACGAATTATTGTCAGTTGAACTTAAACCGCTTAATATCATTTATATTTTAGTCTGTCTACAAGTTAGTGCGGAGATTTGTGCGAATAACAACGATTGTTTCAATGTTAATAATGAAATCAAACTTCGATTAAAGCGTTTGGTTTCGTGACAAATTCGAACGTAAGAAAATTTTTGCCATAAAGATTCGCAGCATTTTAATTTAACACTGGCCGTTTTAAACATTTATGACCGTAGTGTATAATAGACGGTATTTCGTTAAAACAGCGTCTATCAAATTTCACTTTTTTCAGAAAGCAAAAAAAAAAAAAACAGTAAAACGGGATATAAGAATGTTTATCGTGGAAAACAATAAAATTACTTCTTAAAATCGGCCTTTTTCACAAAGCATGCATGCACTGAATGTGGTATACGCCCTTTTAACAAATTTGTGTTGATTTAATTACATTTTAAAAGAGCGCCTGGATATCTTTTAGTCGACATTACCAATTTAATTGTCTGCATTTAAATACGCCCTTCTACCGGTTAATGCTCCTAATTTTTCTGATTTTTCGACACAGAAAACGTATTTTTCGATTTTTATTGGTATACGTCCTTTTTAACAAAACCCCATCGATACAAAATATGGTTAGTCAGTTACCTACGTGCCCATACAATGTATCGCCGGTTCATTATGAAATAGAAACACTGCTATAATAATATTTACACGCGTTCAAACACATTTCTATCCGCAGTGCTCGTTCGGCCAAATATTTGTTTTGCTATTTTTTTTTATAAAATATTACCCGGTGTCGGCGTGTCGTCGTCGTCGTCGTCGTCGTTTTTCCTTCGGTCTTAATTTAACACCGCGGTCGAATCGACGGGCGGTAAATATACAACGTTATTATAATATCGCGCCCGGTGGTGTATGGACGAATATTAGAATATTTATGAGTGTCTGGTATTTTTTTTTTGTAATGATCATTCCAACGCCGGGCAAATCGAACACGAGCAAGTAGATACCTGCGTTAGAATAATATCGTATTATTAAGTGCACTGGGCATAATAGGTAAAACGAATACACTCGAATCGTCCGGCGATTTACGGACAACCGATGTAAATATACGAATCTCATCCGTTCTGTCGGCCGGGCGCATTATTTCAAACGCAAAACGCATCGATCATCGTTAAAAAATGTACGCATACATGCTACGAGTATATATTATTTTTTGTATATTATTTGAATAAGATAATACGCGATATACGACGATAAGGACGACGCTGTCGGTAGAGTGTAACGACGGACGAGTAGCTTGCCGACCGGATTGAACGAGCACCTGCACTCGGAATTGGAAATATAAAATATAAGGGGGACTATGTAATAAGACTTAAAAAAAAAAAATCAAATCAACGTCCCTTGCACAAATTGAACTCCACGTACACCGTGGGGAGATTTGTCCACCATAACCCTTGACACCAATTTTTAGCCATAATTCAATGATTAATAATTTTCGAAAAACACTCGACTTAATAACATTACCTACTGCAGGCTCTGAATTTTTGAGAACATTTACAATAAACATTATGCATTAATCGATTTTATAAATTTACTATAAAGTTTGTTTTTTGTAAGGATTTTTGTCAGAAAATAAGTATTGACTAGTTGGTGTAATAAATTCATTGTTTTATTTTTTTAATTGTTTTCTAAATAATGAAGAAAAACTGAGACAAACGTCGGGAAAACAGCAATATTTACACAATAACGGTTTCTGTTTTTTTTTTTTTTGTCGTAATTTAGTAAAAAATAATCGTAGACTCCGAAAATTTCTCTGGATACTTATACAGGGCGCCCCATGTAGATAGCCCGCATTATAATATCTCTGGAAATAATAAAGATAATTAAATTCTGTTTTTTTTTTTTATATTACTCATGAGGATGAGGAATATAAACATTTATAATATTTCATATAATGTTTATATTTTGGTAAAAACTTAAATAATAACTTTTTATTCTATAGTTTTTGCAAAATTTAAAGATAGCTATTTTATAAAGTTTTTTCGTCTGAAATTCTAACGTATCAACTATTTATTTTCTATAATTTTTTAAAGTTCCGAGAAAAAAGTGTACAGCCTATTGCATTCTTTTTTTAGTTTGTTTACGAAAATATAAAAATTAAATTTGAATATAAATATTTTTAGTCCTTATTTCTGTGTGTAAAATTTAAAAAAATTGATTATCTTTATTATCTTCGAAAATATTTCAATGAATAATCTTCGTATTTTTTGAGACATACGGTTATCACAAAATAGAAATCAATGGTGGTTGTCATTTTTTAGTGTTAGATATAATATCAAAATGTATATAGAAAACAATTGAATAGGTTATTGGCACTATAGGACAAAAATAAAGGTATTCTACTTGAAATTTTTAAAAAAAACCGTACTAATATTTAAAAACAAAGATTTTTCATCTTAATTTAAATAAGAAGAGTCCTAAAGAATTATTATATAATAGTAAATCTATTCTATAGTCTTCTTGGAAAATCGACTGTGTTGTCGCCGATAAATTTTATTAAAAAGTGTTGTAATTTTCCCGTAAAGATCCGATCAAAACGCCCGTCGAGACCGGCACGCTTCGATAACCCCGACACCTAGGAGTACGACAAATTCCATAAGAGATAATAATATGTAGTGTAAGTATATAAGTATATTATGTGTTAGAGGTTAGACAATACTCGTGCGAGAATTATTACAATTTACCATTTTAGCGTTATGTTCGGACACCAATGCGTCGGTAACGTCCAAGATTCTGTCAATACCCTTTGATAAAAAAAAAATATATTTAAAAACATAAGTGTTTACTCGCACAAAAAAAAAAAATGTAAATACCATACGTATTTGTCGTTTCTGTTTATTAAATATGTAGAAACATTGCATTTAATTGCATAGTATGCCATCCAACAACTTCCGTATCGATCCAATTATAATGGATAAGCCCATGCCTCTTCGAAACATTAAAAAAAACACGGAATGGAATTCGTACTTAACCGGTCTTTCGTATCGATGAATAAGTTTAAGTATTTTCCGCGTAGATTTACCAATTTTAAACACTCAAAAATCCTGTATAATTAACGGACGATTCATTTACCTTTACACCAATGGCCGTTCTTAACCTTCTCCGTTCCAGCGCCACTTCATCGAGATTACTGACGTCTAACTGTCAACGTCACATTATTACTGAAAAAAAGGTGAATGGGTATAAACGTATGATATATATATATATTTATATATGGCGATGTAAGTATATGAATCAGTATTCTAAATTCAAATAAAAATTAGTCAAACCTACAAACTTCTTAAGGAGATCAAAACTCCTCCTGTAGAGTAGTTGTAGTAGTAGTAGTGTAGTACCCACCCCGTTGAAATCCACTGGTTTACGCCATAACACTGCTCAAATATACGATTTACCAAAAAATGAATCACATATATTATTATATTGTTAGTATTGAATAAACTTAATCGTTTTGAGTGTTTCTCCTCATTTCGAGTGTTGATCAGACATAATTAATAAAGGGTTATTGTCACTTATTTTAGCGATATCATTAATATTTACACTGCGCATTCATGACATAAATTCTAAACAATATCATAATGTAATTGGCACCTATTTACTACTACTGGGTACCTATGTCATTCGTGTAATGTGAGGAAATCAAAAACTCGAAGTGACCGTTTATTTTAATTTCAGTAAATCCGTGAACATAATATCATAACATACGACGCGTATTACTCGTTTTATTTAACAAAATATTTGCAATTTTTTTCTTCAACAACAATAATAAGTATACCTACTTAGAAGAATGCCGTGTTAAACCTAATCCTGCACGACTTGCCACATTTCTTTTTTTTTGTTTTGTCAAAAAAAAAAAAAAACCACACGTTTTTAAAAGACGTTTAATCTCACACTGCCAATTATCTTTTCGTTGTACTGCCACGATATACGAGTAGATACGATTATGCTTATGGCGTCGGGTATAAATTATTTATGATTTTGCATATTTCTCCAGGACAACCGAATTTGATTTCACAATAAAGCACCGCATATATAATGTGAATAGGTTTTAAATTTACAAACTTATTTTGCATATAATTTCATATATTTACCCGTCGCGACGCGTCGTTATTAAATAGCAATAATAATGCTTGGTTTCAACTTATGATAGGTTTTTGCGTTAACTATACCTAGCTGGTGTAGGCGTATTTCGGGGTCGGTATCATACAAAATTACAACAGTTTTAACACTAATCAATCACTTCCCCCCTCCAACCCATGTGAAAATCCCGTATTTAAGAGCACGGAAAATAAAAGGGACACTGCTGAATATATAAGTACTTAAATATTGGTAATACTTTCTTGGAGCAGTATCAGTAACAACAACAGTGAAAAACACTTTAACATAGCATCATGTGATCGCTATCATAAACTTAAGCGATATCTGATAAGCAATCAATAATCCAATAGGAGAATTCCATTTGCGTCTGTGGCTCGTTTCAATGGGGGGGGGGGCGTTAATGCGCATTCGGGCGTATTATAAATTTATAACAGTACGTTGACAAGTGTTTATTAACACCGCGCGTTTAATAATAATAATAATGATGATGATGTGTGTACCGTGTCCGAAGAGGTGCCGTTTTCGGACAAGAGGAGATGGCCACTTTCTTATATAGGTACCTATAATATTAGTATTATTATAAACGAGAAGTCTATAACACAGAACCTCCTACGACGACCGGTTGTGTTCCTTTTGGTCTAATCGAAATACGTACGCGACGTTCGTCTTAATAACACCGCATACCTATAGTGTATACCTATACAGTAATGGTCGTGCGCACGTTCTGTCCGCCTTTTTCTCGTCTATATAATATTCTATTATTACTTTTTCCGACTAGACGTTATATTTTTCCCAAAGACTTGTTTTATATGCAAATATACTCGGGTTTTTTTTTCCTAGACACGTAAAATTAATTACATCGTTTACACGTGATTACACACCCTCGTCGTCTGGTGGTTTATCTCACTCTCTCTCTCTCTCTCTCTCTCTCTCTCTCTCTGTCTTATTCGATCTTCGTTTCTTCTCTCCTCGTGACACGGTCCACAACGGGTACTATAATATTGTTATATTATTATGATAATATATACACGACCGATGACGGCTACGAATCAACAGCTCCCAGTCAGTCAATTTTTAACACGCCGTAAATTACGCGCAGTTCCGTTATCAATGACGCCGCCGCTGCCGCCACCACTATATTATGTGCATGCACTACCGAACGATTATCGACCGATCGCCTCTCGAATTCCTAACGATTATTAGCTTCTGGCTGGCCGCTGTCGATTAAAAATAATATTAGATATACGCACATAGTATGTTCCCGACTTCCCTCCCCCCCTTGACACTATATTATTATAATATTATAATAATATATAGATAACTACCGTCCGAGCCTCAGGGATCAGGGGAGGGGTGTTATTTCGTGGTGATTATTATTATAATACAGCAAGAGATAAAAAAAAACAAGACGATTGGATTTTCACCTGCAATATGAACGTCGTCCAGTTTTATAATTATTATATGTACAGCGGTAGATACATATTATTTACTGTAAATCTGTAATTTAATATCGAAAAATCCATTTTTTTTTTTTTACATTTTTTATGTAGAGTAATCATCACAACGTAAGACCAGTGTCGGCTTGAAGGCAGTGAAAGCGGTGCGCTAGCCCCGCGCTTTTAAGGACTCCGCGTTGCGTCGCAATAAAAGCTCATAATTTCACAAAATTATTTAATAAGATATAAATTAAAATTAATGGTTAAAGAAAAATTGTAACGATTTACTTACACTCTGTATTTGATGGCAAAAATAAACTAAAAGAAAAAAATCAAATCAGTAAATCGAGGCTCCCACAAAATTGACTGCGCAAGACCCCCAGGATATTCATCTCCAAGCCGGCCTTGCGTAAGACACTCATCGTCCCGAAAGGTATTTTTCAGAATTTGTTTTTTAATATTATTTAAAAACAAGCAGTTCTAAAATGTTTTTTCTCCTATTATTATTTTTTGTTTACCTTACTTTCTAGTGAGACCACTACTTACTTTTGATTTTCCAAATAGCAACCTGTATTTAAAATTCTTAAGTAAATGAAGTTTTAATTTAAATAAGTTTTGGCGTTGAGTATTGAATTTCCGTCTAATAGTCTACCCGTCTATGTGACAACACGGCAAACCATCAAACTTAAAAGTGGTTTTTTTCATCAAAGGATTGACGGAGATTATTATTAAATAAAAAAAAATTTTAATTTAAATCATGGTTAAGTGTGAAAATTAAAAGAGATTTAATTAATTCGGCGTAATATAATTCAAATTTAACTTATTATTTATTAAATTAATGTAAAAAATTGAATTGAGTTAAAAGTTCTATTGATAAACAAATTAAATTTTAAAAGTTAAAATAACTATAGTATCATAATATCAAATATATATCCGAAGATCAAATTATTAAAAACACCCAGAGTTAAATTTTAATTAATTAATTATAATTCAAATACTTAACTTACTTACAATTGTTTGAATTTTAACTTTAGTGTAAGTATTATTTTAATCTTGAATGAATTCGGGTGGAGGGCAGAGGTGGTTGCGTTCCCCTCAAAATTCCTAAAAAGGAGTAATAATGATTTTAAATAGAATTATGGTGTATGGGTTTTGGAACGGTATTTATGGAAAAAAAAACGATGTCAGCCTCCAACCCCTACCCCCACAATTTTGATCCGCCTCATTGTTTTCTAAACGATAGGTGGGATTGACGCGTGAGGATGAGTATCACATTATTCGATCAAAAATCAAAAATGTTAACCTCCCCTTCCTTAGATTTATTTACCCTAATTGAGCCTATATGAGCGTATTATACTTTCTCGTAACTATACATACTTGTAATAATGCAAGTGAGTCTTTTTCAGCGCGATATTATATAGGCACGTTTATATTATAAATACCTATTTGATGATGATCGTTTTGGGTGTCGCCCCGGAGTAAAAAACAATAAATAAACCGGTGTTACATTACATACGTTGTTACCAATCATTTTTTTTTCCTTCTCCGAATATCGATACCGCTGCCACCGTCGCTTTTTTCCGTTTTAATTTTTTTTTTTCCTCTTTCTCTCTATATACAAAATACTCCGTCTTTTATATACACACGGTCTATAATACCTGATAATAATATACCTATACGATACGACTCATTAATTTACGCATCGGCAACGATTATTATTATTACAGGTATTCCTTCGAACCGAGGTGTGGCGGACCAGAGCGCGCTTCTTATATTATTATTATTGGTAGGTACCCAATATTAATAAATCGGAATCGACGATTGAACCATAACTCTTCGGTCTTCGCCGCCGCCGCGATTAGCCCTCGGTGCCGCCGAAACTGAAATTCGGACGATAATAATAATATTATTGCTGCCCATATCATAAATTTCTGGTTAAAGTTCGGAAACGGCGCACGACGGTCGCCATCAGGACGATGAGCGAATTCGAGAATAAATTTCCGGGCAGACGAGCGGCCCCGGTATACAGGAAGATCGACATAACGTAAGACCCTCATTATCTCGGAAAGTATTGATTTTTTTTCGGTATTCGTTTTTTAAACAATTTTAGAAGCGATCAGCGCTAAAAGAAATCGTTTGTGCGCCTTATTTTCGAGGGTGAAACCATTAGTCACTTTCGATTTTCACCGAATTGCAACTTATATTAAAAAATTAATTCCCCCACGTGGGTCTACACAAACGATGATACTACGCGCTATTCTCCCCCCAATCCACAAACCGAACAAAATTAAAATGGAATATCTCGTCAACCGGTTGATGGTGGAAATCAAATACTTTTAACGCCAAAAGTGTATTTCTATTGAAACTTCATCTATTTATAGGATTTGTATAATATAGGTCACTATTTGTAAATAGAAAGCAGGTTCGTCCTCGAAAACAATGGTGACAAAAAATAAATAACAAAAGTGTATACATTTAGTGCTGTGTGTTTCTCAGATTTTCGAAAAACACAAATTCCGAAAAAAATTATCACTTGCCGAGACAACGACGTTATGCCGATCGCCCTGTATATTATAAAAACGACGACAATCAATATTCCATTATTAGTAGACAATAACATTATCGTCGCCGAATAGTACTTGGAGTCTTCCGCAGTCGTCACCGCCTCGAGCCGTGCGATTAAGAAATGTCTTACAAAAAAAAAAAAAAAAAAAAACACCTGTGAATCGTTTTTAAGTAGGTATAAATAGGTATATAACTTAAACGATTAGACGCGCGTGCGAGGTCTTTAGAGGTCCGCCGGACCGGTATGACGACGGATAATTACGTCGGAAGATATTCTGACTTGTGTTCTGTTATTTACGAATGTATATTACAGATATATTACCAATTATTATTATTATTATATTATCATATAGCGCACGAGGTGTCGTACAACAGTATATTATACTCGTTGGGCGTGTGGTGTTTTACGATTCGGGCCGCGCGATTTCCCTCGCGTAAATTATACCGCCGATATTCGTGAGAACATAATATTATCATAATAATGTCGTATATTGAAACGAAATATACTAATAATAATAACACTATTATGATGTTCTGTATTACTCGACGGTCATAAGGATCATCAACAGCTATTTATGGACCCTGGTGATTTTTTTTAAAAATCGCGAAAATTTTCAAACAGAACATACCTCTGAACAATAACAATTAGAGTAAGGGTTTTGTAGCTCTATAAGGCTATAAAAAAAAAAAAAAAAATCGCTAAAAGTCTTACTTTTATTATTGTTAATACTATATAAGGCGTTGTGTTTTATCTAGATTTATATCATTTATCTTGTCTGGAATAACGTTGATATAAGTTATCTGAGATAAATAATTAAACCATCTAGATAAATCTGTTTTAACCGTAATTCATATATTTATTGGTAAAATATAATAGGTAAAATACTAAAATATTTAATTTATATTAATGTGATTAAATAAATTTATTAATAAATTACATCAACGTGTATAACCTAACCTCCGTATCCAGTTGTCACAAATTGAACCAGATATTGCCAAACTTTCCAAAAATAAGCAGCTACAAAAATCTCATTATTTATTTCTTTTTCGCTTTTTCTCTTTATTTGCAATTGTAATTTTTTTAATTTGTTTATAGTATGCTCAACAAAATTATTTTCGCTTATCAATGAAAACTAGTGTTCATTTTTATCACGTTCCTCGTGATATTCACAGAAGGGCACCTAAAAAAATTTGGATCAACAAAAGAACACTGCTAGTTAAAGAGGTTGGGAACGGCTGAATTCCACTATGTATCCGACATTAGCGATTTTCTTATCTACAACAATGTCATGCTCCAGACACAAAGTTTGTCCGGATATTTTCAAAAATACCTTAATTAGGTTCTCGACAGCGCTTCTAATATATTGTTATGATGATGTGACATATTGTAGTCACTCAAATTATTTGTACGCATACCCACTAGGTGGGTACTTGGGCGTATGATGTAATTTAAAGGTTAAAATTGGATTTACGTGCATTACGCAATGCCGCGCGTGTACACTCTTCTTTCGCTACAGCTTATGAAAATAAATAACAAATGATAATATATTATGTTCATTCAAAATTGCAGACACTTGTTTAGCAATATAATTTTACCATAACTCACTCACTCGTTGCTATGCGTCCCGATTAGTATTATTATATCTGTCCACTATGTCCTGCAGACGAACTGAATACTTACATCGGCGCGTATCCTAATTGGCTTTTTTTTTTCTCCTTCTTATACTTTGGTACACCAGTGCCCTAGCTCGTTTGTTCGCCCAGTCGAAAATATTTACATAAAAAAATCCGTAGTCATTCAAATTAATTCAGCCATAAACTTATATAATAATATTATAGAGTGTTCAAATATGTATTATAAGTTTTTCAGCTCAACTAAATATCGTCTACTCTATTCATTTCATTTTCATGGCTGTAACATTGTGAAAAACGCCATTTTGTTTAAATGACTGTAAGACATAGCCTATTCCTATAGTAAAACAAAGTGCAAATTAGATACATGAAATAATAAGAACTTTCTTGTAGAATTTTCAGTCTGGTGCATTGGGTGTACTGGGATTCTGGAGATGTAATTTTTTTAATTTTCCTTATAGATTTTTTAATAAATGGGAAAAATTGGCAAATGTCTGCATAATTTTTGTTGGTTTCTAGTTTGCTTCGGCAACAATGGACAAAATACGACAGACGACAGCAATACTCTGCTCAGAACCGTTTATCGTTGCGTACAGATATAAATTTAATTAGGTACCCTATACAGTATACAATATATTCAAACTTAACTTTCTTCCAAAAACAATAGCAAAACCACCAGCAGTATTAATCGTCTTTTTTAATTTAATTATGGATTCGTATTATTATTATTTATTATACAGTATATTATATGCAAGTAACAATTTGTTCATGTTTTTTTTTTTTATTTTTTTCATAAATATAAGTTGAGTGAATAAACTGCCTTATACTATTTTGTATGCTCTAACACAAACAGTTCCTATATTACTATTAATATTAATTTTATTCAATGGGTATAATTTATCATCTAAAATTTTATAATTTATATTTCAAATAATAACATAATAATAATTATATTTCAATAGTTTATACATAATTAATAATAATAGGGTAATAGTATGATATAAGTGTAATAACGATTAATGGTTTTAATGGGGGGGGGTTACATTATAATGCACGTGGACGATAATATTATAAATGTAATAAGCTCCTATACAATATTATGATACTAGTATTATTCGTTGTTACTCTTATTTATGATATTTTATTTGTACAATATATAAACATTATTATGCTCGTACATGTAGCGCACGTTCGGTCGAGTTGAGAAAATTGTATCTGTTTTATAAGTATTATATTGGTAACCTGCCTAACCTACCTACTTCAATGTAGATCATATCTACCAATAATATTCAAGCCGGGCATACCTATACTATGTATATACGAACATCGACGATATTTCATATTCGATACGATACACTTAGGTACGCATTTTGTACGTATACCATTTTTTTTCGCCCTAATAGAATATTATTAGATCGTAATGATTTATATTGTGATTTTCTAAAAAACCTTCTTTTGATCGCGCCCGGAGAATACGCGAGGTAATAATATTATATATTATATCTGTAGGTACCTACCTATAAGTAGATACGTGACGGTATCGAGTATGAATCGGAAACTACTCGTACGTGTACACATACCCATAATATATTATATTATAATATTATTTATGATTTCATTTGTGTAATCTAATAGGTACGATCGAGTAAAATAATATTAAAATGAAAAATTAACAAGTTATAATACACACACACACACACACACACACACATATACACATGATAATATATAGTTTCGGATCGAATAACACGATTAAATTATGCTTGCTGTAGGTATAATATTAATACGACGTAATTAATTAATAAACGATTGCCGTGCGGTATAAGAGTAATTTATTTGAGATTTAAAAATGCGCGGTACTTCGACAAAACGTAATATCGTATTTTAAACAAATATCACTTACGAGAAATTCCAAACGATATGAATTACTACCGAAAACGATTAAAAATAAATTATAGTGTTGGAATTGTCCTGGTACTCGGATATTTTAAAATCCGGATAAAAATGAATTCAAATATTCGTACTACTCAGATATTTTGAACAATCCGAATATCCGTGATGTTTGGATATCTGTAAAAAGGATTAGACTTGATCACCGAAACATCGAGAAATTTCCCGGTTAGCCGTGATAAAAATGAATTAAACAAATCTGGTAAGTGCTGATGGATAAATGAAGAACCGAAGCATATAGGCACTAAGTTTTTAAAATATCACAGGGGGCTCACTATTTAAGATAAGTACTCATATACAGTTTTACCTGACTCTTGCTATACATGACCTTATAACCCCGGTTCATCAATCTCATGAGGAGCTGCAGCCCCTGAGCCCCCCATTACATGGCGCCCCAAAACCGGAGTAAATCTAATTGAATCTAATGCAATACGAAATATCACAATAAAGCCGTCAATGAAAACGTTTTCGAGAAAGAATAGGTATTTAGCAAAAAAAGTGATAAATTGAAATGGCTTTTAAGATCCGTAGAATAAATATTTTTCGAGCTGTTTTTGTGAGCTAGTCCAATCCTGTCTGTAAGTACTATTCGAACGTTATACGTAATATACGTTTGTATTTTCTGTTCAGATATCATTATTAAAAGAATATTCATAAAATATAATCAAACATATTTGAGTTACACCAGTGACGTATCCAGATTTTTTTAAGGGGGAGGGGGACACACACTGTCTAAAATTTTACCACATACACTACTTACTACCCAAAAGAAAAAAGAAAATAAACCAACTATTTAATATTTTGAATGCAAATAATTTATGTATACTTTCAGTCAGTCATTAAGTTAATACATATGTACATAATAATAAATAGTAATTTAATAATAAAAACGGATGTTTTAGTCGAAAAAAAATTTAAAGTACATAAAAATATAAAACAATAATAATTGTTTAAAATTATTTTGACCAGTCTGCGAGTCGCAATCTTCTTGATGCTTTTTTTTACAAAATCCTCAATGGTTTCACTTTCTGAAATGACCTATCTTTTGTTAATGTTTAACCATAAAAAAGTGCTTTTTTAGTAAATATATCAACTAAACAGCTCCAGTATAGCGTCTCACCAGACACTACCTCATCGGACTCACCAACGATCAGCTTTTTATATTACAATACATACACTCTGATTATTATAAATAACAGGCATTATCTTTCGGAATCTTAAAATTAATTTTATATATAAAATTACAGCAGTGATCGGAATCAAAAAAATATCTATAGCCTGTAATTAAATATACTAAATACCTAATAATATTTTTAAATTTTCGAAAAAATTGACGATAAGTGCAGATGTCTAAAATCACCAAATAATAATTTTAACGATAACAGCATTTCGTTTTTTATTTTCTTATAGTAAGTATCTACATACACATTTGTTTCTTCGTGACACACTTCCTACCTTTGTAATTGTCTTATTATTTGCCTCGCGACTTCTATATATTTTATTCTTTATATACCTATAGGATTTTGTCAGAGTAAATTTAAAACGACTGCAGTTAGTACAGGTGTATTATTTCTATTGTCAAGTACAGCATAATACACGTATAGAAACAGTTCATAAATATTAATACGTCGGATGTATACTACAATACAATGAAGGTGGATTGGCGGATCGTGGGTCGCATATCCGGCCGGCCCCGTAATGCTTTTTCATTTGGACCAATGCATTATTTTTGCATTTTAATGATTTTTTTCTTTTTTTCACATTGTTTTGAGTATACTTCAGAGTTATAAGTATAACACGAACGAAAATGCGTATAATGCGTCGCAATTTATTTAAATTAATTTTATTTTGTACTCAGTCACGATTACGAAATAAAATTTCAGGAAAATTGAGTTTTCAGAAAAAGTTCAGAAAAAGTAAAAAAATGAAATATTTTGAACTGTCAAACTAAAATATGATGCGTTTTTAAAATTTAGGAAAAAATTGATCCCCAACATACGCCTTGCATACGTTCTAGGTTTTATTGCACGTTATACTCGTATTTGCAATAATACAATAGTTATTGTATCACTTTATGTTTTTTTTTTTTTTTTTAGTCTAAATTATGACAAAATTCATAAAAAATACGAACAAAAAATGAGTATAAAATTTAACATATTATATAGGTAGATATTTTCAATTTATATTTATTAAAAACTTTATACATTAATGATTATCGTTTCATTGAAGATTTCAACGAAATTTCTCTAAATAATACTATCATTTGCCTTTCCAACTTAACTGCACCTATGCAGTGGTCTAATCATCTGCAAAAGTATGGAGTCTTTTCATAGTATTCAATTCGTTTTTTTTCCAGTCTATTCTTATGTATACCATAAGTAGGGACATAACCTCTATGAGGATGAACTTTTAATTTATTTCTCGTCTTTTCTGATCACTGTTCTCATCTCTACTCGATACCATCTATTATTGTAGATTCGGATACATTAACATAACATACACAAATGTACTGTATGTAATATTTTATCGGTACATAAACATACATAAATAAATTATTATCCGAGAAAATCGAAATGTTTCGTTTAGTTTTTTTTTTTTTTTTTTACGCGCGGAATAATTTTACAGTCCACTTTTGTGTGTATATATAGGTACGGTATTGTATAATTTGATGGGTATAAGTGTATAACGTATAAAAAGGTACCAGTAAAATCAGCAAAGCATACGATAATAATATTTACATATACCTACTTAATAAAACGGATAAACGATAAATATAATTAGTTACGTTGAATATAATTTAGTGTACGAAAACGATCGTAATCAAACGTGATAATAGTACATAAAAAAAAAAAAAATTCCACTCGACAATAATAAACGTCGGAATCGGTTTAAAAAATAATAATTATATCTTATACAATAACCGTATAAGTACGCAATGTAATATTATAATATTATTTGATATGTTGCCAAAACGTCTATACACGTGAAGATCCGTTGTTATACAAATAAATGTATATTATGCGTGTAAAATATTGTAAATAATATTTTTTATGTACAATACGATTTTAAATCTCAGTGTATCAAAACGTAACGACACGGACTCGCGTATTCATAATCGCGTGGTCTTACAGAGAATCTCGTTGGGTGCTAAAATATTAGCTTAATACAAACGATCATTCGTGAGTCTTTTAAATATTATAATATTAACCGTCACTTTTTTCATCCTTCGTATTCCACGTCGCGATGCCCTCCACGTATCTCCGGAACTTGTCTTATATTTTATGACTGCTAGCCACTTTTTATCCTTTGACCTAATACATATTATTACCCCCTCCCCGGATTTTCCGTCTAGCCCACACATATATCATGACAAATATCCTGTTGACAAGTATCACTATCAACTGAACTCCGCTCAGAATCGTTTTTCCATTAGCAACGGTTAATCGTTGATAACAGATTTACATTAAAATACCTATAACAATGGCAGCACCCGTCCCCATTATCCTAGAACGTCTATTTCAAAGCGCGATGTAAATAATTCGGAACGTTTTTACTAAACCAAAAAATATTTTCCGCGAGAAAAAACAACCGCATCTCATTAATAAAACTATATAGCAATATATGGCCGCTTCGCATCTAAAATATTGTAATCATATTATTATTATTTTGAAGTTTACATTATATACAGTAATAAATGTGCAGACGGCGCAATATCAACAATACTATTATTATAGTTGTAATATTGGACTATCCGACAGTGATAAACGGCTCCGACGACGCGATAGTATAAAATATGAGTATTTATTTATTTAAATTTGTTTATTTTTATTAGAAATTAACACGGAAATCGATTCGGGCCGTGACGCTCGCGCCGCCGACCCGCCACCGATATCGCACTACAATACAAAACTATTCTAATATTATTATTGCCTATTATCGCCGCCGTCGTGTAGGCGAACGAGAGAATAGGTAGTGATACGAAGGTATATGTAAAGATGAGGCGCGGGTGTCTGTAAAGGTGCTTAGTATGATAATCAGACGTCAACGGTTGTAAACATATGAAAAAAATGAAATAAAAATAGAGGATGACGTTGGCTGCGTATTATAATATTATTATAGTACCTAGATAGGTACTACACACACACACTCACACGCATTATAATATGTATACATACATATATACACACGAGTGTGAAATGAATCCCCTTTATTGTGGGTCAACCTGCACGAGCGTAGTCTTTCGTCTCGGAGGTGTAAAAATAATATTATTTTATACATACAACGCACCGCGTATAGGTTATTATCGGCGTTGTTGTTATAATAATATTGTATATGTATAATATATAGGCAGGTAACTATAATATATAAGTACGTAGGTATGTTATACTGAACGATACTAGAGTCGCTATTTTGAATTATACCCGTCACCTCGGAGTTTTGTGATTTATGCTCGAAAACTACTAATTTTATTTATATTTTTTATACATTTTTTTTAAACCGTTTTTTTTACCAACGGTCTTTGTTTGCTCGGTCTCTCTCTATCACTCGAAATCAACAGCACCGGCAGCGGCAGCGGCAGCAGCGGCGGCAGCAGCAGCAGCAGCAGCAGCAGTCTCTTGTTATTGCGGGTTTTCTAAAAAGTACTGGACCGTCGTCGTCGTCGTCCGACCGCTCGCCCGGAGAGGCGTGAACACTATATAATAATATAATATACAGTAAATAATCGGTTTTTCGTCTTTTTTTTTTTTTTTTTTTGTTTCCCCGTTGTCGGTACACAAAATTTGTTTTTTAGCCATCAGCCACGAAACGTCGTCGTCGTCGTCGTCGTTGTGAACCGGAGGAGCCGCGATCACGTTAGTCGTGTGCCGGTCATATTATTATTATAACCATCACATTATGGGTACCATTATAATATCTCACCACACCGTATAATATTATAATGGGTACCTACATAACAGTGTTAATATTATGATAATAATAATAATGTGATTTTCGATTTCGCCTCGAACGAAATAAAATAAATATTGTGTACACTATATGCATACACACCTATACGTGATCTGTGTATTTTATAAACATAATATTATAAAGCGAATATTGCAGTAAAACTTCAGAATAATATTTTAACTGCGCATAGTATAATATATTGTTGTTCGTGATTTTAATCCAGAGAATTTTACTAAAATTATCGCTCATCTTGGCGCATAAAAAACCATTAAAAAAAATCCGTTAAAAATCGTGTAAAATTGCGTCTAACAAACGATAGTATGTTTTTAACGTTTTGATTCACGAGTGAACGATTTTACTTTTAATAAAAATTATAATAATATATCTTCGGTCCTGAGGAAGAGGTAAAGCTTAAGTCTCAATCTTGTGTAGTATAAAATTTTGAAAATTGCTAAACGGCTTAATTTAAATATAACGTTCTAAATGGTCATATAATTATAATATGACTTTAATCTTTTTGCCAATCAAAAAGTATATCATAGTGACTTAAGGTATTTTAATTTTTAATAATATTAATATGTCATTTAAGTCCAAAAATAAAGCGAAAAAAATTATGTACGATAAAATTATAGAAATTAATTCCAAAATTAACTTAAACCAACTGAACCGTTCTTCTCTAGAGCCAAATGTATGTATCGTTAAATAATATACGTGATGTTGTTTATAGTAACATCGATATCTCTAAAATAAGTACTGACACACAATTCGTATTTTTTTTTTTTTCGATTTTACTATAACGCGAAACGTATATATACTGAATTACTGTAGTTAAATGGATTTATTAAAATAAAAGTATTGTTTTTATGGTTCAACGGAGTAGTAGTAAATTATTGTACGTCTTTCAAACGCCTAAAATAATATAAAAAGTCGTTGAAAATTATTGATGCGATTGTATATTATTACCTGTATAGGTTTTTGAGCGAGTTATTGCATCCGCGACGTCCTCCGGCAAACGAACTCTCGGGCACTCGATAGAATAATTTGTTACAGAAAAAAAATCAAAATACCGTTAATAGGTACGGAAATTAATAACGTACTATTCAAATTTACCGCACTATAATATATAATATATGTTATGTAATTTATAGAAATGGGCGATACCAAAAATTTAGAATTCGATTCTCGATACCTTTCTTTAAAAAATAAAAACAAAATTAAAAATATTAATGTGTTAGCCATTAATCATATTTATGAAACTGCATTATTTAAAACGTTTAATACAATAAAAAGAACTAAATTTATTATTCACTCTAAACTATTTAAACACGACGTGATTATCACTTTTAACATAACAAAATATCGTAAATCTTAATCACCATACCAAAAATTACCTCGATTGTGTATACTCTATACTATCTTATGTATCGAAGGTATTGAGGTATCGAATCACCCAAAATTTATTGTTAAAAATATAAAAAAGAGATCTAAGGCCGAGTAACGGATATAGCAGGAAAAATTAGAGAGAATAGCTGGATTACTCGATATTTCGCGGGGTGAATCCTATCAAAAACAATAATCAATAAAGTAAATTAAATTCACCGTTCTCCCAGTTTCCACCCTTATCTCTATCACAGATTAACCGTTATTACCTGACGCTCGATAATTTGTCTTTTATAAAGGGTGCTTTCTCCGTCTCGTCTGTGACAACCAAATTAAATAAAAACAGTTTTTTCATACGTGTCATCAAGGTAACTCATAGATCAACAAAAAAATTGTATGAAAAAATAAATTTTTATTCCAAATATACCAAAATTCCTGTTTCGGATACCCTTTAGTGATTGAATTTCGAGATAAATGTAGACAGCGATTTTTTCTCTATCCTTCTATCCACTTATTCTGTACGTCAAGTGTGTAAAGCTTCATCGAAATCTAAATAAAACTGTGGATTTGTACAGCACGCAGACGGGCAGCCATACCAGCAGACGGAATTTCAATTTTATTTGTGATAAGATAGGTACTAGGTAAATAATATAAATAACATTGATGTTGAAACGGGAAAACGAATTTATTTTTTGGCGTCCGTTCGACTCAATAATGAAAGCAATAAAAATGTATATTTACTTTCTATACAAGTAAAGATGTACCTGCACTTACTTATTATTATTGATAATCTATCCGGAGCGCTCGAGGTTAACGTCACCGTGGTGCAGCACTCTCGCTATATAGGTATATACTATGCATTAGGTACATAAAAAAAATAGGTAACATCATTTTTTTTTTTTTTCAGAATAGTTTACATGTTTTACGAGCAACAAATCATCCGCAATCATATTCACGTCGATCGACCAATTTAGATTTTAATCTATATTATACAATAATAATATAATCGTATACTATATAGTAAAGCGCCCGCCCGTCTTTGCGCTGCCTTCGGGTGTCCTAAAACATACGTTAAAAAAAAAAAAAAATAATAATAATTTTAATAAAATAGGATAAGGGGAAAAAAAATGATAACATGTTTTTACACGTGTATAACAAAATTCGGTAATAAATAAACACATCGACCGCCGCCACAGTAATATGTTGTTATTATTATTAATTAGTATGCACTACGTTGTATATTATTATAATGCACTTGATGTAAAAGGTATTGTAGAATGAAAAATAGTTACACCCAAAATGTGTTCAAGTTACGAAACGCGTGTTACTATTATTATTATATTTACCGAAGCCAATAATAATAAACGACGCAAATTGATGTAAAACGACAGGGCGTCTTTATAATACACACCCGATCCGAATATTATGTACAAAAAAAAAATCTACACGACTATATTATATACCTATATAATATTATGCTCACTACTACTCACTCACGGTTGTTAAATTATATTTTACACCGTATTTGTAATATTCTATACCGAATAATATTATCTATGCTGATCGATGCATTTTGATAATATGTATTACTTATAATATAATCCGAGGTGTATACTTGCTGCAGAAACGTTATATTAGTTGTATTGGTTGGACGCGAATGGAGCTATGAGCTATGTAAAAACATGTATAAAAAAAAAAATGTATAAAAACCCATGTGTGTAACGGGGCGACTTTTGTGGTTATCCGGTGCGTGTCTTCTCCATTAAAAAAAAAACTCTACGAGCATACGGACAAAACTTTTCCCTTAACATTCAAGACTTTTCTCGGTTCCCCTCTCCACACCAGCGAGAGTATTTTCTACAAAAATTATAGTATTTTGTCAAATAATTCAAATCATTTTTTAAATGATATTGAATTCAATTTAACGTGTCGCTTACCTACTTTAGCTATTTCACCAATATCATACGAAAATATCGAAAAAACAATATGAATAATTATAATTCAAATAATTGAATAAGTACCTAATCTTCATACGTTATAACTAAATAATAATCATTAATGTGTTTATTAGATTGACGAATGTTGGGAAAAGTTAATAAATTAAAATGCTAAAAGAAACTGGATTCAATATTTAAATAATTTTATGAATACCGAAAAATAAGATTTTAAATAATTTATGATTATTCGAACACAAATTATTTGAACATGTTATATTTCCAACACTATCATTCGAACACACGCATTTCGCTCATACGGTCCCATTACCATGCGTTCGTATATACCTACACAAAATTTCATCCTCCCGGCTTCATTTGAGTAGTTGAGAGATTAAATTCGTATTTCACTAGAAATGAATCATTGCACACAGATACAGATATAAATCGAATAACTATACGCACATTATCCTACCTTATTAACTTCCCATCTGCAACAGTGACAACCTTCTGGATACTCTACGCTGTAGTATAGTGTAATCACGAAAAATAATATAAAATTATGTATTTATTATTATTGTTTTTGGTCGATTACAAAAACTAATGAAATAAATCGTGCGTAGTCCATAATATTATGATTGTGTGTTACTCTATATGTCTTCATATCCTGCTTAAAAAATCAGAGGATGTTCTGTAATCACTCTGCTTTTTTTTTTACGACTACAGCATTGATCGGCAGTATCAGTTCTTTTCGTTTAGAAAAAAAAAAAAAAACAAATATCGGCTCGTAGGAATTTAAATATAATACTCATATTTAAAATTCAAAATGTCGATAATATCTATACGCGTATGCAGATGTAATAACGTGCCCTGGTTTGGCTGATCTATTTATCGTCGCGCAGCCCAAACCACTGGACGTATCGGGCTGAAATTTAGCACGCAGATAGCAATTATGACGCAGGCGTCCGTTGAGAAAGGGTTTTTCGAAAAGCCATCCCCCGAGGGAGCAAAATAAGGATTTTTAGGTATTTTTAGTACGAATGTCTGATTGTTTATTAATTAATGATTATCCATGGGGGTTACCTTGGTGACGTGGATGACAATTCGGTTGCCGCCGACAAGAATGTTATTATTATTGGGTACTACTATTATTTACACTATTATCTAGCAACAGCAAAACATTGCCTCTGACATTGTCAGCTGCTACACGCGTATAGAGTTATATTAATAAAAACGTTACGAATTTATGTTTAGAAATCAATTTATTCGAATAGCGTAAAACTCCTTGTCAATCCAATCAACAACCGTAACCACATATTTTGTAACTGGACACTAGACACGGCCAACTAGACCCGGACGGATAGACGCGACGGGAATCTCTAAAACCGTTCGAATAGGTTTTAATCCAACGACAAGTCCGACGGATACTGTATGCTGCGGCACTCGGGTGTGCCCGTCACGACTCGTCGCATTGCAGCTATACATGAAAATATTACACCCGTACATAGGCTTCCGCGTTCGATTATTCGGCATTTAAAATCGGAATCGCGCCCAATGAGATTTTTCACGCGCGTCGCGATACCGTCGTGATAACACGACGATAAGTATCTAAAATATCGCCGTGAATTCCGGAAGCGGTTTCGCGCCGCCGCCGTGCAGCGCTCGTGGATGTCGTACGCGTGATATTGTAACGCGCGCGCGCGCGTGTGTGTGTATGTGTGTGTGTGTGTGTGTGTGTGTGTGTGTACGTATGTATGTGTGTGTGTGTGTGTATATATATACAGTGTGTATACAAACAAGCCGTCATTAGAGTATTAATATTATGCAACGAGACGGCGGCGTTTCGAAACACCCTCTAATCGCCGGGTACGATCGCCGCTGCCCGGGTCCGAATTCTTCTTTTCACACGGGGCCCCGCACTCGCGACGGTTGACGCGATAATCGTCGGGGGCCCGTCTGTCGGAGAGAACTTTTTTTTTTTTGTTCTTTTCTACCGGCGACGACGTCGTCGCGGGGAGACCGCTAATGGCCGCACGTAACATTTTTATTTTTTATTATTATTATTAGTATTTTTTTTTTATTTTTTTTTTGTTTTTTTTTTTTTTTTTTTTTTTTTTTTTTTACACATATTATAAACCGATATTATACGTTCGGCGTATATTATTTTATTGGGTACGCGTTACGATATTTTTACCGACGTCCGCGGACGGTGCTGCGAGCAAGGAGTAGCCTGTCAAATCGGACGATCGCGCAGCCGCCGCCGCCGCGGTATTTGACTTTCTCACACGGAGCGGCGGCGCGTTTGTTATTATCGTCGTCACAATAACACATAAACGCGGTTTTCGATGCCGAAATTTTTTCCCCGACAAGCGTGGGCGCGTCATTAAAACCCCGTAATTTTCTCTTACGCGGGTATATATTTAAAAAAAAAAAAAAAGAAATAGCGTACCCATATATTGTATACCTGCGTATATGGGTACGTGTTAAAAATTCATACCGAACGAGAACGACGTAAAAATGCTAATCGTGTCGCCGACAGATCGCTCAATTAGATACCTGTATGTATATACATACGTAGTTATGGCAGTCGTTAAAAATCCTACATCGGAACATAAAAATACGGTTTTTTTCGCCAATTGTATGTTTTGCCGGGAAATCTGCCCCCCCCCCCCCCGGGGCNGGGGGGAAGGTTTATTTTTCAAAAAAAAAAAAAAAAAAAAAAAAATGCTAAAATAACAGTTTAATTATAGGTGCGCAACGGACGGGGCCGACTCATCTTCTGCGCTCGGCGTCTGGGGTGAAATACAATTCATCTCCCACCGTAATTCAATGGTGGCCTAACGCATTATTATTGTTGTAGTATCGCTGTTGTTTTTGAGAGCCTGAGCGAAACGAACAACATAATGGTCTTACTATGTGTGTGTGTGTGTGTGTGTGTGTGTGTGTGTGTGTGTGTGTGTGTGTGTCAACAAAAAATCACGTTCCAATCAAAAACTATAGTTGATTCAAATTGGTGGGAAATGATTTTCGATTCTCCTCGTAGTTTTTCCGATAAATCGGAAAAACTGGCAATATTCTGTACAATTTTTATTGATTTCTGAATCACCCTGACAATATGTGAACAAAACTACGAATAATTACGTTCTCCTCAAGAACGTTTATCGTTGCGTGCAGATGTAAATTATTGAACAATTACTCTATAATAATATTATCCCCCTTTCCATGTATTAGCTTCTTTTCTTTTTTTTCCTTTCTGTGATTATTATCATAGCGTCAAAGTATTTATATTACCGTCGTTATTCGTATTACGTTCATGAATCAGCGCAAAGGCAGCGTCGTATATACGCGTCAAAAAAATAATAAATAATAACAATGATTTACAGGTGTCTACGCGTATATTCTTGGCGCTATCGCATACGTGTTTTTCGCCCGTATATTTTTTACACGGGCGAATATTTTGAGAGTATATTTTTTCGAAATTCGCCGTCGTACACGCGATACTGACGAACGAGAAATCTGAATGGTGAGAAAAAAAAAGATTACAAAATCTGGGTCCCGGTGTCGACGCGCGTACATTGGCACTGCAGCCAATCGGGTTCAGTCGGAACTGAGGTTTTCGCGACGGTTGTCGGAGTCCGGTGTCGAAACGCTTTCCGTGGCGTTCCGTCCGCCACTGCCGATCGCCGCGATCCGCCCAGGGGCGATCGCCGGGGTCCGCGGCGGAGGCGGCGGTGGCGGTGGCGGCGGCTCAATGGTAATCCACGACGACCCGAAGGAATCTTCGAAATCGTCGAAATCGCCGGCAACGCCGTCGTCGCGGACGTCGTCCGTATCGGTCCTGGCGTCTTCGTTGGCCGCGGTCTGCTGGTATCTGTTTCCCTTGGCGTTCGCGACGGACGCGCCGCGATTTCGCAAACGGGCCGATAACTTGGCGTGAATTTCGACGGCTTGATCGTGTCTCGACTGAATCGCTTGTTTCTGCGTCTTCGTCACGAAAAAACCATACGGGAAATTAAAAAAAAAAACGAAAAATTTGAAGCTTTCGCGATGTACACGACGGTATCGGGTGGACATCAGTGACGTAATTTCGACTTTTCGAAAACGAGAACTTTTTTGATGGGAGGCGGGAGGATTCTATACAGGGACTGCATACGGAAATGCTCGAAGGATGGGGGACGCCACATTTTATGGACTTGAAATCATGTGGATCTTTAAGATTTTTGTCAAATTTTGCATTCAAGGCCAACAATTTTCGGTCACTCGAATATGGTTTGAATGTAATAGGTATTTATTTTTAAATTTATTATAAATAAAATTATCACAGTAATAAGCAAAAGTATAACTGGTATAAAATGTAGAATTTGAATGCATACAATTTACGATTTGAATTACTATTATCAGTGTTATTTTACTGATTCGATTTACAGACATATTTAATTTCATGGAATTAATAATCGTTTGAAAAAAAAAATAGTTTTAGGGGTTTTTCACGTTTTTTTTTTTTTTTTTATCTTTTTTGCGATTTTATGGGCACTCGGGGTATGGTTTGAACAAAACACTTACGATTATCTCCTTCAGAAAATCTTCAATCAAATGCTTGTCAGTTGAAGTTTTCAATTTAGCCCATTTGGCTTCCATGTGACGCGTGCACGCCGATTCTAAATCCGCATAAAGCTTTTCTGTAGTATAACATAATATACACGTAAAAGTATATTAAACTTATTTAAAACGCATGATAATATAAATAAAATATGACGAAGGTGAATGGAATCAATTCGTTTTTTCAGACACTTAGAGTTAGACCAATATATATATTTACAGTAGTAGCACGATTTCAGTTTTGAAAAATTATTCGAACACTTCTTTTCTACGTTTTGTGGGATATTTATTTATTTTTTTTTTTATTTTTATAATACTGGAATACGAGTTAATTTTAAGAAAATTATATAAAATCATCTACCTGTAGAAAAAAAAAACGAACAAATATTTCGTAGAAAACGCACACTAGAATACAAGCGGCAACTGTAATTTTACTCCAGCTTACTATGGTCTTAACTCTAAAACACGTCATCATATTATTTGTCTGTAAAAACGGCTGTAACCTTGTCCGTTGAATGACTACCGGTCAGTAGATTAGTGGAAAAGTATCGTCAACGAAATTTTGCTAAATTTGGGAAAATTTGGAAAACCGTTCCCAACCCCCTTAAGCGGTTTATTAGTTTATTAATATTAGTTAGAAGATCGTGCTCTTCTGAGGATCATCATTTTTTTTTTTTTTTTTTTTAATAACTGTACTTTTTTTTTTATCGTCTGATTTCAATATTAGGGATAAGAAGTTACGGGAATCGCGTGGTTCTTTTTAGGCCACTATTTTACAACAAACCAACATATAAATGCACCGCATAAGCTCTAAAGTCTAAATATACATTTCCCCCCCCCTCCCGAATCAGTGCATAATCTTGCATATTATAACGTTACATTATTCATTAAAAATATAATATATATTAATATGCACAAACAACGGGTACGATCAACGTTCAACATACACAACTACACGGGGAAACATACACATATAAAATTAAAACGCACTCGAAGGTCACTTTTAATTTAATTGTATTTTTATTATACATATTATTTTTTTTTTTTTTTTGTAAATCAGGACGTAGGAGTGTCAATAACTTATGGTTGTGTGCAATATTTGTTGTTCATTAAAAAAAAAAAAAATTCGCATTTATAAATTGTATAATATTTTAAACTTTTTGAAATGTTATTATGGGCATCGCCCGATTGCGTCCCGGTTCGATTTTTTTTAACACTTCTCTAGTTTCGATTTCGTCCGGTTGTAATCGGTATGCATCCGATTGCGTCCCAAATAAAAAATCGAGAATTTCGATTACGTTCGACAACATTATTTTAAGTGGTTGCGAGCCGCATATTAGACTGGGAAAGTGAGAACCACCGGTTTTTTTATCATTATAAAAATAGCAACATGTCAGAAATTAATTCCAAAAAAGCACAGAGAAAATAGTAACAATAAACAAGAATTTATCGAACAATCGAAATAAACAATTTAAGAAATAATATTATAGCCCGTTTAGACTACTTGAAAAAAATGTCACCCAGATCGTTTTTCTCTCGATAAAATTTGATAATAATTAAAAATAGAATAGTAAAAAAGGTCCGAATGAGACGCAATCGACGTATTCGATTTTCCGTTTACCCGACATCAGGGACACATTCGACCGTCTCCGGTTGTTATTACTGCATACCCGATTTAAATATCGTGTTAAAATATTACTCCCGCAGTTATTAGAACAATAATAATAATAATTCCTATCGTACATAATTCCATCCTTAAATGCTATAATAATTGGTGTCTAAATTGGCGCGTTAATTGTTTACGGTACCCTGCGCGCGATCTATCGGCCACGGCCGTGAACTGTATAGCTGAACAACCCGGCGTGGCCGACGACATTGCGTTTGACGCGGCCGTGCACGTTTCGGCCGCTACACCGGCCTCGCGATCGAACGGCTGCCCGGTCCCGAGCGCGACTGTCGACAGCCCGCGGACTGCTGCGCCGAGCAGATGGAACGAGCGGGTCCCCCCTAGCAACCATTGGAGTCCCGATCGGCGCATCCGAGTCGAGTCCCGGGCTTTTGCGGGTAGCACACTAGCCGTCTGGTACCGTCATATTACAACACAATATATCTATCATAATACGTCTACCGGTTGACGGAGGTTTTAAAAAGTACCCGAATTGATACTCGCATTAAAATGAGCGATTCAAAAAAAAAAAAAAACAAAATTGTATTTGACGAAATGAAAAATGTACGAAGGATTAAATGGCAGCAAAAATCACTGGCAAAATAGATACCGAGTTTGTAAAAACAAGTAGGAAAACCTTTTGCATTGCTTTCAAACGTTTTTAAAAACTAAAACCAATAATAATGGTTCTATGTTAAAATGACAGTAGAGTAATTTAAAATGTATAGGTACAACCTGAGCGATTACCCATATCGGTACAATGTACAAGTATATTGCCCATGACGATTATAAACTAATCCTAAGTATAAGAAATAGTGTTTGGGACTATGTGTGTGTGTTTTTTTTTCTCGGTATAATCGATATTAGATAAATGGTAAAGTTTACTTCTGTTTTCGTAAAGTTTCGAATATTCGTCGATTTCGGTTACCATATCGGCCGCGCGCAAATTTCTGTTGTTGAGAAACGTCATGGTTTTCATCTGCGAACTCAGATCCTCGCAAGTCCGACACAATTGAGTGACGGTCAAATTATAACTCGATTTCTGCTCCCTGTGTACATATTTATATTGCATACATTATTTAGGTAGGTACAATGCAAAAATTACGATTTTAATTGTTTTAGATTCTGAATAGAGCGAGGAATGTATTGGTTTTACAATGATGTTTATTTTAATTTAATTTTTTTTTTTTTTTTTTTCTGTGGACAATCACTTTTCTACCAGTAATTATTTGCTCCGATTGATGCATTTTTCCTGAAAGGAAATCGGACTGGAGAGATACCGCGGGGAGGTCGTTTTTCGATTTTCCCAGAGTTTTTCTCGACAAATGAGAAAACCCGGGAGAAACGGGAAAATATACGTACAACATTAAACAAATACTATTAAAGAACATCGTTTTCCGTTAGCAATGGTTAATCGTTGTTTACGGGTATACATTAAACTACCCGATTAATTAACAGTGGCTGCACCCGTGCTCATTATCCTAGGACAGCTTTTTTTTATTCCACGTGTATTAAATGCTGTATAATATTACGCGTGTTTTTAACTAATATATATATATATATTATAATTATTTTTGAATTGTACGCTTTAATACGGTATAATATTCAATGGGTTTATTATTTTTTTTTTTTTTAATAACCATGCAACATATAGATATTCAGAAGACATTAAACGAGTTACATTTTCAGTATGTACACGTACAAATAATAATACATACTAGGATCATGCATTATTAAATATTCATATGCATTGACTATATTTGACTTATTGACTATAGAGCATTACTTCTTTTTCTTCCCCTTTGCCTTCGTCCCAGCTATTCGGGGTCAGTCACCCTTGCTCTAAACGTCCATTTAAACCGACCTTGCATACACCGCCTATTCTCATATCATTCTCAACTGCATCCTCTCAACTTCTTTCCTATTGTGTTCATTTTCGAATTACGATTCTCGCTACTTCACATTCCTCTCTCCTCGTGATACGTTCAAACCATCTCGGTCTATTTTCTCTCGTTTTGTCTACTAGCGAAGCCATGCTTAAACTTTCTTTTATGTACTCATCCCTTATCCCTCATCCCTTCCGCCGTCGTTCCACTCATTCACCAAAGCGTTCTCATCTCTACCATACCCATTCTCTGTCTTCCGCCCAACACTCCAAACCACACAATATAGTCAGTCACCCTACGCTCTTATAAAATCTACCATTTAAGTCACATTGCAGGAATTCTCTTGTCACATGAAATACCCGACCCTTCTCTCCGCTTTATCCAACCACACCTAATCCTATGTTTCTCCGAACTCTTACTCTATACTCTGTTGTGCTTCTACTTATCCTTAGTCCCTTTCCTTCCAGTGCTACTCTCTATTCCCCAAGTTAATTTCTTTCAGATGTTCACCGATCAAAGCTTTATCATATGCAAACATCATGTACCATGTTAACTCCTCTCAACTGTTGATTGTTTAAAACCAAAACAACCGTAATCGTAAATAAGAATAGAATGATAAACACAAATCAAAACAATCATTAACAAAACGCAAAGGAACCTCACTTGGCAGGAAAAAAAAAAATGTTTTATACCCTTGTATAAAATAACTCTACACAGAGTGTATAATACCATATATTACAATACAATACATTTTACGGGTATACACGCGTATATTACAATCTTCGCATCACTATGTATATGTATACAAGTATATTATATAGAAACAACGATACGATATTACATAACTACCTATATATTATTTGAAAATAACGTTGCACCTTAATATAGTGAGTAGAATTAAAGAGAGAAAAAAATGTCATCCAAATGACTATTAGAAGTAAAATGCGTGTTTAACTACACTATAAAAATTATACATGGACGAGTGCCAACATATTATACGTACTACCTATCCGAGCATGTGGTGGATAACTATAATATAAATTATAATAAATAGATACCGTTAACGGAATCGTTCAAAAATATAAGTACCTACCCGATATTGCAATCGGAAACGGCAGAAAATAAATAGGTCACACTGAAAATAATGTCGTTGGCAATGTTAACAATATGAGTAGGTATATTACATTGTTGTTAATTGTCAACATTGTTCACTCGACAATACTAAAATTATCATTTGGAAAATAGCTTATGCACATGGCGAGATATTTGTCGGTGGTATTAGAAACACGACACACGACTATCACAACACGATATTTGGGTTTTATGAATGAAGGATGGTTGGACAGGTGGGTAGCCATCATTTTTATTTGCAAAATGGTATACCGCCAGATGCCGTAGGGACAAACCGTCGTAGGTATAGTTCAATCAACACCTACGTAATAGATTTGTGTAGGTATTGAATTTGTTTAATAATACGACCATAACCTCATTTTCTGGAATTTTTATTTTTACTTGTGGCAGTATTGTACTAAAGATGCGACGTATACCTAGGTATAATACCAATAGAATAATACGATTTTTTGGTACCAAGGGCGGACTAGCCCGGTGGGTAGGTAGATATATGTTCAATGGGCTGTTTTTCGTATTGAGACAGTGGGTCGGGTTGGAGTAAAAAAATTGAATATTCTGTGAACATTTCAGGTCTCTAGGATTATATGTAACCTAAATACAACCAAAAAACAAAATTGAAATTAATATTGTCGATAATTTTCCTGTTTTCGCTGCGTTTTTTCCATCTATTAAGAGAAATTGTCAAAAAATGACCTCAATAAATCAATTAAATAATGTAATACTTTAAAAGGTACCCTCTACAGTCCCCCTGATAGGTTTGGTGTATCACACTATAATATCAGTTAAAATGTACGGGTGATTAATTTAGTTAGGCTAAATTTCGATTCAGACCACTGTGTGGCGAAGCCAAGTGGGAGTTCTGAATGTTTCTAGCTATGCAAATAATGTTAAAAATGCTTCAGACACCTAAATCCCTAGACCACCCCCCATTGATAAATCCTGGTTACACTGCTTTACCTAATATCTTTCCTACAGTTGTGTTACAATCAATCACGGTTAAATATGTCGTTGATCACGAAAATTTTGAAAGACCTTGTAACAGCTAATAAACTACAAAAGTTGAATTTTAGGTACCTAAATGTATAAAGGTCGTATATATACATATATAAACGGGTAAAAGTGGACAATGGCGGATCCAGGGGAGGGAGTGATTGAGGCGATCTTTAGCTCCAATATACTTTGAACTTGATTTCCGTTATACATTTTTACCTTATATGAATTTCCAAAATCGCCCCCCCCCTTTTATAGTCCTTGACTAGATCCGCCTCCAGTCAATTCCCTATATCTCACTCGGAATAAACGCCATTTACGTATTCACGGAGCACCGCGTTTCCCTTGAGAAAGTCCAAGAGGCCGTTCAGTTTTCCGACGAACTGTTGATAATCCGACAATGCGCGGCGGTCCGACATTTCGCTTAAAATCGACTTGATATCGTCAACGTGTCGGGCAACCTTATCGGGCAAAGGTCTGAAGACTTCCAAGTCTTTCAGCCGGCGACGGTCGTCATTTGATAGTGGATCGTTTTGGACCTTAGGTTTTTTTTTTTTGCCAAACAATTTTTTTATAGTCAAAAAGTTCATCACTGCTGCCGCGGCCGTTGAGTTTAATATTTCTTTAACTAAAATAAACGTTTTTTTTTTTTTTAATATACTGATAAGGTGCTAAAATTTTGTTAATTGGTACCTATTTAAAGTTAGACGTTATTTTGTGGACTAGTTGACGTCAGTCAAACGCAAGATAACCAAATAAGAAGTTTAGTATAATAATGATTATTGATTTCCACATGCGGTTTACTGTATCATGTTCGAATTTTAATAAATCGATTTTTTTTTTTCACAAAATTATTTTGTTAATATAGTACAGATCTATAAAAATAGAAATGCTAAACAATTTCAAAAATTAAACACAAACTGAACGTGTCATTATAAAATTTATAAAAATAATAATTTATAAGTTTATAATAAATGATTCTGCTGATTGGTATAAGTGGGAAGTGAGTTGAAATGTTAGAATACGCATGAAGTTGTTTAATTTTTATATTTGTAAACAACGATAGACTATTGTTAACTAAACACAATTCTGCACAAAGTTTGGTTATACCTACATGTTTTTAAATGCCGTAATTTTTACGATTTTCGTCAAAATTTGATCTTAAAACTATTGTACAAAAAAAAAAAATTCTGCATTAAGTTGAATTATTTTTTCAAATTTCAGGTGAAAATAATGAATTATTGTCAATGTGATTTTCTACTAAATAATCGACAAATTCTGTAAGTTTTTCTTCCATAGAGTGTATTTCAGCTAATTCGTCGGAAAAAACGATCTCCAGCCGAATGTGGATCTAGAAATGGAAATCCGAATATAATGCATTAAGTACTGGCCTATTTTTTTGTTTTTCACGTATTCCGACGAAAGACCAAACTTCCAAACTACTTGATTGCAGAATGCAAAGGACGTGGTAAAAGTAAACGCGTTTAATATGAGAACCCATTGTTAAACAATAATATTTACGGTTTTGGGAGCCAATTCTACAATGGTCGGCTTTATGTTTACCCAAAATTGAGAACCAATTCAATGGTCGCCAGCTCCATAATTTCATAAAAGTATGGGGCTCAATATAAAACTCGAAATCGAATTAACAAAATCACTATTGTTTTGTCACTTGTTATTTGTTTAATTTTCGAACGCTTTTACTGTCAAATAAAAACCGAACTAAAACTGACCGTTTATGGAAATTTGATTGTAATAACGTTAAAACGACGCATGTAAACATTTTATTTGCGGTATTTATTTTTTTTTTATATGTATAGTATGATAATTGCGTATAGGTACCTATCCGAACACCCGGGTCTATACACACGATGTTACTACTTAGGTAGCTACCGGCATTATAATATACCTACGTTTAAACAATTTCACTTACCGAAATGTCCGGAAAAACACGTATATTACACCGCCTGTATCGATAGGTATTCCTCCTACGAAAAAACTAAAACCTTTATCGTCTCGAATGTGTATATATTATATTCTATAGTTTAATAGCGTATGATAATAAAAATAATAATAGAGTTTTACTCGCCCGAAAAATAATGTTCAACGAACACTACTGTAAAAAAAAAAATAATGCCAAAAAAAAACTCTTCAAAATCCACAGAGGAATATTATATAAAGGTTGGCCGGTAGGTATGTTCACCGGCTTCGGTTTTTGTCACGGTTGTTAATATAAGTCCGTGGAACGTTTGAAAATTGCGTAGGAAAAAGCGCATAGATGCAAAAGAAAAAAATAGTAATAAGATGATAATTTAGTACTCCTAGGAGTTATTTCACTATTTCGACTTGGAGAATCCTTGGGTTTTTTTATCTCGCTTAAATAACGTTTTTTTATCTCTTTAAAAACGTTTTTAAACTATTTTGCGTGTTTTTCGCGACCCCCGAACGTACGGTTTTCGTTTTCTGATTTTCCGTTTTCCGAAAATGTATTTCGCTCCATTGACATAATATAAAAAAAATACAAATACAAATTTTAATGTATCACGAATTCATATCTGAAAAATAGTTCTTAGTAAAAGCCATTTAAGATGTAAGAAAATCATATATAGGTAATAAAAAAAAATAATAGATTTTTATATTTTTATTTTAAGTCATTTTATCAACAAATATTTAATATGTTTAATCCATATCTTTATGGAACATTGCAAATAAACAGTTCCAACTAGCCAACCAGCCAAAACAATATTATGACATTTCAGACTCCATAGATGATGACGGCAAAGGTCAAAGATTAACATTTACAATTAATTTAAATCTTTGCTCTTTTAGGCTGCGGTTGAAGCGAAGATTCGCTAGCTTCGGTATTTTTCTGTGATTGTTGTGCAGTAGTAGCACATGTACTAACATTTGTAGATGGTATACTAAAATTCAATATTTCAGGTTTTACGAGTTTCAAAACAATTCTCTCGTGTTGAACATTACTGCTGTCAAGACTTAACTGAACAACAACTGGATCAAAGGTTCTAAAAACTATTTTACCACACCTTTGGGTTTGCTCCTAAATAAAAATCACATTTGAGCGTATTATAAACTATCTTTGTTATTTTTAGATTCAGCTTTTATGTAACAATAAAAAAATATTCCTTCTAACTTACTTCTTCATTATACGTGAAAGTAGCTGCTTGCACTTGTCCTTTACGTGGTGACAAAAAAAGAGTACCCTCTAATCCATATTTTGGTATAAGTATTTGTAAAGCATTCTTTCTAACATACAATATATAACCTTCTTCATCTCTGATTTTTCCACGGAAAAATATCTAATGAAAAAATTAAATTTTTTATTAATTTCATGTTTAAATGTATTTTATTTTGTGGATGCTAAATTACATGAGTGTTCAGGGCAACAGATGCTCGTTCGGCATACGCAGACATTCGAGTTCGAACATTCAAATTTTGACACAGAGTTTCAATTTTACGTTTGTCAAGCAATTCAGGGGTAGTTGTCTCTGCTGCAATAGATACGGCTAATAGTCTATGCACAAGCACATCAGCATACCTAAAAATATAAATTTGTTTTTACAACTTGTGAATAAAAATTGTATAATTTGTATAGCTACTAAATCTAGATTTTTATATTAATATAAATATTATTTGTGTATAAAATACAAATACAACATAATTTATACTACTAACCTTCTAATAGGTGATGTAAAATGAGTATAGATTGGAGCTGCTAATCCATAATGCAAAAATTCGTCATAGGTTTTTGTGCCACTAGCAAAATAAATGGCTTGCAACATGCATCTAGTAGCTAAAATACGAAGCATAGTATTGAAAAATGGATTGTCAAGTTTAATAGCTTTATCTAAAGAATTTGCTAAGTCTTTGCTTGTGTCGACATTTAATTTGACTCCCTGAAATAAATAAAATACAAATATAATGTAAAGTATAAAAGGAAAAAATGTGTGAACTTTTGAAAAATTATTTCACCAGATGTGCTGCGGCTTTGACAAGAGACTCAAAGTTACTCGGCGGTGGCTTAGGATGACGTCTTAAGACAGCAAATTCAGGGAAATCTGAATATATTTTCTTCGCCACTTCTATGTTTGCTAACAACATAAACTCTTCAACCATTGAATTTGTTTCTTTTATCTGTTTAACTTCAACATCCAATGGATCTCGTGTTTCACTATCTACTAGGAAACGAATTTCTGGTGAGGCCAAAACCAACGCTCTAAAATTATATGGAAATTAGAAAACAAAAAAAAAAATGTATTAGTTTTATTACAAAACCAATGACTTACCCAGCATCCATTCGGCGTTTCTTAAGAATCTTGGCAAACTTATTTAGTTGTCTTAATCCTGTGGCAATTGGAGTATTTTGATCTTGGTCATCAATAATTAACTGTGCTTGTTCATAAGTCATAGCGGCTTTTGACTTAATAACACTTTTTGTAAAACTACTGTTTACAATATTTGCATCCGGAGTCATCTCCCAGACGCAGGAAAATGCCAAACGTTCTTCTCCGCCTCGTAATGAACACAAATTTGAACTTAATAAACCTAAATACATGAAACGGTTAATAGATTCACAATATGTTTATCTGACAGCGTTAAATTTCATAAAATCACAATATACTATAATATTATGAAAACAAATTTTATAAAACACGATCATATTGCTTATAAAACAAATTTGTTAAGAACAAAGACAGGAAAAAAAAAAACAAGCCAAAACCTAGACAAAGGTGTGAGAATTGGGATTAGTGGATTTCTATTTCAAAATAGATTTGCGTATTAATATATTCAATTTGTCTATGTTTTAATTGAGGCAAGTTTCAATAGAAAATTTTAAAAGAAATATTATCTAGTAATAGAGTATGTGTTAATTTTCTAATCAGTTTTCATAATAATTGGGTAAACAGGAAAAAACAGACAAGTAAACAGCATTAACAGTGTCATTATTTTTTTACTTTGATTTTTATTATGATTTTTGAACTATTTGTAGGCATTTAATATTTTCTAGTTTTTAGTTTTATTTAGATAAAATTGATACAATTTAGATACAATTGGTTTACCTGTCAAGAATGCTTAACAAGTTTACACGAGGTTTTTTATAATTTGTACTAGGTGATAAAAAAAAAAAATGTTGAGTGCATTGAAAGTATTTTTTTTTTATAATCAAATAAATATTTTGTAGTTCAAATATTAAGAAAAATCAAAAATATTACATCACTCCAATATATTTAAAACCGAACTTTGCATAAATTTGTATTTTGTTAGCAATGGTTTATCATTGCATATAGGTATAAATTGAAGAACTCTGAGTGCTACTTTTTCAACTTTCTACTTACAATAGTAGTACACTCAATAACAGTATCATGTTGTTTTTTTTATTTTATTAGGATAACACACGGATTTGTTCAAACACCAAGTAAATAAATGTTAAAAGTTGAAAATGGTTTTATTACTTTTTTTGAATTCACAACATGTTTTTGAGATATTTTTATCTTAACATTATTACTGCAATATTTCTGACGGAAAACCACAATATAATGTATTCATGTATGTTACTTTTAGACCATACATTATCCAATTATTTATTAACTTATTATTAAAATATTACCTGGAACCATATCAATACGCCTTCCAGTAAGATAAACAGTAGTCGCACGTTGGCTGGCTTCTAAATCTATAGCTGTACCCGGTTTGACAAAATGGGTTACATCAGCAATATGTACACCCACTTGGAAATTACCGTTATTCAATAGCATGCAATGTAATGCATCATCAATATCTGTACATCCTGGAGGGTCTACAGAACAAATATCCAAGTTACGGAAGTCCTTTCTACCTACAAAATCCTATTAAAAATTAAAATTAATTAGGGCAATTTGATACCAACCAGCTGTGTTTTCTATCAGAATAGAACTATAATATGCAAATTGTGTACATAATGGTAAAATAAATCTATTATTTGTATTGATAAGTTAATTTTTTTGGGTAACATAGTGTTGTAAACAAAAATATATAACTCACAGAAGCAGTAATTGTCCATGTTTCTTTTGGCAAACATGCCAGAACTTGATCTGAAAATTTTGAATGTGGGACATCATGTTCTAATAATATAACTTCATTTTCAGCTTCTCTTTCACCAATTTTTCCAAGTGACCTGACAAAATGACCCTAAAATATAAAATAATATTTGTACACATTCAAAAAAATTGATTAGCAATAAACACAGATATTCTAAACAAACCAGTGGATATCTTGAAGTTCTTGGCCATGTATCAATTGCAATAATAACCCGTTGGTCTTTTAGCTTATCGTACTGTCTAGTTTCTATCCTAATTTTTGGAATTTTTTTCTCCGCCGGCACAAACAAATGTCGATTTGTCTGAAATAAAAAAATATTACAATAAATAATATTATTAGTTATAGTCACATTTAGTATGTCATAGAGTATTCAATGCAATGTTGAAAAATATTACATTTTCAACAAGACTATGTTGAATAATTCCACAGTATTGTCTCCATTTTTTTCGTATTATTCCAACTACTTGACCTGTTGGATACCTTTCTTTAGGTGTTTCATTAATACTTCTATCATTTTCCAAATCCAAATCATCTATAACGGTTTTTTTTTTTTAATATTTATTCAATGAGATGATTAAAATATAATAATTTAATTATTAATTTATCATTATTTTACCATAATCTGCAATAACTAAATTTGTAGGTGCACTCCACTGATCTTCTGTAAATAGTTTAACAGCAACAATATCACCATTAATAGCCCGATTTAAATTTTCCCTACCTTGCAATAATATCTAAAATACAAGAATAATATTAAATCAATAAATAAGGGTAGTTATGTTTTGATAAATATACATTTTTTTCTTGCCCTTCCACAAAAACATTGCCTTCAAGAAAATTATCATTGGAAGCAAAAAATGTGCCTTGCATTATTTTTCCAGACTTAATGCCCTGATGTATTTGTGCTGGAGTCAAATGAGGTGGAAAAATTGGTTCTTTACTGGTTTCTTCCACCATACAAGTGCGATTAGATAGTTTATCAGTTAATGTAACATTATTTAATCCACTCACATATTGTTCCACTGGAAATAAATGTATTGTTTTTTTAGGTATAATGTATAATATTCAAAAGAAAGGCATCTCACATGACATTGTCGGTATTCCTTCATCAATTGCCTTTGCCTTGCTAACTTTATCGCTGGACAATAATAACACTTTTATTGTGCCCTTAAAATGTTTATTATACCATAATGCCGCCACTCTAATCATACGGTCATTGTAATCATTTGGACTTTCACCTCGAAATCTTTCGACATACGTATCCCTAAAAATCAAAAATATTTATACATGTTAGAAGACCAAATTCTATCTGTGATTGCCTAAAAGAATATTGAATGACACAATTGCTCCTTCTGTTAATATGTAAATAAAATTTGCAAATACATTAGCTACAATATGAATAACTAAATATACTCTAAATTGATAAAAATTTAGTAAAACAGTAAAAAAATAGTGGTAGTTACTATTTATTAATTACCTATGATAAACATTAACAAACACGTAAAAACATCTAGAATAATTCCCAATAATGTCGATCAGACGTTTATAAACACTGTGACTAAGATGTTTTACTTCTTCGAGAACAGTTTGTAGAATAATAACATTCTTCAAAGTGTCGTCTTCTAATGCATCAATCTATAATCAAAAAATTTAAATTAAATATTAAAGTAGTATAACAAAACAAAAATCAAAATTATACACATGAAAATAAAAATAAACTTAGAAATGCCCTAATGTAAATAATAACTTAATAAATATTTTAATTTGTTCATATATTTCATCCATATAACATAATACATGATAATATTATTAGTTACATCTATACATTAACACAGATTCCATATAAATTAGTATTCATACATACATTTTTAATAATTTTCAATTAGATAGGTAGGTAGTAATTATTTTAAAAATTAATAAAATTATATGGTTGAAAATCTTAAATAATCAAATATTAAACTAATACATACCTGATGAAGAACTACATTCGTATCCACTAATAAATAATGTTTGTCAGTAAAATTTGTGTTATTAACAGTTACAATTTTTTCGAGTGGCTGTTCAGTGTTAAGTTTACACTTTGTACAAACTTTTGAACCACAACCGATATCATCTCTTAGGTAGTGTTCACGTACAATCTACAATATTTGTATATGATATAGGTACATTAACTGCAAATAAATATATTGAAAAAAAAAAAAAACTTACCTTTAAAATATTACCACGTTTAGTTTTACGTATAAACGTTTTGGATGTCACTCTCATCGTGAAGTTTATTAGTCTACTATTAGATATAATTTTATAAAGTCACCATTCAGTATTCACCAAAACATTAATAGATTGTAGACTGTTCGGTGTTCAATTATTGTAAAAATTTTAAAATTTAAAAATGATACACCTCACATGTGTATATTTATTATTTGCAAGATAATACTATCTACAGACGTGATAGTGATCAATTGATCCATAAAAAGAAAATATGTTACCAGCATAGATAAGAATTATCAATATCATTTAATATCAATAATTTCTTTTTATTAGTCACAAAATACCGATGATAAGAATTGAAAAATAAGCAAAAGTGCTATCGCTATGTAATGATGGAGATTCATAATTATTAATAATTAGAACAGTTTTTATTTTTAAATGTAAAATATAATTTATATTATTATTGTTATTTTTTTTTAATTTAAATATTTTAGTAACCGAAGTATTCCAACATTTGCCTATTACATTTTACGGTAATTGTAATATACTACAGCACTTACTATTTACTTAGTTTTAAAGTAATCCACTGACCTCTGTTAAATCTATTATGGTTGCCTATGTACTGATAAATGCATATTTAGCAATACTAATAAGTTGTTCTAAATAATAACAAATTAAAAATCATAAATTATGTACCATCAACTAAGTATCTGTGTATTTTGGGGATCCAATGTATATAAGTATCCAATTATAGAGAGATATATTCAATTTTCTGTCCTTCCTATCTTGCTTCACCACTAATTTTTATTGAAACCATCAAAAAATGATAATTACATTTATGAATACATATATAAATACATATTTGATTGCTTTTAGGCCTAAACGTTTTAGGCACCTTTTAATATATACTATTGGCTACCTACTCAATTTATTGTTGGAAAATTTATTTTTGAAGTTACTTTATACAAGCAATTTATTAAATTGATATTTAATTTTAAAGTATTCCAATATACAACATAATATTATAACTGGAAATTAAAACAATTTTTATCTTGATGTCTTAAAGAAATTGTGTTGATTAACTAGTAGTTAAAGGTTTTTGTGTTGTGATAAAGTATATAAATATTTGTCCATTTAATTAAGTGATCCTTTAACTAGTCATACCATAAAATATTGATTTATTAAAATCATGATTTAATCATTATTTAAAAAAATATTAAACAGAAAATAATATTATAATAAATAAAACACATACCGGGTATTATTGGGTAGATTATTTTTACAAAATTTAAAAATAAAAATAAAGTTGTACATTCATTTGTATACAGCTAGGTATAGCTGGGAAAGTAATGTTAACATGGTTCCCTGGTCCGGTAATTACTATTTAATAATTAAAATATAGGTAGGTATATATTATTGAAAATTACATTGTAAAAACAATTAACAAGTTTCAAACCATTTTAATTAATTACACACTTTTCAACGATTCATAATAGGTACCTAGCTATACATTCATAAACGTTAATAGTCAATACATTTTTTTTTTTTTTTAATGCGATACCTGCAATTTAAATATTAATATCAAATTAACCAATTGATAAGTGATCCTAGGTGTATAATGAAATGCAAAGGTTAATTAGCATACAGACATTGATGTGATTAATAGTTTGATAAATATTGCTCAATATTATATAATGAATTTAACTTTTTTTTTTAAATTGTATAATCCTGGTTTATTATTATGACTAAGCATAGGTATTTTATGTAGAAAATATTTAAATGTCGATGATACTAGCAAGTGTGTGGAAATCTAAAGTAAGCTTTAGACAATTTATTGCTCATAAAAATCTTGCACAAATTCGAACCATGTCATCTGACAGAAAAAGAACTGGACCAGAAAACAATTTGAAAAATGACGATGAAGGTAAAAGAAACATACTTAATATAAGTAGGTAGTTAATAATAAATTGACAACTATTTTCTAGATGTTCTTAAAATTACCATTGGTGATGTGAAGAAGCTTACCAAAACATCAAAAACTCCGGAGCTTGTCCCCATTGATTATTGTGAGTATGATCAATTTATTTGTATTTTGTATAGAATTTATAATCTATAATTCAACTCCCACATTCAAAATGTACTCTATGAGTAAATATATATATTAACATTAATATATTATCAGAGGAAATTTAACTATATATATCCAGTTTACTAGCTGTACTATTATGACGTTAGGTGTATTTCATAAAAATTGAAAATATTTTATTTTGATTGCAGTAAACATGTTCTGTAACCAAGAATCTATGTCCCATTTGCGGTGGATGCTTCAAAAAGACATTCTTGGCCAAGATATGTTTTTAATTGGGAAACCTGGACCATTAAGACGTCGTTTGGCTTTGGCTTATTTAGAACTTACCAATAAATCTGTTGAGTTTGTATCATTGTCTCAAGACACTACAGAAGCAGATTTGAAACAACGTAGAGAAATTATTGGTGGCACGGCAAAATATATTAATCAAGTAAATTTTGTACAATTATAGTTCATTAAAAACTCAACGATTATGCAAATAAGTAATAATAATACAATATTTTAATAGAGTGCTGTTAAAGCTGCAATAGAAGGTCGTGTTTTAATTCTTGACGGGATTGAAAAAGCAGAACGTAATGTTTTACCTATTTTGAATAACCTTTTGGAAAATCGAGAGATCCATTTAGAAGATGGTAGATTTTTAGTAGCACCTAAAACATTTGATAAATTATTACAAGTAAAAAATAATTTGCCATATTTTTAGTGAAAATAAATATGTAGTCGAATGTAAGTATGCCAATTTTAGGAACACGGTGCAGAACATATGATGAAATGGAATCTCGTGCGGGTTAGTGAAGAATTCTTTGTGATTGCCTTAGGGTTACCTGTACCTACATTTAATGGGATTCCATTGGATCCGCCTTTGAGATCTCGATTTCAAGCTAGACATGTTATGACACCATCTTATATGGTAAGATAATGTTTATTATGATCATTATATTATGTTTGGCTCATCATCCAAATAACAAAAAAAAATCTTAAATTCCTAAAATAATATAATTTAAAAAATTAATGTCCTTTATTAGGTATAATGTCTTACTGTAAACAGTTTTAAAATACTTCTCATTAAACTTAAATCTAATATCATCTTCTTTCCAATAATATTATACAATATGTATCTGCCATAGAATATAGTACCTACCTAGTTATTATGTTCTACCGTGCTACTCTACAGCCGATTAAAAACTATTAGCAAACAAAATATCCAATCATTGTAAACATTTTATTACTACTTCAATAACTAATACATTACAATATAATAAAAACAAGTAATTTTGCAAATAATTATATTATATATATATATATATATATAGTACATTTTTATATTATAAATGGCAATTTAACTTATTTGATAGATTTAACATGGGGTTTTTAATTTTTTATTATATAATATAATATATAGGCGCGTATAATGTATTTAACAATGACTTATGAGTAATGAATAATTAATTCTAACATACTATCAGTACTAACTTTGGTATTGTTTTTTTCTTAACTCTCAATTATTATTTAGTGTAGTCTCATTGAAACATTGGAAATTATAAATAGATTTGACTGATTTTAGTTTAAATATTTATTTTACCAAAACTATATTTCTAAGAAATTTAATATCTAACTTAAAAACATAAATTAATGTACATTTTTAATATATAAGTGTTATTAGTTGTGTGTTTCTATTTTTCTGATATTTCAAGCAAATTATAATCAATAATATCAAAGATTTTTATACTTGATAAAAGTCAGGTAGGTATAGGTACTATTACAATTTGTAAACAAATTAACATGACACCGTGTATATTTGTTATTGGCCTTGTCGACGTGTTAATTTTATACGCGATTGCGGACACTTCCGATTACAAGTTCCGTGAGATGCTTTTAAATAAGTACCTACTGTTACCAAGCTCCCGCGTTAATAATTGTCGTCGCCAACGGGCGAACACGTGGGCGGTATGTGAACGTGCAGTTCGATTTTATGACGGTTTTGTGTACAATTATTATTATTATTGTTCCTGCTGGCGGATTTCGCGGACCTCTTGACGATTCCGGCCACTTGTTGATCCTCGTCGAATTTCCCATCGTTATCCGGTATCGAACACGTCTTGACCAAAGCCGGCCGCCTGCTGCGCGCGCTACCGCCGGTGCCGTTGCCGGACGCCGACGCGGATTTCCTACTCTGCGTATCCAGCAGCGTTGCCGACGGTTTCCGTAACCACTGCAACACCCTTTCCGCGTAATAGCCGTCGCCGTCGTTGTCGCACGCCGCCGGCCGCAATTGCACGCAATTGTCGTCGGCGCACACCACGCTCAGCGCCTGTCGGTTCGCCGGCACCGTCGTCGTCCGGTGACTGGCGTTTTTCTCCCGTGCCGCGGGCGATTGTCGTTTTTCGTTTTCGTTTTCGTCGTCGTCGTCGGACAGTATGACGTGCCGGACGCCCTTCACCCACGTGGTGCGCACCACCAGCCGGCCGCGTGACGATTTCCACCGGAAAAACTCGTACGGGCCGGCGGCGGCCGTGGCGCTCTTCATCGCCGTCGAACGTGTGTGCAGAATATATAAGTAGTGCGCGGTACCGTGGCTAGGTATGGTGTGCGAACAGATACGCGGGTACACTATCGTCAATCGAACGTGCAAATAAATAACATTGTACGCGACTCGAACACGAACTGAACGCCGTATTTGAATTTCGAAATCGCCCGTACCCGTGTTTTATTTATATACGTACTCGCGACAAAGTCAAAGGGCGCGCGCACACACACACACGAACCCAACGACTTTTAGACATGCACGCCATGTACGCCTACCCTCCGACCCGGTACCCGCGGGACTTTTACCCTTTTCCCCCGAAACGTACTGCTGTATACCGTCAACGTGGGTAGTATTTTTTTTTTTTAATGTGACAGTGTCATTATATATTATGGTTTTCAAAAACGAATGTTCCCGCGCAGGTAACATTTACCGAGGTATGAACAATAATAATAATAATAATATATATAAAAAAAAAAAAAAAAAAAAAACCAAAGAAAAAAGTAAAATATCCGTGGGACGCCAAAGAACGCGATTATAGATAGTCACACAACTAATAAAACTACCCGCTAAATCGTGAGGTTTTTTTTTTTTTTTTCAACCGCTCGTAATTGTTCACTGTCGAATGTAATATTGTACCGCATGATAGACATTGCAGGTGCCCATAACTTTACACTGTTATAAAATTTAAAATGTTAACACACGATGACACGGTTTGATATCGTGCGCAGACTTGACTACCGAATACCGGGAATATATGGGGGAGGGGGAGAAACCGACCCGGACATATTTTATACCGAGCGTTAACCGATGGTAGGCAGGCCTACTACACTAAACCACCATAATAGTGACCAATCACGTGCTATCCAAGACGCGTGATTTCCGTTCAGCGGTACTGTTTACTTGGGAGCCCTTAAGACATTTGAAACGCTTTAAATATTTTAGAACCAGGTTCTTTTTCGGCTAGTAAAATGTACTCGAATTATTCGCATTGTCGATTAAAAACGTATGTTTTTCGTCCGGCAGTGATTTATTTGAACAAAATTCTAGATTACCAACGATTAATCAATACAATTTTAAAAAAAAAAAACCGACTACGAATGTTGATGTGTACGTCGGTTTTATTTTTGTTAATTTCCGGTTACAAGTAAATACACTTCTAACACTACCCCGCTCGGTGTCCTTTTTGATTGCAGTGATTTATCGTTGTTTTCAGTATGCAAATTAAACATTATCCTATATCCTATACGGTTTTCGAATTTTCCAGCTATTGTTATTGTGATGGCCTACCTACCAATGTCGCGACGTACGGCCGACTTTTTATAAATAAAAAGATAATACAATAACTGTAAATTATTATAAATATCGAATGAGAATATATCCTCTCACCTCCTCCCGGTTTGATCGCCCCTGAGGCTACTGTTTTATAGACGGGAAATTGCTAATGCTACATGACGTAGGGTGTATCTACCTACAGTGGCGTGGGCGCTTGGCCAGGGGGGACGGCTTTTGGGTGTTGTGAGTCTTATTGCCCTTTTTTTAGCTATAGGTTAAGAAGGTTTTAAACCCTCATTCTCCACCCCCCCCCTAATTGATAAATCCCAGCTACGCCACTACCTAGTAGTACCTACGTATTGTGAGAAGCAATAAATCGTTGCATACGAAAAACAATTCTAACTGGAACGCGTTTTACAATCTGAACGCAGCGAAGAATGTATTAGTTTTAATAATGATTTGTTTTTTTTTATTATTGTTATTATTTTTTCTGTTTGTTCACAACTTTTATACTGGAAATCTTGCTCGGTGCTCCAATCAAAAACTGAAAAAAGAGCTTTTTCTAGCATTTTAGATCTAATTGGTACAGCCAAAATGTTTGAAAATTGAATACGAGCGAAATCATAAGTTGTAATAGATGTTAAAAAAAATTGAACCTAATATAGTCAATTTTTGTAGACTTTTTAAATTCAAATTTATTTCGAAAACCATAAAAATCACGAAAATTCAAAACGTATTTCACCGAACTTCGTTCATCATAATCGTATTCCGTCACCAATAATTCATTGTTTTAAGTAGTTTTACAAACATTTAAATGTGAGCATTGTTTCGAAAGGTCGTCCGTTCACGTTTTAAACATTTTTGACGTGAAATTAATAGTTTAAAATTTTAAATTATGGCGTGCGCGTGTCTGCCAAATATTTTGTCCAAAAACTGGTGACGTATATGAAAGGTCCTATACCTATACGTCGTCGGATTTTGGTACTATGTATAGGTATTTATTTGTCATTCATCGTTTGTGTTTCCCCATTAATATTATAAAAAATGTACAAAGAAAAACTACACACTTACAGAAGTAAAACTAAGTAATTAAATAAAATATAACTGCTTTTTAAAGTTTTTAACTAAATCTGATAATTCCACACGAAATTGAAGTAACTAGGTCGCAAAAAACAATTACCTACATTAATAATTTTTAATTAATTTGTACCCATTCGTGATACAGACCATTTTATATTTAGATAAAAATCTACTAAATTTTAGTTTGTTGCAAATCAAAAGTTTTAAAATTTGTATGTTTGTTAACTTGTTTATTAGTTGAGCAGAGAAAGTTAATATTTTGGTACTTACTAAATATAAATAAAAAAAACAAAACATTAATTTGTCCTTGTCACTCATGCAGTGATTTCGAGATTGACCATCTATAATATTACATTTATGTATTGTTTATCACAAGTGTAAATTTTATGTGTAATCTAAATTCTAAAACGATAATACATTTTTCGAAATGTACAAACATCGTTGGACCATAATAGCTGTATTTCCCGAGCTCAGCCCGCGCATTCCTTTCGGAAATAGAAACCAATAAAAACAAAAATTCAATTTTCGTTTCAAAAATACCGGAAACCCCGTTTTAGTCATCCTTTAGGGGTTAAATTTCGAGATTAAAAGTAAACAGCGTTCTTCATGTTGTCCGTGCACACGGCTGGTAACGCACGTCGCTACGTAACTACATGGAAAACTAATGTATTTTCTAATAACTCGTTGATTAATTGATTTTTGGAAGTTTTCTCATTAAATGCCTCATCTGCACACCGCGAACACTTGCGTTTAAAAAAAAAAATCACGGTGTTCAGTTCGGAAGAACTTCAGATGTAACTGTCCAAAGAAATTACCTCACATTTTAATAATATTTGTAATATATTATATGTATATACCAATAAAGACTATTTTCACTTTTAAATTCAAAATGTCCTCTGCACCAGTGTCCGGTCTATTTTTCGGAACTATTTCTCCTCGATTAAAAGTATGTTGTTTCGATGAAAAAAAAAAAAAAGCCAACGACCAAACGTAGACATGTTTTAATATTTTACCTAATTAAATAATTAAAAAAAATATTTGAGTATAACAACTAACAAAACATTTGAGATATATTTTAATCTTGTATCGGGTTTTTTTTTTTTTTTTTTTCGAATTTCGTCTACTATTATATTAGATTTCCATAATATATCGTGTTGAATATTCGGTTCTTGATAATACGCGATTCGCGCGTTATAGCTATTCTCGATATAAACCCATTAAGTATTTCAAAAAGGGGTGGCTTAATGTTTTTATCGACAGTTTATTTTTTGTTATATACCGTCATTACAGTTACCTATAGGTACCTTAGATGAGTCGGTGTAATCAAAATGAAAGTTTAAAAAAGCAAATTCATGTTCCTTAGAAATTATACTTACGATTACTACCTATATAATAATAAAGTGGAGAAAGTCGTGAAACGGAACATTTCAATCAACTCCCGTGATAGTTTTTATTTTACCGTCTTAAACAAAGTCAAATAATGCCTAATATAGTATAGCGTGACAAGAACTAATAATATATTTCGAAAATTAGTTTATTATACCTACCTCAAAGTTTCCTGAAATTAATTTACCGTTAATGACTCTATTTATACACATTTTGGTAATAAAATTAAGATTTTAATCTTTAGAGTATGTTAAACGACCTGACTGCCGATTACCCGACAGCGCCCAAAGATAAATTGGAAAAAGTTTTGTCATGCGCATATGCTTTAGCTTCGCCAGAATCCAATGAATTGGGATTGCACAATTTCCCCATCGAAAATATACCTATCGTCGCCAAATTAATTGTAAGTATTAATCGTCGGTACGAATCGTGCCTACGATAATTATTATTCTGTCATCAAATGTGTTGAACCGACCGAATTCACGTGTGTGTCGTTTTAATAGTATGCACATTTTTCAGTACAACAATCCATCTGTATCGCCAAACAGTCTATTGAAACGTCTTTATCCGTATGATAGTTTTATGAACGTTGACAGTAAACGTTCAGTTAATAGTATCCTTTCATCTTTCTGCCCCGAAGACGACGAAACGGTTGGTCGTCACGTTTCGTCCGTCAAACAATTGAACAATAACAGCGCAGAAATCATTCTTAACAATAATTCTAAACGTTTTACAGTAAGTGAAATATCATATCGTATTAAAAATACCGACAAAAGCACTGTTATTAAATTTTAGGTTCCGTCCGGAGATACTCCCGCTTCTAACATTGAATCTTCAAATTTTGTCAACACCGCTTACCAAAGCGCCATTTTATCGGATCTTGCGCTCAGTCATTCGGCTGGTGATATATGTATCATAGGATCTAGGGGATGTGGTAAGACGGCAGTCGTTGATCAATTTGCCACTATGTTCAACTATGACGTGGAAACCATTTCTTTATACCAGGTTAATTTAATAATTTAATTTTAATTGTTTTATCTTTTCAATTAATTTTTCCTTTTCCAACTACAGGATTTAACCGCAAGAGATTTAATCCAACAAAGAACTACATTACCAAATGGTGACACCGTCTGGAAATATAGCCCATTAGTGGTTGCTGCCATCAGTGGAAAATTAGCTATACTCGATGGCCTCCATAGATTGCATTCTTCCACTTTGTCCATTTTGCACAGGTAAACTATTTAAAAATATTTTTTATAAATTATAAATTCATATTTTATTTTATATAAAACATTATATATATTTTATCAGATTCATTCAAGATCGAGATCTTCAACTTCACGATGGTACTAGACTGTTGAGATATGACCGATATGATAAATTAGCAAAGAAACTAGGAGTAGACAGTCTGGAAAAATCCAACATTGTCCGTGTACATCCTGCTTTCAGAATTATCGCACTTGCAGAACCTCCAGGTGAATATTATTAGTACACCTACCAAGTAACAAATAATAATAAAAATAATAGTATTAATAAAGAGAAATCAATTATTACAATACAATTGTTTTAGGTGGCACCATTCCTCAATGGATCACTCCAGAAGTACTAAACATGTTCCTGTTTCATGAAATCAGACCACTGTCTGCTGTTGAAGAACTGAATATTGTACAAAACCTGGTAAGATTTGGAATAATTTATTTTACCATTAGTATATATTATATATGGATAATACATCTTTATTTGTTAAGTACCCAAATAGTGTAAAACCAATGAAAAGGCTTGTTGCTGTTACAAAAAAACTGCGAGAGTCAACTGATATGTATTTAAATTCTTTGGCACCATCCTTATCTACACGTCAGTTGTTGCGAATTACAAAAAGACTGGATAAATATCCAGATTCAGATTTCTATAGTATTGTAAACAAGGCCTGTCTATCACAGTATGTGCTTATGTCTGTAATCTACTAAAAATAAATTAAATATTTTTAATTAAACTTTTCGATTCTGAGGGTAGCAAGGAATGAATTAATTTTAATGTGATGCGTGCTTTTTTTTCTGTCTATTAACAACTTTTCTTTCAGAAATCTCGCTCCAATCAAAAAATATCAAAATATCCATTTTGTAGCATTTTTGATTTAGTTGATTCATTGCAAAGATCATTTTTTAATTTTCCAAACAGTTTTATTAATTGTACAAATCCTGAAAATAACAAAAGAAAACTGGACAAATTTATATCAATAAAAATTGCATTATTTGCAATTTTATTTTTCTACCAGAAATATTGCTCTGAATCTAAAGAGTAGCATGTTTTCTGAAACCAAATTTAACTTAGTTTATATATTAGAATGTTATTTTTAACTTTGTAGTTTTCTTAATACATAATTGGGGAAAAAATGTAGGAAAAATAGAAAAGTTACACTGCAATAACGGTTTTATTATTTTTATTTTTTCGTATTAGTAAGTAGGGTTCACTGAATACTAATATTGGCCTTTTCTTAACAATTTCGCGATTTTTTAAATTATTTGTAGGTATTTTCAAGTTTTTTTAGTTTTTATATGGGTAATTTTTTTGTTCAAACAGAAATATTTGAACATTTACTCAAAGTAAATAATGGTGATAATATAAGAGTTAGGCGTAGTATAGTTATTTTATTTTTCTTAAGCATTTTAAGATCAAATTTTTATGAAATTCATAAATATTAAAGAATTATGTAACATATATAACCGAACTTCGCTCAGAATCCTATTTCATTAGCAATGGTTTATTGTTGCTTACAGATATAAGTTAAATAACTTTATGTAGTCTACCTTCTCAGCCTTGAAACTACAACAGTAGCACACCCATCAACAATATCAGCTCTTTTTTTTCTTTTTATAGATTTCTACCACAACTAACAAGACAAATGCTAGAAAAAACTTTATACAGTTGCAACATTCAACCAACACCTAATAATTCTGATGGTTCCGCAATTCAATGTAAACATGATGAAGTTAACTTGACTATTGGTAATACTACTGTTTCTCGATACAAAACTGATGCTTCTAGTAAAATTCCAAATGTTTTATTCTTTGATTTACCACAAGTAAGAATTTAATTTCCAAAAAATTATTGTAATTAATGATAAATTCTATGTACATGAGTATGAGTAATTAAAAGTTTTGTTTTGTTTTTTAGCATTTGAACCAACTTGAACTTATGTTACAAGATTTTGTTTTGGGAGAACATCTATTGTTGGTTGGAAACCAAGGTGTTGGTAAAAATAAACTTGTTGACAGATTTTTACAATTATTAAATAAGCCCAGAGAATATATTCAACTTCATAGGTATACATTTATTTCCTATGTATTTATTTAGTTTTATCCATTCTAAATATATCTGTAAATTTTATTTTAGAGATACAACAGTCCAATCTTTGACCAGTCAACAAACAGTTATCGATGGCGTATTGAAAATTGAAGATTCTCCTTTAGTAAAAGCTGTTAAAGCTGGTTATGTTTTAGTTGTAGACGAAGCAGACAAAGCGCCAGCTCATGTAACATGTGTTTTAAAAAATCTTGTAGAAACTGGTAATATGAGACTTGCTGACGGTAGACAAATAGTCAGTAAAGCTAATGTTTCAAAAAACGACTCTGTGATAATTCTTCATTCGGACTTTCGTATGATTGTCCTAGCAAATCGACCAGGATTTCCATTTTTGGGAAATAATCTCTTCAGTACACTTGGTAAATATTCAAAATAAATAAATAAATGTATATTTGTCAATATAATGTCACATTATGTTTTTTATAAAAACTATTACAACCAAAGAACCGGCTTCTGATTAGTCATGCAAATTTCTTATGAGACACTTCAAGATTTTGATTTTCAATCTGTTAAAATTGAACTATTTGTTTGACATCTTTCTAAATTTTATCTAATACAAATTTCTTTGTTCCTAGGGTAGAATAATTTAAGTCAATTTTGTGTAGTTTTCAATACCAGCTAATTAAATCTTGAAAATATTTACACTATACCATTTTGATAAAAAAATGAAGGACTAAAAATTGTTTTTTAATTATTGATAAATATACTAACTCCCACTAAAGAAATGTAATTGCTAAACAAATTAGAAATAGTTTTGTAACCAGTTATCTTAGAATTGTTTATATTAACTAGTGAACGAACAAAAATGTTTGAGTTTTTAAGAGTATTATTTGTTATCTGTTTAAAAATAATGTTTAAGATTTTTATTATTGTTATTATACATTTTATCATGATAGTAATTACTTATCGCTTTCTGGATCACAATATTATGTCAAATTCTGTACTATTGAATTTATAATAGATGATTTTTTTTTTTAATTTTCTGAACATACATTTTTTTCTCTGAAACTAACAGAAACAATTATGTCTTTGGTTTAAGTTTTTGGTTAAAAGAATTAATGACTTAGTATACTTAGTTAATTATAAAGAATTAATAATTTGAATTCATGTTTAATTAGAAATTCAATATTATTTGATAAATGTTTTAGGTGATGTGTTTAGTTGCCATATTGTAGATAATCCTAGTTGTGAATCAGAAAAGCAGCTGTTAAAAAGTTATGGCCCTGATGTTTCTTTGGAAGTTATTGATCAAGTAATCGCTGCCTTTGGAGACTTAAGGCAACTGTTTGACAAAAACTTAGTTTCATATCCGTACTCTACTAGAGAAGCGGTTAATATAATCAAACACTTGCAAACATACCCCCAAGACACATTATTAGACTGCATTAGAAATGTATTCGACTTTGATTGCTACTCGAAAGAAGCACAAGAAGTAATCTCGAATGTTCTCAATAAACATAAATTACCAATCAAATTATCCCCTTGGACAGGTCCCACTGGTAAGTTTAACAATGGATTCAAACAATACAATTTTAAATTCATAATACTGTTATAGAAAAGAAAAATCTACAAATCACAGTAGAAAAAGAAAGTGGTCTTGATGTATCTAGCCCGAAACATGGTAAAGTTGATGAAAAAAATGAACCTCATGTGGGCGGTAATACTTGGGCTGGTGGTACCGGTGGCCGAGACACAGCTGGACTAGGTGGAAAAGGAGGTCCCTATAGACTAGATGCCAAACATAAAGTTTTTCAGGTGACATTGATTGTTTTATAAATAATCTTTTAGATTCTAAGCGGAGGTTAGGCTAGGTATTAATTTTAAAATTTTTTTTTTCTATTGACAACTTTTCTACCAGTTATTTTGCTCCAATTTACAATGATAACACTTTTTCTGAAAGGAATTCTAACTGGGGTAGTACTTTAGGGAGATAATTTTTTGATTTTCCCAGGAGCTTTTCCAATAAATGGTAAAAACGGGAAAATGGGTACATTATTAAACAAATATTAATAAAGAAAATATATAATGTATATGTATTCATTTTACCATAATAGGACATATATATTGTTGACAAAGCAACAGTAACAATCAAACTCCGCTCAGAATCGTTACTCATTAGCAATGGTTAATTGTTGTGTACAAATATACATTTAATTTCCCCTCTACTTTCCCAACTTCTCACCTTCAACAGTAGCCCATCCATGTATGAAGTATGTCCATCATTTTTTTTTTCTTATTATATTATAATGGACTGTGAAACATAAATTTGTTTTGATCTGCTTATAATTAGGTATCAGATGCAGAGAAGGATGAAGTACCAGAACACGTTAAGGAAGCAGCAAGACAAATGGGTCAAAAAGCCTACAAAGAACGCCTCAAGGAAATAGAAATGTCTGAATATGATGATAAAGTATATAATGAATACTCTTTACCAGTCCAAAATCAAGTAAAATACAATTAGTCACTTTTTCTTTTGCTAAATTGACTTTATTTTATATTTAATAAATTCATTATATAGGTACAAGCATTAAGAGTAATACTGAACTCACTACAGGCAAAATCCCAAGAGAGACAGTGGGTTAGACATCAAACGTCAGGGGAACTGGACGATAGTAAATTAATAGAAGGTAAAGCAATCAAAATTAATTTAACAGGGCCATACATAGGGGGTGCGAGAGGTGCTCTCGCACTGGGCACCAATGAACATTTTTAAATTTCTATAATTGAACATATTGTGAATGATCAATAGACAGGTTTTGGTTTATTTTTTTACTCATAAGTACATTTTTCTGACATTGGATGCTGATTTTATTGGACATGGCTTTGCTACTACATATACCTAATGTTTAACTATTATATTCAATTATTAGGTGTTATTGGTGAGCGTTCAATTTACAGGAAGCGCAGTAATGTAGATCCACAGATCGGAGCACCTCAGCTAAAACCAAAACGTTTACGTTTTATTGTCGACGTTTCAGGAAGTATGTACAGGTTTAACAGTTATGATGGACGTTTAGACCGGGAACTCGAAGCTGTCATAATGGTTATGGAAGCACTTAGTGGATTCGAAGAAAAAATCAGTTATGATGTTGTTGGACATTCGGGAGAGACCGAGTGTCTTAAGTTTGTAGACAAATCTAATCCACCTACCGATAATAAGCGGCGATTAGACGTTATTAAAAAAATGCATGCTCACTCACAGTTCTGTATGGCCGGTGACAATACACTTCAATCTATCATATACGCACAAAAAACCTTAGAAGCAGAGCGCATCGATTTTGACGAAGCAATAATTATACTGTTATCAGATGCTAATTTATCTCGATACAACATCAGACCTGATAGATTAGCTGCTGCACTCAACTTAAGTAAAGACGTTCAAGCTTTTACTATTTTTATTGGATCACTTGGTGATCAAGCCGATATGTAAGTAATTAAAAACTTAATTCATTAATTAAGATAATAATTTAAGTTAATTTTTTTTTCAATGGCTAGAAGTAAAAAAGCCATCGGCCAAAGTAAAAACTGTTACTATTATGTTATAAAAAATTTAATTTAAAAATTGTAAAAAAGAAAAGAAATATTTACAATAGGTTTAAGCAGTGTACCATGTTTAAATACAATTTGAAAACCACTGCTTTAGATTAATAATTATTTCTTATCAAGAAAACTTGTTTACATTACATTGTTATAATATTTTATTTATTTAGCTATTAATATTTTTTAATTACAGATTGACTAGAAGCTTACCGGCGGGCAAAAGTTTTGTATGTATGGATCTCAAAGACATCCCACAAATTATTCAACAAATTTTTATGTCCTCTATAATGAGTGTTTTTTAACCAGTTTAATGTTTTATTATATTTTATTTTACTTGTACATGTCTATATATATATATATATACATTTATACAAGGTGATTCTTTTATAGTTGAACACTCATATTAATATTTCAATCTGCTTTTTCTTAAATTGTCAAATAAATTTTTTTTGAAAAAAGTCAGACTGTGAAATAATCAAAAGAAAGACCCAGTATATTTTAAGCATCTGGATAATGGTTTTGGTTACCGAATAATTTAAATTTATATTATTATTTGGACATGGCATATTTCTGTGATAAAACTAATTTTTCAATAATAAAGATATAAAATGTGTTTGTTGTTAGTCATAAGTTTAGTGTACTAATTATTAAATATTTAAAGTAAATAAATATATAAATAAAAAAATGTATGTATAAAAATAAAATAAATCAATGAATCAATGGAATATTAGGATTAAAAATTCATCAGGTACATGACAGTCAAATTGTAAAACACGACTGAATATAAAAATTAAATGGAGAAAAAAATTATAAAAATTGGTCGTTTTACATAGAATATAGAAATAATTTATTTTAATAGGAGATTATTTAAAATTGGTTGTTATTAGACATAGATATGTTCAGAAATATAAATTATTTGGTTATTATTTATTGTCTAAAATGTATTTTGTTGTGTATGTGTAATTCTTACATACATTTTGGATAATAAATAATAACCAAATAATTTATATTTCTGAACATATCTATGTCTAATAACAACCAATTTTAAAATAATCTCCTATTAAAATAAATTATTTCTATATTCTATGTAAATAACCAATTTGTATAATTATTTTTCTATGTGTACCTTCATTAAATTTTTTATATTCAGTCGCGTTTTACATTTTGACTGTGGTATACCTGATGATGAATTTTTAATTCGAAACCGGTCGTATAATACACATAACATAATACTCTAGGCGGATGATTTCCGTCGACCCGTTAACGATATATTCCACTTTTAAGTTTAGGTAGGAGGAAAATAGTAGAATATTAATTAATTAAAACGCCGCGCCGCCACACGAATGACGATGCTCCACTACTCTCGGTCGCCCCCTACCTAAGCTCAAAAGTGGAATATGTCGTTAACGAATTGACAGAAATTAAAATAAATATACACTTAAAATTGTATAGATTACAAAAAAAAAAAAATTAAATAAACGAATGAACGCGATTTGCGTTTCACATTTTGACCGTGATCAATCTAATCGTGAATTTTTTAATTCGAAACCGTTCGTATAATACACTTATCATAATACTCCCGGCGACGCATTCATTCGTTTATTTATTTTACTCTTATATTTAATATACATTTTTTTTATTCGTATATTTATTTACGAGTATTAACCATTTTAATAATTTCGTTTTACTTTATTATTTTATTATTAAACATTTGTTTTGGTAATTGACGCCGGACGGCAATACATATAAAGAACAATAAAGATAACAGATAAAGAATTTGAAAAGAATATATAACTACGAGCTGTCCCGACCCGGCGTTGCCCGTGTATTAGTTTAATTTTGGCATTTTCGTCGGCAATGTATTAGTGTTTAATTTAATTGTATGTGTGTGTGTGTGTGTGTGTGTATATGTTAATTGTTGTAGCAGTATTGGGATTATGGATAACATATATGTATAGGCTGTGAATATTATTATTATTATTTTTTTTTTATTGACGCACCTTTTCATAGACCACGTTGGTCGTTCGTCCGTTGGGGCGAGGACGACCAAGGCGCTGGGGGAACAACTAACTGGGCGTTTATTAGTGAATGAGCGTGTATCGGACATTTTACTTATACATACAGATTTGGTCACTATCTTCGGCCGTGTGTTTGGTTGTTGTTCCCCGCTGTTTTTCCCGTTCCCTTTTAATTAATGGTCGTTTTATCCGTGACGACCAAATTGCCCAGGTAACCCATGAACAAACATTTGTATTACGCGACATTCTCTGAAGGGGGAATCATAGAACGTAAATTGATTGGGGACATGGAATAATTGGTGGCTTCTAGTACCATAGGATGAGACATTAAAAGAAACCACGGTGAACAGTTTGGTACATCCAATGAACCATTTAAAAGAGAGGTGATAAAGGCCAAAGGTCACGACCTAACCTAATCTAACCTAACCCGAAAAAAAAAACAGATAGACATTATAAATTGAACTTCGAATGAGCAACTATTGTAGGTAAATGAGGAGTTGAGAAGGTAAAATTCAAAGAGGAATTTAATTTATACCTCTACACAACAATTGATCATCTCTAACGAAAAAAGATTCTGAACGAAGCTGTTTCCGCACGTTTTTTTTTTTTCAACAATGTGCGTTTTCACGATAACATCGATTTTTTAAAAAAGATTAAAATAATAAAAACAAAATGATAACTTTATTTTAAATCTTTTAAAACTTAAAAATCAATTTTCCTTATTATCTCGAATATTAATGACAATTTCCAAAAATGATCTTTCTAAAGTACCAACTAGAGCCAAAAAAAGGTCCACTTATCATGTTATTTACAGGCAAAAAAAAAAGCAAAGTAAAACCGATAGATCCCTCACTTCGGAATCTAAAATTTAGCGAGTCTATTTGTAATTTAACTTTTGAGATTGGGATACTCATGAGTTTATTTTAAACTTGGGGGTTGTTCTGTTTCAGTGGACTTTAAGCCTTCAATATTTTTACTTGTGTTTATAGAGAATACATAAATACTCAAGAACTGAATAGACTATAGAAGACCGATTGTATAATATTACCACGGGCCGGACCGGATTTCCAGTCAGACCCTGCAAAAAGATGTCTCGTGGGATATGTGATATTTGGAAATTGGAATAAAATTGTTCGTACAAAAACCTAATGGAAATGTAACAAATATTAACAAGCATTGGTCGTTGGAACAAAAGTACTGTGGAAAAAGTATTTTGTAGAACTAAAGTGATCCGTGGTAACCCCCTATATTTTTTTTTTTATATAATTAATTCTATTTCCTATTTGTACAGCCACGCTTGTCATTTCATTTAACCATTTTTGTGGACCCGAAACGAAAGGAACGATTTACTAAAAGAAACGAAAAATCTAGCAGTCTGAGACCGAATCTATAAAATATCCTCTATATCGTGCTTAAAAAACTTATTAATAAACGATGTTTCCAAATAGCATTTTGGTGGAAGCCGAATTGGCAAATGGCACAATAATGTGAAAATATTATTGTGATTTGTGAGCATGTATTTAGATATCCGTGTCTATAACAATTAGGGTAGGGGGCAGTCGTCCAAAAATGATTCAACCACGTCGAGTAGGATTTTATGCACGGTTTATGTTGGAGGAAAATTGGATTAATCCACCTTGGTTGGGGGGGTCTATCTTATACCGGGGTTTTATCATAGATATATCTTTATTATCTATAGGTTTTATAAGTTACCATCATGAAAATATATGCGGTTATTATTATCTGTGTGAATTATTGAAATCATACCATACCGAATTCTTATCATTTTTCAGATAACTGCTTATCACTATTCACCCCGCACCTGTAAGTTTATTTGGGAATTTGGTATAGATATTATTAATTATTATAATTTGTATACATTTTTTCATTAAATTATTTAAATGTGAAATTGTTTGACGAGTTTCTATTTAAAATGCGTACATGTTCGGTTCCCGGGTGCCATAGCACCAAAATGAATAGTAAAGTCACTCTTTACAAAGTACCGTGCGATAAAAGAATAGACTGGGAATTAGCAGTGCGTAGAGTACATAATAAACAATGCAAAAAATTAAAAAACTTAACGTTTGTTTGTTCAAAACACTTTTTAGATGATGAAATAATTTCAACATATGCATTACCATCTGATGTTGCCGAGGCAAGTGAATATTATATAAGATCAATCATTTTTATAAAAAAAAAAAGTGAAATAGCTTTACTATGTGCTGTATAAAAATATAATATTAAAATTTAAGATTATTATAAATTTAAACTTATTATTTTAAAGGGATTTGGACCAAGGAAAAATTTTAAATTGAAGAAAGGTGCTATTCCTTCAATATTCAATTCAAATAATTGTTGTGAAAATCTTCCAACTGCAGGCTCATTGAAAACATTTAAACGAAAACTTTCTCAAGTACATACATATTATTAATGATTTTATATTTTCACCTCAGAAAATTTTTGTGTAATATGAGCAATTAATATTTCAATTTCATTTTTGAACTACTATACATTAATTGATTTTTTTTTAATTTTAGTCTACAGTAACTAAAAAAAGAAATTTAAATAATCTAGAAAAAATAGAACCAAATACAACACCCAGTAACCAAATTTGTTTTGTTGATGTACAAGTAATGATTTAAATAATTATAATAGATAATATAAAAAAAAAACAACTTCATATTATATTTAATACGTTTTGCTACTATAATACCAACAGTTTAAGTCATTATTTTTCTAGAAACCGGATTGGTTCAATGATTTGTCACTGTTAGTTAAAACACTAATTTTGCCAATTGGATGGTCAACTTATACAGATAAAAAAACTGTGGTATTTCATAAACCAGTTTTCAATTTTAACAAACTCATCATAGAAAAACAAATGATAATCACTGATGATCAAAATATAAGTTTTTTCATACATCAAAAGACAATAGATCCTTTAAAAGCAGGATTAATTTTGATAAAGAATCCTCTGAGCACAATAAATGTATGTGAAGTAATTTCATTTTTTGATTACAAACAAATTTGTCAAGGTGGACCCTTGATAATGGATTTTCCAGGTAATAGAAGTATGATTTTATAAGTAATTAAGTTCATTTTGTATAATAGAATGTATCATTTTACTTTCAGTTAAACTAATAATAGAAATATTACATTTATTTATTTAGAAATAATTAAAACAAAAAATGCAGAAATCGACAATACATTATGGCGGCATAAACAGTGTCCAATGTTATTAAACATAAAAAGGATCTGTTCAAAATGTCAATATTTATTCAAATTATTTAAAAAATATAAAAGAAGATCTTTGGTTTCACCTTCAAAACTAATGGCATCTACACCTGTACTCATGGAACACTCCTACTCGTTGGAATGCAAGGAAGCAAAAGACAAAAAGGATAACAAAAACCCTGTAAATACGTAATGATATAACATATCATTGATTAAAATAATATTATTAATTGTTTAATGTGTACCTATTTTATGGAAGTGTAGTAATCCTGTATAAGAAAAAGAAATTGATTGAATATAGACTTTACAACTGAATATTATTTTTTATGTGGTGTTATCATAAAATGTACCATACTGTTATTCTTATTTTAATATACAGAGATATACCTACTGCACTTCCATAGTATGTTATGTTTATATAGAATTTATAAATTTGTAACTTGTTATATTTAAAATTATTATATTTTACACCGCAATGTTATTGTTTTTCATAACTTCTGAGCGTTTTTTATTTTACTACGATGACAATAATGATAATGATTTATTTTTTAACATGAAAACCACGAATTAGTCTGTGATGAAAACGTAACAGTCAACCACAAGCAAATAGATTTTTGTATACAAGTCGCATTACCTTCAAATTCGTCAGCTGTGCTGGTGATAAGAGTCCTAATGTATTATAACCACTGAGATAGATGACAACTAGTAGTAGTAGTTGTTATCAATCTCAGTGATAATAACCGTATTTATTTATATAAGATAAGAATGAGGAATGTATCGGGTCGCCGTATTAGGTTTTAGTTTTAGGATATTCACCGACCCAAAATTATACAAAATAGATCAATTCGACATAAATTCAACAAGTAGAATTTTTCGCGGCCCACCGAGATTTCCATGCGTATGGTTTTAACAGACAGGTCTTAAAAGATACCTACCTATATAATATTTAATGAATATACCGTATTTACGACGAAAAATCCGGTATGTCTACGCTACCGAACACCGGCGAGTCAATAACACTCGCAGACGTAGATAATAAACTAGATTGCTAGGTTCCCTGTACTATCCGTGTAAACGTTCGAGGCCATAATATATCCGCCGTTACTGGTATATAGGTCATTTTGTATCTTATCATGTCATAATTTTGATAACACAATTTATGACAGATCGCGAAATAATTCATGCGACAGGAATAGATCAAATTTAAACAACGTCTTTTTTTTTTCACCGACGTTTTGGACGCCGCGAGTACATTGAAGAACGTCGAGCGTCCAAGGTACGCGCAACGCACAGCGCTACTTTTGAGCGTCGTGGTTCGTTCGAAATTTTGAACACAGAACTTTGTAATTTTATATGGATTCACGTCGCGTCGTAATTTACGGTAGATCATCTTGCGATACTTTTTACTTTTTACAATCCAATTTTACACTAAAAAGTTATCGGAAAAGACCGGGGGGTTCATCCCATGAATCGTGACGGGAAAATTTACGTGATAGTTTCATAATTTTATTTTTAAGACCCCAACGAGAATTCGAATGTCAGTCGAGACCGACGATTTTATTTCAACTAAAATCAGTCATCGCAATACGAACGAAAAACCTACTAATTTCAAGAAACCAATTTCGCCTGCTGAAATACTTGTAATAACAATAAAAATGCAATAGTATAATAACATTTTATTCGCCTTTAATACTGCATAAATATATTTCACAAGTGTCGAACGTCAAAATTCGAACTTCGGTTCGGTCTTTAGATTAAAAAAAGATTGAAAGATTAAAAATGAGGTTGTCATTGGCAACCGTTTTTCATTTATTTTTTATTATTTTAATCTTTTTTTAAACAATCATTGTTGTCGCGAAAACGCACATTGCTGTAATCATTTTACCATAATATATGGCATGTATTGTATTGTTGACAATAAATCAACTGAACTCCGGTCAGAATCTTTTTTTCGTTAGCAATAATTTATCGTTGGTTATAGATTTAGGTACATTCAATTTCCGTCTGTTTCCCGTCTCCCCAAGTTCGCACCTACATCAGTGGCTGCACCCACCATCCACGAGCGAAAAAGCTTTTGGTTTTACAATGATGTTGATTAATATTATTTTATTCTGTAAACAATTTTTATACCAGCAGTTTTGCTCCGATTTTCAATGGTAGCACATTTTCCAAAAGGAAATCTGACTGGAGAGGTACTTTAGGGAGGCCATTTTTTTTTTTTGATTTTCCCAATAAATAGGAAAACTAGGTACAATATTAAACAAATATTATTAAAGAAAGTATACAATGCGTATGGAATTATTTTAACATAATATTACGTATTTATTGTCGACAAAGCAACACTATCAACCGAACTTCGCTCAGAATCGTTTTTTCGTTAGCGATGATTCATGGTTGCTAAATGTTGCTTACAGAGTTACAGATATACATTAAATTACCTATAACAGTAGCTGCACCCATCCCCGATTATTCTTGGACAGCTTTTTTTGTCTTTCTTTTTTCTTTTTTTTTTTTTTTTTTTACAAAATATAATTCATATTGATTGATAATAATCTATAGATATTATGTATTATGTATTGCTTATATCGTATATGTGTATAAATAAATTATTTCATTAGTTTTATTCAGACGACGTTAATAATGATTGTCGGCGAAGTGGGAGTCGGCAACTGTAGGGATCGGTAAATTGGGAAATCACCTTAGGGTTACCATATTTATTATAATTATTTTTAACGTTTTGTATTCTTTTTTATTTTAGAAGTTCGATTAAATTTTTTTTTGGACAGAATATTAATCTCAAAATTGTGTTGCTGGGTTTTTAATTCTTTAATCAAAATAAAAATGTTTGGATGTGGTCGACACATTATAGTCCTGTTATGAGCTGCGTGCCAACCTTCGAAGTGATTAATTGTCCACGTACGGTCTGTTTTGTAGTGGTTCCATATTATAGCTACATAATATAATACGCATACAAAGTAGAAACCTGGGCTTTTTCGGCAAAATAGGATTCGGCCACAGGGGATTTTTTTTTTATCAAACAGTACAGAACTGGTATTTTTTCGGCGAAATGGGACTATGCGACATAAATAGGACATAGGTACTTACCTAGTTTTAAGACAAAAATAAAACCAAAATACTTTACCTATCGCTGAGTAACGCCGGGTCGTATACAATTTTGGAAAATAATTTATCATTACCGCATTTTGTTAAGAAATAATCATCGATGAGCAATTTCGTGGCTGCTTAATACTGCAGATTCTCATACGCCGTCGAGTAAACATTATTTTCCGGCATGATACGGTTCCAATAAAATACTTTCCGACGAATCATTTAGAAAATTATGATTCGAACGAAATGTAGTCCTATAAGCGTTTACCTCCATAGCCCATAGATCCGGATGCTTATCGCCTACGGCCCGCGCGCCCTCTATCGGTAAACTACGTAAACAGATGAGTGCGGTGTGTAGAGTGGTACCACCACCGTGACCACGATCAGTTACCATCTGATTGCCATAATTATTATTTTCTTTCTTTCCCCAAAAGAAAAATAATAATAGGTACCTACGACATCCGCTGTTCCGCGGTAAGTTATAATATAAATATTACGTACACACACATACGCGCGCGTGCACATACGCAGTGCACATACACGAATTAAACTATAACTAGTATTAGTCCTTTATCTATTCCCCACGTTTTTCGTCTTTTCGTTGTTCTCAGATAGACGGCTCCGTTTACTCAATCGAAAATCCAAACATACGCACAGGTATATTCAGGTATCTCGGTAGTGTAACACGTCGTCGAAAGGTAGCAGCTGTATTCGCGCTGTCATTTGCTCGTTCGTCCGGATTCAGTCATTCTGTTCGTGACTTCGCGTTACACACGGATCAACAACAACGGACAACTGAATAACAAAATTCATGAGGACCGTGTCTTCGTAGTCGTCTGTCAAATTTGGTAGTCGCCGTACGCGTATCTCGTTCGTAATTCATTTTGCATTGTCGGATATGATGTGACGACGTTCGCCCCTTCGTATTTGCCTCCGAAGTCCCGTCCCAGCGGGCGGTCATTCTGTAAAAACTTGTTCGTGTATATTGTGTGCTGTTAGCGTACCCAAGTGGTCATCGTGATACACGCACCGATGCTTGGCCGACAATGGCTTGCCTGAACGTGTTGAAACAAGAGATCAAAGTGCTCGAGTCAACATTTCCCAAAGACCATGACCGGTTTCAGATACATACCGCCACTGTCGACGAGGTGATATGCAAGTTCGTTGGACCGTCTGGCCGACCATTCGAAATCATCGGTAACATCACGGTAGTAATCACTCTTTGTTTCTTTTCCTCTTAGAATTATCATACTTGGTACCAATATTAACCAACATTACTTTTATTACGTTAATTTTGCAGGAAACCTATCCTGGTACTCCGCCTGTCTGGTTCGCTGACACTGACGACTGTAAAGTAACTATCGCTATCGAAAAGCTTGGTCAAACAACTGGGCATAACAATCATGTAAGTACTGACTGTTGTATTGATTAAATCATTTCAATGACCAATGTTGAATTAGGTATATCTAATTTTGTATAATTATCATATAATATAAAGTTGAGCATAATTTTAGTTTACCTACCGTGTAATTTTTTTGGGATTTTTTTATTTTTTCATTATTTGTATGTTTTGGCGTGTGCATAAAGAATTTAAAAAAAAAGTCTGACAAACCTAATAAAGTACAGGTTTTCCTTTTTGCGTATTTCTTAGTTAGAATTTAACATTTTCAAATTTTTTTTTCCCAAAATGTGTGCTTTTAGATGCTTAATCCATTAGTATAATTAAAATATACCTGTCATACTTACTTTTAGTTTTTGTACATAAAATAGAATTTTTTTATTATTATTATTATTTGTAGTTATTGATATTTAGATAACAAGGTTTTTTTTATTGAAGTCTGAATAAATCTATTCGATTTAGTTATAGTTATTCGCGTTCAAACATGATGATATTGGGTTTCTAATTTCACCTGTATGCTTTTCACTTTTGCTTGTTGCTTACCCGATGTGGTTTTGTACAACAAATTGAGAGTTCTTTTCATTTAAAATTGTACATGTGAGCACAGCAAAATATGGCACGTTTGAATGTTTGAAACTCTAAAACTAAGCTAGATATATTTATTCTGACTTCAATAAAAAAAACTTGTTATTTAAATATCTTCTTCTTCTTCTTCTTCTTCTTTCTTGGTTTTGGCCATTCAAGACCATACCTCTAGATAAACATACTGCCACCTATCCCTATCCTCTGCTACTTCCTGCCAATGACACTCCGGCTCCACTGTTTCAGTGTCTCTCCTTACGCAATCCTCCCATCTTAGACGCGGTCTTCCAAGAGGTCTCCTCCCTACTGGGTTTTCTTCTATTACTCTTCTTATTAATGAGTCATGTTTCCTCCAGGTATGTCCAGCCCAAACTAGCCTTCTTTTTTTTATTTCTTTCAGTATATCCGGTCATTGAAAAAAAGATTGCAGTTCTTCATTATGTAATTTCCTCCATTCATTTGTGAGAACATCATAGTATGCCCCATAAATTTTCCTGAGTACTTTTCTCTCAAATACTGCAATTCTTCGTTCTTCAGTCTTTCTCAGAGGCCATGTTTCTGCTCCGTACAGGACAATTGGCCTTAGCAAAGTTAAGTACATTCTAATTTTTAAATTCTTAGAGATTGCTCTTGATCTAAAAATTTTACTAAGTCCAAAGAAACATTTACTAGCTGATTGTAATCTCATTGAAATTTCTGTTTTAATGTCGTTATCTTGAGTTATAATTGACCCTAAGTATTTGAATTGGTCCACTCTTTTAAATTTGTATTCTTCCACTTCAATGAATTCTTCTTGAACCTGATTTCCATTTCTCCGACTGACCACCATGTACTTTGTTTTTTCTTCATTAATCCTTAGTACTACTTTCTCCGCAGCCTTTATAAGTGATTTCCCCATTTTTATTATCATCTCTCTACTCCTTCCCATTAGAGAGATTTCATCCGCATATGCCAGAATATTAATTGTCGATCGACCTAATTCAACCCCTTCACATAAATTGATTTCTCTTACTATCTTCTCCAACACTAAGTTAAATAGTACAAGAGAAAGCGCATCTCCTTGTCTTAAGCCTGTCACCACTTCCACTGATTGTGACAACGTATTTGCTAGCTTTACTTTAATCTTTGTTCTATTTAAACTTGCCTCTACAAGATTAACTAGCTTTTTTGGAAACTTAAATTCCCTAAGAATATTGATTAAGCTTGCCCTGTGGATAGAGTCGTAGGCTTTCTTGAAGTCCACAAATAATATATACACGTCTTTATTGAACTCCCACATTTTTGGAAGGGTCTGCCTAATCTAAATTTAAATATCAATAACTGCAAATAATAATAATAAAACAAATTCTATTTTTGATCACATTTTGATCACAAAAATGCTATTTTTTAAGGCCTATATACAACAACTTTAAAAGTAAGTATGATGAGTACGTTTTGATTATACCAATCTTTAATCATCTAAAAATTTACATTTTTGGAAAAAATATTGTGTGGTACCTAAACTTGAATTGTTACTAAAGTATATAGGCATTTCTGTATTTTTTGCATTTTTTTTTTCGTTGTTTTACGTCATTTTTTTCCCCATTAACTAATCTTAAAGTCAAAACATGTTTTGTATTATCATCAATGAAATTAACCCAATTACTCATATTTAATTGGAATGGCTTATACATATAACTTCCTTTTTTATTATTATCAAAATTGTTTATACATCTATATTCATTTTTGTTTGAAAATTAGTTATTAGGTAATAAATAATATTTGAGGTATATTTATAATAATTATTATTATATCCAGCCGATTCAGAGAGGAGACACTAGAGTCATCTCTCCCAAACCATACTGTAGTATAGTATGTTTTTTTCTTGTATTGTGGTAAAGTATGCATCAATTTTCTTTGTTGCAAACCATTTAGCTCAGTGACCTCATTTTAATTTTTTTTTAATACACACGTGATTATGTAGGCTATAAATCTGCATGGGCCTATAAACAAAAAAAAATAAAAAGATCATCAATAAAATATTCCTATAAAATAATATTCATGAAAAGGTCATTAGTATCCTAATCTGGTAATGTACAAGCCACTGTATTTCATTCCGGTTAATTTAGGTAATTTTTTATTCAAAATTTGACCAGATTTTCTTAAATTAAATCTACCAAGCAGTTTCAATTTTACTTTAACAAACAGTCCACGAAATTTAATTCAATCAATAGTTCAAGTATTTATTTGGATTTTAGTAACAAAGAAATTTGTTTATATTTTTTGAAATTAAAATAGAATATTATTAGGTCATAGATTAAAATATTTTTAAATAATTTAAAAATAATATAAATTCAAATTGGCTATCGTTTTTACATGCATGATTGATATATACTTTTTTAGTTTTGTTGAAGAACTAAAATTATAATCAATGCTTGTATTTTGCCACAGCTTGTAGTTATTGAAAAGTGTATGAAAGAATATACCTCCTATGGAAAAAAGAGAAAAGCTAAATTATCTATTGTTTTGTTCTTAATAATAATTACATAATAAAAAAAAAATATATCACTGTTTAATTTAATAACAAACCGGTATCAAAACAATAATATAGGTACTTCATAAATTCTTTGTTTAATACATTACATTTTTTTAAATATATAAAATTGAAATAGCTATATATTTATTGTTAGGAATTATTGATCCTTAAGTCAGGTAAAAACTTGTAAGCCACCCATAAAAAACCTAGCTTAAAGTTAGTTTATACCCATAACACATTTATAAAATCAATTTTTGTTATTAAAACCACTTAATCTATTAGATTGTCTTATTAATTCATGTATTGTTGCAAATGGATAAGTTTTTTAATTTTAGTTTAATTGTTTAAACAGCCTTATATAATAGTGGTTATATATTTTGAGTATTTATTTATTTTTTGTTTAATATCTTTTAAATACAGTTTCAAAAGTAAGATTGATTACCGCTCCTCATAGCCTTATCTATTGTTTGACTCTTAGTCTCTAGAGATCTTGGTTTAGCTCATCTATCTGTTTTTATTTTTCAGTCAGCCTAGTGTTCTTTTTTCTTTTAGTTTCTTTTCTAGTGCATATTTTATTATGCTATTCAATGTCCATATATGTCCTAGTAGGTTCATTCGTCTTGGTTTAAGTGTAGATTAAAATCCACACTTATTTCAGCATTCGTTTTTATTTCATATTCATTTTTGTTCAATAGGTTTTTAATTTATTAATATTATATTGTATTTAATTTCACTATTAAACTATTAAAAACATTAACCTTTTTTTTTTTATTGATCAAACATACAAGGTTGCTGAATAATTTAAATACTAACACATAATCATTATAAAGTTTAAGTCAACTTTTATCGATTATTTTTTAGGTTATCAACCAAGTTGGAATATTGGTTAGTGAACTTTGTCGTTCATACTGTTTATCTGAACCGTCCGAGTTACAAAGACTGATCCAAATGCCTTCCAGTTCAGGAGCATCAACTTCTACTTCTACCTCATGTTCTAGTAGTAAGCTTAGTGATGAGGAAGATGATGATGACGATGATGAAGAAGAGGTTGAAGAATATATTCAACTCGAAATGGAAGATCCTATTCCCGAATCTACTAAGAAACAAGTAATACTTAAAATGATTTATTCATCATTCATCTATTCATTTATTCAATACCATTCAATAATTATTTTAAAATATAGGTTGATGAAATAGAAATTCAACACTTGGAAACTTTAGAACGATTACGCCAAAATCAACGTCAGGATTATTTAAAAGGAGCTGTAACAGGATCTGTTCAAGCTACCGATCGTCTTATGAAGGAGCTTAGAGATATATACAGATCTGATAGTTTTAAAAAAGGTAAGATTTTGAACTAAAATGCAATAATTATTGTTAAGAAAGCATGTTAACTGCATTAGTTGATTGTCTTTGTTAATATAGGGAATTTTTCCTTTTTTGATAAATTAATAAATTAAGTAATGCCTTAAATTCATTTTTCAGCCCATTTACATTACTTACCTACCTGACATAGTTTTGCACAAGAAATGTATGTTTATTTTTTATTGAAATACTGGCATGAACTCATAAAGTGAGTAATTGGAGCTAGTCGTAAGCCTTACATTACATTAAATTCCTTCAAGCAGTAACAGGTTTGAACCTGTTGGTCATAGGGTTATATCTACCTGTCTAGTTGGAGTATTAGCCCAATTTTTGTAAAATGGTCTGCAAATTTGTGTTTACTTCAAAACTAAATTGACCTGAAAAATTCTGATTGTGCCATCATCACAGCATCCAAAAACTCATTGATTGTAAAAAAAAAAAAAAAAATTGAAATTTGAGAGTGGGTAGGTAAAGTGAATTCGTTCTAAAGTATAGCTTACCTAGTTAGGCTTATTTTATAAGCGCCTCTATTGATATTTAACTTTTGAGGCTTAAAACAAATTTGTATTAAATGTAATTTAAATATGTACTTAAATTACTTACAAATATAGTTAATACCTGTAAAGTTTTGAGTCCTAGTTATGTTGTCTGTATAATAAATACAAATAGCAAGTTAATTTGTCATGTTTCATTAAGTTAAAAGTTTATGTATTTATCTTCTTCTTTTCTTTTAAAGGTCATTAATTAAGGCCCATCACTACTCTACTGCTCTACACAGCTTTTCCTTCATTCTTTTCTATTTGCTGCTTTTTCCTCTATGTTATCGATCTAAAGTGTTTGTAAGTTCTTATTTAGATCATTTATCCATTGATCTCTTACCTTCTGGCTTACAGTTCAGTGCATCTCTGTTATGTCATTTGATCTCCATACATGTCCAGCCAGCTTATTTTTTTCTTTAAATGTTTGTACTATATCTTCTTTTCCATAAAGTTCTTTGATATTATATTTGATCTTATTTCAAATTCTCCTATTTGATCATTTTTCTTTAGTTCAAAAATATGCCGAAATTATCTTTTTAGAATTCTCATATTTATCTTGGTATCTTATCATGCCATGTTTTACATGTGTAAAAAATTACTGGTTTTGCTAAAACCTTGTATAATTGCTTTTTTGATTTTTTAATAGTTATTTAGATTTGAATGTTTTCTGTAGTGCAAAATAACTTTGTTTTTCAGCGTTGATCTATAACATTATTTCTTCATGACAATCATTTTAGCTATTTATTTCAACTTCTAGGTATTTGTAACTTTCTATCTTCAAATCAATAATTCTAAATCATTATGTTTCTAGTTGATTATCTCTTGTTAGATTATTTAGTTTATCCTTTATTGATCATTGACTAATGTCCTATTCCTAGTTTTTTAGTAGTATTTTTATACTTTCTTTTCTTGATCCAAGTATAACTATCATCAGCATGGGCCACTAAGTTATACATTTTCCCATTAAAACTTGCACCATTCACTGTTTATCGGACTTTTCTGATGACTTCCTTTAGAATGATGTTAAATAGTATTGGTAACAAGACATTTCCTAGCTTCAGTTCTACCGTCACTTCACATTCTTCTGATAGACAATTTCCAAATTTGATTTTACATCTATCCATTCTGACTAATTTTAATGGGATTCCTAAACTTTCCGTGCTTTTAAACAATAATTTCCACAATTGATCGTATATATGCTTAAAGTCAATAAATAATAAGTGTAGTGGTTTATTTTACTCTTAATACTTTTCTAATAATTGTTTTGACATAAGCACATGATCAGTTGTGGATTTCTCTGGTTTAAAACTGTATTGGTGTTCGCCTACAATTTCTTTCCATATGGCTTAAATCTGTTTTGAATACATGTATAATGTTTTGATAATACTTTTTAAGCCGTGTTGAATATACCCATTTCATTGAATTAGTATTTAGTCTTTGTGGCTTATGAGACCAAATCTGTCTTCTATTATTTTTATAGTTTTTTTCTTTTTGTTCAGTGTTCTTAATACTCTTGATTTATGTTACTCACTTTATCTTTTAATTCTTTTCTGTATTAATTTGAAATCTAGTCATCCTTTAATTTGTCTACATTGAACTTGCAGAAGAGTTCTTTTATGGTTCCATCTGGTGGGTAGTTTTATACTTAGATGAAGTTATAGGGGACTATAAATTCATCTGTCACAGTGTGTCTACCTAGTTTTTTGTGTGTCCACAAAATGAGATCCTTGTTTGTTTATGTAATGCTTTGTGGGGGAAAATTTGAGCTACTTATAGTTCTACTTTTTTACATTGTAGAAAATATCAATTTATTCCCATTATTATTAGATTCATGGAGGCTCTGATCCTTTATTGTAAGTTTGAATATTTGCAGAATACTTGTTGTGAGTTTGGTCTCATTTTATAGAAAATGGTTATACATTCCATGTTCTTAAACTAACTAAATTCTTCATTTTGTTTTTTATTTTTTATCTTTTAACAGTGCTTTACCCTGTTTTGTTTCGGAATCGCACATTTATTATGAGTCTGATGATTAGCCCTATTTTAACCTCTAATAATGGAGGACCCGACTTTTGGAAGAATTCTCCTATCTCCTTAATGAAATCATTCACTTGCAACTTTTCACCAGTAGATGGGAGCACCACTTTCCCCGTTTGCCACTGTTTATACACTTATTGTATAAAATTATAATCATTTTTAAACTTAAATTAAAAATATTATTATAAACACTTTTATTTTATTTTTAGGAATGTATAGTGTGGAACTTGTTTGTGACAGTATCTATGAGTGGAATATTAAACTAATGACAGTTGATCCAGATTCTGCGCTATATCACGATTTACAAAAACTAAAGGAGAAAGAAGGAAAAGACTTTGTGCTACTTAATATAACATTCAAAGAGACTTATCCCTTTGAACCACCATTCGTGCGTGTAGTTCATCCCATTATACAAGGTGGCTACGTCTTGGTTGGTGGTGCCATATGTATGGAATTGCTAACCAAACAAGGGTGGAGTTCGGCTTATACTGTAGAAGCTGTAATTATGCAAATTTCAGCTACTTTGGTTAAAGGAAAAGCTAGAATCCAGTTTGGCATGCCGAAAACTATGAACCAGGTATCCCCAATATCAACATATCCAGTAGTATGTTCAATTTTCTTTAATATTTACCATTTTATAACATTTGTTATAAAATGTTAATGAAAATTATCTTATACCAGTGGTGGATGCAATCCAAGTGAGGAGAATGGTCCTCCCTCACTTTTGTTTTCTCTCCAAAAATATTCATAACTTAAATATAAACTGAATTTATTTTTATCATAATTATGTGCCTTAAATAATATTTCAAAATCACCCCACCATTATTTTGTTCTAGATCCGCCACTGTCCTATACAATTATTTAATATTATATAATTAAAAATGTTTTTAACATCTTAGGGTCAGTATTCATTAGCCAGAGCACAGCAATCATTTAAATCTCTTGTGCAAATACACGAAAAAAATGGTAATTAATTTATTCAAGCCTTTTAAATATAGTGTTTATTATTTCTAAAAAAAATTTCGAAGTTATATTTAGTAATAATTTTGATTTGAAATATTTTATTTTTCAGGTTGGTTTACCCCTCCTAAAGAAGATGGTTAAACCATGGCTTTACACTATCATAAATTCTCATTCCTCGAAAAAAAAAAAACCAAACGTATAATCACATGTCTCATTTGTAAAAAGAAAACGTTGATCTTTTTTTATTTACAAAGTAATATTCACATTCATTATATTATTTAGTTATTTTATATAACTTTTTACTTATTAATTTGGTGACCTGATTCTATCCTAAGTACAATCCTTCACAAAGGGGGGTTTTTGATCCGTGACATTACTTTCATAAGTCTACCAGAGATACGCATTGGTTTTTTTTTTTAAATTTTATTATGGTTCTTTTTAAGTTTTGTTCTTTTCTTTTATATATATATATATATATATATATGTATGTATGTATGTATGTATGTATATGTATATTTTTTTTGTATATGTATATTTTTTTTTTTTTTTTTTAAAAAAAGGTTCAAAATTAAATTATGTTCATGTATTATACTGTGATTACTATTATAATGTAAAAAGTTATTGATTCTGATGTCTTTTTTTATTCAACAATAAATGACACTAAAATGTGTTTAAAAGAATTGTGTTAATATCTGCTTATTTGACTAGAAATATTGTTAAAAAACCGCCATTAAACAAAAAATATAAATATATTTAAATATTTTCATGTTGCAATGCTCAATAAAATTTTACCCCAACTGCTTATGTAGTTTAATTTAAAATATAAGCCACTGAGTTACTAAGTGATTTAAATATGTACTTAATAGATTATTATGAAATTAATACACAACAAAAAAAAGTTATCGTTAACTTGGCTGTAAACTTTAATGTTAATTATTTATGTTAATTAAATTTTGTAAAATAAATTTTTGACAGAAATAGTAAAAATTTATGTGTATTACTGTATTAGAAATGATTTGAGAAAAAAATTACTAAATGTGTATGTATCTTATACCTTACGATATTAAAGTTATAAATCATACTACAGTGGATTTTGTTTATAAGATTCATTGATATAAGGTTCAGTCAGAAATTCCCTAGAAGACCCGGAATTGATTGGAACTGTCCAGACATATCCAAATACATTTAAAAAAGTCTGATAAGACTCAAGTTACATAAAAAAAAAGATTGAAATTGTAGTTATTTTTGTTAAAATGTTTTAAACAAATAAATTATTTGAAGTTATTTGTGTTTTAGTGGTTCAATTTGTATCTTATCTAACTTCACATTTATCGCAATTATTATTGTAATGTAAGGTATACATATAATATCAATTAACTGGCCTAGTTATTGAATTTCACATGTATCATAATTTATATAGTTTTACTCATTGTTGTATATAGTACAATCATTCAAGCACTAATTTTAATATACAATATGAGTATGAGCAATATATTATTGGAATAACTAAAGTAACAGAACAAACAAAAATATTAAGTTTTGTAATAAATATTATGTTGTATGTAAAAATAATATGTAATATATTATTACAAAATATGTGAAAATAGTAAAATAAAGGTAAAAATGAATGCATTTTTTTTGTTTCTTTCTTCTCTTCATCTATTATATTTATTTAGTTAAAAAATTGAATTCATCACGTTGAAACTAAGTATAACATTCACAAATTATCACTCAACCTATAGTTGCGTATGATAAAATATTGTAAAAATGATGGACATCCCTTTTTGCTTTATTGGTTTAAAATTAAGTTTTTACATAGATTTTGTGAATATGATTGTAAATTTAGGCCATTTTATTATTAAATCATGTGGATTAAAGATTCTCAAATTTGTTTCTCTCGTAGCTCATTTACTCATTCTTTTTATTTTTCGTAAATCCCCTAATATTGAATTTTTAAACAATACATTAACTTAAAACATGTTTTTAGCAACTTTTACAAGTTGAGGACTGAGAAAATTTGCACTGTCCAACATTTTACTCCATTAGGTTAGTTCTGAAAAGAAAAACCTGAAATGATTAACTTTATTTTTATTGAAGTTAGACTATCACCTTGTCACTGCAAGTTAACTTCATTAAATTTTACTTCTCTTTAAATGTCTCGTTTCCCCTTTGGATTAAATTTTCTTTATAAATAAAATCTTTGATATTCCCTAATAGATCTATGTCAATATAGAGTTTATTAAACTCTCACGGTACCCCCTGTTTATATCTCATGCACCCCCAATTTGTTTTTCACTAACATGAACCACTTGTAGGACAGTGTCGACCCCTTTGGATCGATATAGACCACTTTAGGAATTTCTAGTATAGATTTTTTTATATCTGTTATTGCCATGAAGACTAAAAGTTCAAAAGTTATAGTTATCATAGTTATTACCTTAGATCAGAACCGTTTTACAGAAAAGTGAAAGGAATACAAATCGAGTACAAAAAAATGGTATTGGTCCGAAATCGATAGGATAATTTTTAAAGGTTGCGGGAGACGGTCTCCTCATCTCCCGTATTTAAAATGCTGTTTTACACGAAATTAAAGGGGCTATACATTTTTTTGGAAGGGATATAAATCAGGTGCATAAAAATAATATTTAATAATTTAATAATATTTATATTATAAAATTGGTTCGAAGTTGATAGGACGATTTACGGTTGCCAGGGAGATGGACCTGTCTCCAGATCAAATTGTCTTGTTCTAAAAGTCCATTTATTCGAATGTTATCAGTATATACAATAGCTGGTATATCGTAGGAATAGGTAAATATTTGTTTGAACTTTCAAATAATATACCCCTTCACAATAATATTAACAATATGAACCTCGGACTTGCCAGAACCCCGAACTCAAGTGTCATTTAAGTGCCATAATGTATTAGATTGTCATGAAGTTGGAAGAATATGGTTGAGGGTAAATAGAATTTTTGAAAATTCAGTACCGTAAAATGGGGTGAATAGGAACGGTTTTTGAGGTTTTTCCGCAATAATATTTAAAATATTGATGATAATGATATTTTGAAAATCGATTTATGTTGTATAGCTAAAATTACATCATTTCTCTAACAAACTTTGCTTTAAAATTCAAAGCTGTATTTTACATAAGTTTTTAAAAACTTCATCTTATTGATCCGGCAATGGAGTGAACAGGAACGCACTAATACAATTTTTCTTTTCCTTTTGTAAATTAAGAATGGAGAATAGGAATTAAATTTATATTTTTAAAAAAAGTTTATTAACATTATAAACAACGTTTAAACACATAAAAATAAACCAAAAAATTAAACAATTCCTAATATAATATAATAAAAAAACTAATAAATGAATAATAAATAGGTGCCTGCTTTGACAAATCAGTCTTGATTTCACTCTGAGATTAAAACGTGTTAACATAATTAATGTATGAAAAATATAACAATTAATAATAGGTAATATGATAAAAATTTTAAAAAAAGTTTTAACAAACAGTAGGGAAGAAAATTTGTTCACCAATCATTATAATCAACATAAAATTCCATGTTACCCCTTCTTTGAAGTTTTGGGTGCTTTAAAACCTCTATACTGTTATCAAAATCTATCCAAAATAGGTCTTCTTTTTCAGGAAAAACAGAAATCTCACCAGAATTTATTTTTGTTTGGCGATATTTTAAAAAAGAACTAAAATTTGTAAAATTAAAAAAAAAAATTAAACGTGTTCCAATTCACCCCGAATGATTGTAATAAAAGTAAGCATAAAGTTTTACACGGTTGTAAGTACAAGATAAATATTTTAAATATATACGTGTATAATAGTACATAAATATACATATAAACGTTTAGTAAGTATAGGACTTTCAGAAGACGTTTTTTCAAATTGAAAAAATTGAGATATTAACTCATGGTTGATAACGTGTTATCACTAAAGATACTATAAATTTGATCAATAACGGACACTATCAAAGTGATCCACACGACTTAAGTGACAAATTAAAATTGGTAGAAATACCAAAAGTTGAAAATTAATGATTTCAACATCAGCAAATCGCCACAAACGTTTCACCCCCAGCGTTTCGCCGCCAAGCAATTTGCCTCCAACGTTCCTCCACGATCTATTTCGTCGCCGTTAATTTCGCAGCCAATGTTTTTTTTTCCTAGCGCCGTATCTTGGTTATTTTTAAACGTACGCTAGTGTGATAATTTCATAATAAAAATACCTCCCCTTTCTGATTTCTAAATCAAGTATATTTTGACGGAATTTAGTGATAGGAGAGCGGTTTTAACGCCAAAACATTTGGCTTCGTACCCCACACCGGCTAACCTGACCTAACCTAATCGATCTTTGGAAACGATCCCTAGATTATCAATAAACTACCCTCTTTATTCTCTAGCATTAGGTATTTGTTATACTTATATTTTTGAATCTATGCCATGGCGTTTTTCTGTAAGTTCAAAATTACCTTATTTGTATGGGGGATGAACCACTGGTAAAGTATTAATCATTATGTCCATTTTTACCATAGTATTACCAATACAATCAATAATAAATGGATCTATATGTCTTCATATGGCCGAGATCTAAAAACCGATTTTTTGGAAAATCTGACCTTATCTCTTTATAAATGACTAGCTGAATTACCAGTCGTTGCCGGGTTTAAGTATAAAAACTAATAGTTATTTAAATATTATCTACAAAATTTCTTTGTAGATAATATTCTTCGCTGATCTATTAGTAGGAGTCAAAATCACCAACCTACTGGGTGAGCTTACGCGTGAGCAATCTACGTAGAACTGTCCATGTAAAAATCAGTTTGCTCGCAAGTCTATTCCCGCAAATTTGAGAGTCTGGCCTTGAGACTTATTTATAGTCATTGCAAAGCAGACTCTGAGGGGAAACTATAATCGTTTAAATTCGAACGGAAGATCATTCGGAATTAAAGTAAATCGTGGTACAAATACAGTTTCCCCTTTCGCACATCTAGTTAAAATTGTGGCTTCCACTATATTGCGATGTAAGGCTTTGACTTTTAGCCAGGTCCCGTTGCATAGTTTAGGTGGTTTTAAATTTCACAACATAATAGGTGTGCCCACCTGCAAAATAAGCTTATGATATGGCATACTCGGTGGTTTCAACGATTTTCAAAATTCAACAAGATTATTAATTCCATCATCTATGTTGACCATAGTGTCTATCGAAGTATATACTTTTTCTTACCCCGCAAAAGATATCAGCAGTGTATCATTGATAGCCACCGTTTGGTCATTTTTTAGAGTAAGTATAGCACGTTCACAGACTATTCCATAGGCTTATCATGAATATGAGCAATATCTGGATACATTTTTGATATTAAATCCTGAACCGTAGTTACAACTGTGTACAAATTTTCTGGGATGGTTATCATTTCATCAAATGATAGATAATCACCATTGCCAATTTCTAGTAATAGATCTACAAACCTATCAGCAGATTTTTCCCCTCCCAAGTGTACCCTCATATTTTTCGACAGTTCGAGTATGTTAATCTGAGTCCACAAAGTAGATCTTTTAAGGCGTGAATTGACTTCATCAGTTCTGGTCCCTTTTGGTACCACTGGTAGAGTCTGTCTAAAATCTCCGGCCAGCAAAATCATTACACCACTCATAAACCTTTTATTTCCCTTTATATCCTTTAGAGATCTATTTAAAGCCTCAACACCACCCTTATGTGCCATTGTAATTTCATCCCACACTATTATTTTTGTATTTTTTAATACTTCCGCAAAATTACTTTGTTTTAATATATTACAAACGGGATTGTTCGAAGTTGTTAATTTGAGTGGTAATTTGAAGGTAGCATGAGCAGTTCGACCACCCTCGAGCAGTGTAGCTACGATTCTAGAAGAAGCTACAGCTAAAGCAATGTCGCGCGTACTTCTAACTTTCGTTAAAGCAGATTGATTAAGAAAGTGTTTCCTAACATAGTCCAGACAACAACGATTACATCCATTAAAATCGGACTTCAGGAAGTTTCCTTAATTTAATTAACTAAATATCCTTTCTGAGTGAATATCTACGTCATAAAACAAAATACGGATTTAATATATTTTTGTTTGATATGATTTTCACATTTAAATTATTTAAGTATTTTGATTCAAAGTACATAGGTGCAATTAGACCACCAACCATGGGGGTGCTAAAATTATAGACACATCATAGACCCATAGAGGCAATACCCCCACAATACTCTTTATACGATACTTATAATAAGCAACTACACATTTTATTTAACTTTTTTATAATCAGATGATAATTTATATTTTGTTCCGCTTGTTAATTATGAAATACATGGATAAAATATTAAGTTTATACTATAAACAACTTATTAGGTATTTTTGGAAGTGTTAAAGACACTTTAGAACCCCCCTATGCTGGGTGACTTCTCACTTCATGTGTTGTTACGTCTCTTTTTAAAAATAGCAAATTTACCCACTTGTTGTCAATACCTATTTTTTTCACAGATTGTACATATAATATAATGTTAAAGAGCGACAAGTATTTTGAATATTTGAATTGCGATTTTTATGACATTTTCACCTAAAATTTGTGGTGTATACATATAGATACATAGTATGTAGCACGGACTAAGATATACAGTACTATGATATAAAAAAATATTGTTTATGTACAGTACTGAACATAATAAAAGAGGAGGTTTGTCTACGAAATTGTATAGAACAGTATGAGGTTATTTTTCATTTATAGCATTACTAGCATCTATTAACTATTTTTGAATAATTTAAAAAACAAGTAGCTCTAAAATGTTATATTGCCGTCATTTTTTGTCACCCTTATTTTTAAATGATAGCTATGTGTATAACATAACAATAAGCTATGTTAAAAATTTCATAAATAGTAGAAGTATTAGTTTAAATATATTTTGATATTGATATTTTTGATTTCTTAACACGTTTGCTGGGTTCAGATTTTAAGTTTGAGTAAGAGAGAGTAATAGAGTATCATTTGTGTGGAGCAACATGTGGCAAACTTAAAATTTGAACATCTAATTGAAAATTTTAGGGAATATTATTAAGGGCTTTTTGGTGATAATATAGCACATATTTCAGTACTTTTTATAAAATCTAAGCTCTGCTTACCACATATACTCAATATTGTATAATTTTTTTATGAACATTTAACTCTTCATCTCCTTCAAAAGCAACGCTTACAGGAAATGTTTATTCTAACAATAATATATTTTATATATTGATTTATGCAAAACTATATTTTGAATAATTATAAAAATAGGTAATACATAATAACTTGGAACACATTTACATATTAATTAATGTAACTCTTATTTACACATTGCCATAGGAAGTAGTGTTTAGTAGTGACATTGATTATTATATTTTTAATTAATAAATACAATATAATTTGTAAAATCATGATTAAACAATATATAACAACAAAATAATAATAAATAAACAACCCGTTTTTAAAATCAATAACTTAATTTGTACGATAACATGCATATTCCATAATCATGTTTACAGATAAAAATAAAAATTAACCATTTGAAAGGTAAAAATATTATATAGAAATTCTTCTAATTCTTCATTTAAAAGTAATAATGGTTTAAGTTTCAAATAAATAATGTTTTCTTTAGATTTAATTTAAAAACATTATTTTCTTTTAGCTTTGTTTATTATAGATTTAGATTTAGAGTTTAAATCGATGAAAAAAAGAGAAAAATAATAGTAATATAACATATAACTATATATAATTTAATGACTTGATATTTATATTTGTTTAGGCCATAAACATAATATTAAGAACTAAATAACTGTTATTGTTTAATAATGCTGCTCAGTTAAACCGCCTGTATGATTTCCAATACATTGGACAATAGTTTCACCTGAAGTTATTTACAACAATCATATTATAATATTTTATAATCAAAGAGTAACAACATTTAAAGGTTACCAAGTTGTCGGATAAGTGCCATAGTTTCCTGATGTCTTCGTTCTTCTGCACGCTCTTGGTTTGCAGCTATTTGTAATAGTGTCTTTTCTTTTCCAGCAGCAATTTCTCTAAGAGTCTTTGTTAACACAGTTTCTTCACTAATATCTGGTGATTTTTGTAGTAATTTGGGCATTAACTTGGGAAGCCTGTCATTTTTTTTTAATGCCTGACCATAATACATTTCTGTGTCAAATTCAGTTTCACATAAATCTGTACAATATGTTTAATGTACTGTAAGTCATAGGCGAAATAAAAGTAGACATATTAAAGCTGTTGTTAACTTACTACTAACAAAATCATGTGTATCACAATTTGGATTAATATTACTATTTACATTATTTCCTATAATTGTATTATTTGTTGACATGTCATCATTATTGCTTAACCTACTTTGTTTAAAAGTTTTTCTTCTGAATACAGTTTTATACCTGCATATACAATTTATTTTATTTCATTAACCACACTATTTTTAATTCCATACCCAATGAAATATTGCAATATACCTATTATGACATTGTTCAGCAGTTCTAGTGATATTAAGCGTATCACTTACAACATTTGCAATATGTTCAAACATTTTTGATTTAGTCCTGAATGTTCTCTCCAGACCAACTTTGGTAATATTTTTTTTATACAATTCCATTAGTAGCTTAGTATCATTTACACCCCATTCATTCATAGATTTCATTGTACAACGATCTAAGGCCAATAATGTACTTCATGATTACATAAGTATTTAAAAATATGAATAAGATTAACAATATATTTATTAACAGACAAGAAATTAAAATTGTTTAAATTTTTGTAATATTACCATTAGTTTCAGAGTCCTGTCTATTATAATCGTGATCTGCTGAAACTGAAGCTGTTACAGCTTTTTGAGATCTTTCCTCTTCATTTAACTTTTTCCCTCCATTAGATATGGTTTTTCGTAAAAATTTACGACTAACATTTCGTCGGTTTATTACAGTTTTATACCTAATAAGTATTAAATCATTGGATTATTTTGAATCTGTGTAATAAAACCCGATTGATAATGGTTCAATGATAAAATTAAATGCCATTAATATATAATTTTAAGCGAACTTGCACATTTTTCAGTATGTATTCCATAACATTATAAAGTACTAAGGTATAAGTCTATAAATCTAGTAACTGGTCTATACAATTTTTTCTACATTCTTTTTTTTTGATCTTATGTACATTGCTGTGTTAAGAACGATGAGGAAGTCAGAATTGAACAGACTGTCTTAGTTTCAAAAGTTATAGCCTTATGAAGTTCAGATATTACATGTGATATTAAATAATTCAATATTGATTCTTTCACACACTGTATATTATAGTCTATTGGTGATGCATACTTGGTATCATGATATCATCCCAAAGATTCCGAGTTCTCAAACCTTGTTTTTCTTAAATTATTTTTTTGCATGTATTACATATTTTTATTGGTACCCACACAATAATAATTATTAAATATGGGTTTCTTTGCAAAACGCATTTGTTTTTTCTGTTACCTGCCCAACATTCAAAATGTTATTATTGTATGGATTAACCAATCAAAATATCTAAAATATTAGAAAAAATTTTTTAAAAAATATATCGGAAATCGGTTTCAAACTTGGGATTTTTAGGTTGACAACAGGTAGGTATCATCACAAGACAATGATAAATATATTCAAATAATTGGCAATATTGAGTTACTTAATATAACATGTATAATATCCAAACTTTTTGCATGGACCAGTAACTAGATTTGTTTCAGTACTAATACCTATTTTCACATTGATGAGCACTTCTAGAGATGTTTAATTTGGTAGATATTGTATGTGCTATATATTTGAACATTTCTCTTTTGCTTTTAAATTTTTTCATTGGTCCTACTTGAGTTACATTTCGTCTGTACATATCCAGTAGAATTTTTGTTTCATATTGACTCCATTCTCGGTAAGTTCTTTTACCTATGTACATAAAATCAAATTTGTATCAATATATTTCTTTTAAACTAAGTTATCATACTAATAACAACTATTACTTTATTTATTATATAATTGAAAGTTGCAACTGTTTCAAATGTTTATGATATACCTACTTTTAGTTATTTTATGGTGGAGATTTAGTCAAAAAATTGATGTTGCTCATTTGGTGTTAGTTTTTCCTTATTATTAACATAAGTACAAGAAATTTCGAAAAATGACTTTCCTAATGCATAAATTAGATCATTTGATACCAACTATCTCCCTCGGTTGTTTTTTTTTTTAACTGTGTCATATCTTTTGTTTAAAACTAAGTATGTTGATAGAAAAAAAAAAATACCTCATTTTGATAAGATTTTAAAACCTAATTGAATTTTGGTATCTTGTAATAAAATGTAGTTTTAAAACTATTATCTATTGCTTTACAATTTTTATTATACTTAAAGTTAAATTATTTAATTTCATGTCTATATAAATGATGTAATGTATGAAAACATTGTAAAATGTAAAAAGAATAATTACGAGCCACTTGAAGATCTGTTTCATGTTCTAGTGGTTCATCATGATTACTGTTTTGATTTTCATATGATTCAAATGCTTCTTCGATGACAAAAAAATCTTTATCTAAAATCCATAAAATTGTTACGTTTTTCACTAAAAATAAAATTATAAATTTAATTAGGTAGGTACCGATTTCAGAATCTTGTCTCACTAGATTTCCATTGCATACGTAATATGTCTCCATGGTTTAGATTCATAAATCTGAAAAATTAAAAATCATAAACAAAACTAAAGATAACCTTTAGGTTAGTTAAGTACACAATCATTCAGATTTATTGTCTATGTTCAATAAAGTTTAACATTTTAAATTTTTTAGTATCCAACGTTATCAATAAAATTGATCACTAGCTATGTTTATAACACTGCTATATCTAAATCTATGGTTTATAATAGAAAAATACAATATTATCTATGCTAGAGATTATACAACTCTTCTTAAGATCTCCCAGGAAAGTGATCATTTTTTAGGTTATATTTGAAAAACGTTGCGTATTCTTATCAGCGGTTTCGGTATCCTTGTAAAATTATTTTCATTTTTGCTAAACATTTTTTATTATTTGGTGTTTTCCCCTTTTTTTCTTTTTTCTTTTCTTGTCCCTAAACCCCTATCTAAATTTTAAATACCTATACTTCTTTGTAGACCTTCATTGATCATGAGTAAATTACTATTCATTCGTAATATTCGTGGTTTAGATGAACCATCACTGAGGCAGATCATCAATAGTAAAAACTTGCCTTGTGGCACTATAATGTTCAAATCAGGAGGAGCTTGTGCAACAGTAGATTTTATGGAACCTTCCACGGCCGAATATGCCTTGGCTGAACTTAATGGTGAGTTATTTTTGCATTAGTACTCTGTTGTTATAGTTCAGTATATCTATTGATTACTAGGTAATTCCCTGTATTACTAATATTTAATATATAATTACCTATTACTAGGTACTAATATTATCTACTATATAATATTCATATGTTTGTATACAATTCATACAATTCCTTTCATTGATTTCACTAGCTAGTGATCAATTTAAATGTACTCATTTATCAAAAGTAAGCTAGCATATATTTAATATAATCCAATAATATAATTTGGTTTCCTAAAAATACAACCTAGGTAATTATTTTTTATGTTTGATATATTCACCGGAATAAATTATTTACAGGTATGCAGCTTCAAGATCAAACTCTCGTTGTTGAACCGTACAATGGATTGCACAGTCAAATGGTGAAAAAAGCAAGGTAATTCATAGAATAATTTTTAACTAATTTTATGTCAAAGTTTCATTTAAATCATGCTATTTAATAATAGTGATCAAATTATATACATATTTATAATATTCGACCGGTATAGTCAGAGGTATAGTTCAATATAGATACCTAATATTCTCTTTATAGTGCATTATATTATTATTATTTATAATATTCATTTAATTCTATATATTTTTGTTGATTTAACTGTACATATGAAAGCATTATTACATTATTTATGAAAGTAATAATATAATATGACATATATAGACAAATTATATCTGGATAGTCTAGTTAAAATACCTATGAATACCTTAGTCTTATGCAAGATTTTAAAACTGCATACTAATAATTATTATCAGTATCAATTCTGATCACGTATATATCTTTGATGAGATAAATATTGCTCATATTGTAAATAATATGTTTACTAAAGTATTATTGGAATTGTCCCTTATTTAAGATAAAAAAAAATGAAGAGTTAAGAAATAATAAAAAAAAATTGTATTTTGTTTTAAGGTTTGTGTGTGTGTTCCATTTAAACAATTTTGTTTTATTTTGAACATTTTATGTTTTTATAATACATTTTCACAAGTAAAATAAATTACACTAGTTTTGAGTATGTATGCGATATAAGTGTTTATTAAAAAAAATTGTTTTAGTATATTATATCATAATTAAACAACTAGATATTATATAGTATTCCATATATACTATATGTATACTACTCCATGTATACTATGGCAGATGCCAAGAATATGATAAGTAAAAATTAATTCATTCTATGGGATATTACTCGCATTAAAATTTGGAAAATTGTCTGTAATTTGAAAATTTGAAAAATTGTCATCTCATAATGAATAATATGATCAAACTGATTAAATTGCTGAAATACATAATTAGTTATTTAGCCGTAGGATATTATATACATTTATACCTATATCATTTTGAAATTATACTCAAGTATTAATATAAATTGTTGAGTGTTATGACTGAAAAAGGATCTATACTTTTTAAAATTACTATCCCTTTGGTTAAAAAAAAGTATTTTGCATAGTTAATTAGCTACTGAGTATTTTAATTTTTGTGTCTAATGTTGCCTGGTTAAATTAATCTTTTCAATAAACATTTTGTGGGTAATATTTTACAACAAATATCAATGTACATAAATTTTATGAACAATCAACCATTAATATGTCTTTGGTAAATTAATTTACTAATAAATTACCCTATTTATAGCTTATATATAATATTAGGTTTTATATTATTATTACTATCCTCATAATTTATATAAATAAAGTAAAGATTGTTTTATAATTAGTATATTGGGTTTAATGATAGAAAATATTCTATGTGTTTAACAGATTTATAAATTGTATAAGATAATCTATTCTTTCGTTTATTTGTAATTACTATGAAAATTATATTTGTTTACTTGGTGGTTTTGAAATTTTTAGTTTTTAAGATTATACAATTCCTGTTTACTTTATCAATTATTTAAATCTGTGGCAATAATACAAGTGATCTCTGGAACTTCAAAAACTTAAAACTAAATAGGATGGATAATTGTATCTTAAATTGGAATGGGAACTCCAATCCTCTCCTCTCACTCCTTCCCACTTCAATATTTTGGTGTCTACAATGTGTAATAAAGATAAATAAGTATTTTATTAAGCTACCTTACATAAAAATTATTAATAAAACAAAATAATATAATCAAACAATATGTACTCATGTAATATATAGAAATAATAAATCTTACATTGGATCAAAAATAAAATACAAAAACACCATATTGTATAATAGTTTTCATACTCAATGTTTAGTATAAATTTAACTACCAGAGGCCTAAATTAGTAAAAATGTAAAATATTTATTTTTTTGTACTGTACGCTCAATATTAAAACATATTATATCGTCGCCCCCTCCCCCTTTATCCTGCAACGGCATCATTTCAGATTTTTATGAAAGGTAGATCAATTATTGATAAAAATATCAACGAAAAAATTGCTTGTAATTAATCTTAATTTACATTTACCTACCTTAAAGATGTTATTTTAGATTTTTTCAGAGGGACTATACTAATATATTTATTATTATTATTTAAATTATCTAAAAAAATTTTAAAAACACATAATTATTACAATCTACTCATCATGAATACAGTGTGTCTCATCATGTTCGACGGATTATTTTTGCACTGTTAATATTACATTTTTTTTTTTTCAATCAGTTTGTATTCGAGGAGGAAATCGCTTTGAAGATAAACCGATAGGAAAAAAATTAAAAATTAAAAAAAATTGAATATTAACTGCGTTAGAAAAATCTATTGAATACGGTGGGACACACTGTATAATAAATATTAATTACTCATATGATCAGGTTTTATTCATTATTTAAACATTGATAAAAAAAATATTTTTAATATAATATTCTGTGTCTTCGTCATCTTTGAAATAATATGTGACAAGGTCATAAGGATAACTTATAATTGTTTACGAGTGGATTATTTCAATTAATCAATAATCGACAAAAAATTTTCGATTTTCTTATATTAGATTAATCGATTATAATCGAAAACTATTAGAATAATCGATTATCGCGGAGAAAAAAATAATCGCGCAGTCCTATTTACGAGTCAAATTTTAATAAAGATATATTTTAGAATTTTTTTCCTCCAATAATAATTATTAAAAGTATGAAAAATTGTGAAATTAAAAACTAATATAAATAAATATTCATACTATAGCTGCTAAACACATTTTGATTTCGTACTGCACGCCTAACATTTCGTATTACACAACGTGTATTGTAGTACACACAGTTTTAGTCCCTGCCATATACTATAACTCTGCTAGTTCTATGGAGAAGATCAAATAACGAAAAATAAAACTTTATACAGAAATATCCAGAATTTAAAGTATTCTATGTAGATTAAAAATTATGTAAGACGCGTTTATTATTTTAATACATTTTATCAACTTTCCAATATTGTTGTAAACAATTTTTTTTTCCTTGAATGATACGGTTGCATTTTTATATTGCTTTTTTCTTTGCTAGAAGAGCAGTACGTGTACGCTGACGGTTCAACATCGCAAATTTTCTTGTCTTTACGGGCCTTTCTTTCTGCCACATTCTTCAACATGCGCTTTGGCATATTATTATAGTTTTTGGGTATTAGCGTACGATTTTTGATCGCCAACTGTTTTCGAACTGTTTTCGGCAACCATACTTGGACTCACAAATCGTGTATGTCCGTTGCTGACTTTTCTCCACAATCCGCTAACATCGTCAATCGGTCATGTTTGTTTCGGTTTTACAATACCGAACAGCCGAATTCGCTTGACGTTACGCAATGCCTAAATGATGGTACTGATTACGGTTAGTTAGATATTCGAACATTATATTTTATGTTTTACGAGTGGCTTAATGTGTTTTGCTTTTAAGCTATTCAATATTTTTATGTCTAGACTCTATATTATAGATAGTAGAAATGAAACGCATTGACAGTAATTATTATTGACACGACGATTTTAAATAATTTAGTGCTCGTATTAGTATTGTTTTTACTACTGATTTTGATTGATCCTAATTTGCTGACAAATTAACCGGTTTTATTAGATATTAAAAGTGTTCTCGATTCTCCAACATTAATATCAAAACTACTGTACAAATTATTCAATTATTATACCTAGATATTCTTATTAGAAGCGTCAAAGTGCGGATTTGGGGGACGCCTGCAGGCTTCACTCGCTAACTATTGAGTACTACTGTGTGATCTTCTTAGTTTACCCTCCCCCCCCTCGTCAGTGGCGCCGAATTCTGTGTTGAAGTTGAGCCTTGGCTTGACTTCTTTTAACTGCCCAAGAATGGTTACCAAAACGAATGTGTAATTCATAACAGAAATAAAAACCTACACTTACCATAATTGTGGACATGAAATGGGTTGTGTTTGTTATTGTGCCCACTCTAAATTTTTTTCGCCTGATTAAATTTTACATTTTTAGGGCTTAGGCGCCACTGCTCACCACCACGGGGAACCAAAATAGCCGCTTATTTAACCAAAATCTCCAACTAGATACTACTGCAAGGGAGATAGTGTACTTAATGTAAACCTAAACCTCGCTAATTCGACCAGGCCTTAGTATGATAGAACAAAAAAAAAAAATGTAACAAATGTGACCACAAAGTTCGAATTCGAAAAGGTTGTCAGCAAATTGGGAAGACAACGTTACAATCAATTTTTGTTTTTTCATTGTAATTCAGTAAAAATAATCGTAAATACCTGAAACTTTCACTGAATACTATTATATTAGCAATTTCTATGTGCGATACAAATTTCAAAACATTCTTACGTTTTTGAGTTATTTACATCTAACTGTTTGACATATTCGAATTTTTTTATAGTCTTTATTATTAATTTTCGGGATACAAATTAAATTTCCCCATGCACTATAGCTATCTTCCTAATCTTTGTATCGAAGATACGAGGCCTACTCATTTACTCGTCATGCACGAGGATATTGGATACTTTAAAAAAAATATATGATGAACGAGTACAAAATAAAACCCATAAGTGACTGTTTTACAAAATTATAATACTGATTTATGTATCAGGGAGAATACATTTAGGAGGCGGAACATTTTTCATATCTCGTATATTTTTAATTTTACCCCCTCCCTCCAAGAATTTGTCCTAAGTTACGCTTATGATACCGACTATAATACCTATCTAATCTACGTTCACTCGTTTTTCTTTCTCGTATGCGTGTACATCACAGCGGTCCCTTTGTGAGAAAATCACATTCTCGTCACCGTTGTAGCACGTACCGTATACCGTTGCAGTATAGTATACACTTGTAATACACTATAAGACGTACTACGCGGAACATTTCTTGCGATTCTCGTTCTCTTTTAAAAATCCGATAGCCGACCATCGGACTAAAACGCGTATTGGGCAACCGGAAAACGGACGTGTCATCATAATAATACATACCTCATGTTGCCGAAGGTGTGCTCGTGTGCGTATACGCGTGGGTAGACGGTCGTGTTTATAAATTATTCGGACGAAATAGTGACGAGTGATGAAGAAACCGGCCGGGTTGTACCCATCATCATCATCCGATCTTCGTATATATTATTGTTTCCACGCGGCGCATAACATATATATTATTATACACGTATGGCACCTAATTCTTTTATCATATTTTTTTTTTCTTTTATACTATTAAAACGCTATACATATAGTGTATAATATAATATATATATATTGGTAAATAATCGCGGAGGGCCGTCACCACACCGCGACCGGCGGCGCGTCATATTTCTGTCGGTTGGGTTGCCAAACGTGACAATGGAATTTGTTGTGTGTGTGTGTGCGTGCGTGCGTGACGTGTGGGGGTTGTAAGACCGGCGCGCTAGGGGATGATGATTCGTGTGCGTTTCGGTGGGGGGNGGGGGGGGGGGGGTGGGGGGGGGGGGGGGAGGCGATGTGAGGATTGGGCGGTGGCACAACCCTTCGGCGTCGGCCGGCGCGCGCGCGTTTAATCCCCGCGTGGAGTTCCCCTCTTCCCACCCCGTCACGACGCATACCACCCTGAATACACGTCGCCGTGTTCCGCATCTGCCTCGGCGACGCCGTCGCCATCTTGTTTTTACACCCCAATCGGACGCGCGCACGTATATATACACTGCACCGGTGGCGGCGACGGTGGCAAACACTGCACGACGACCATAGGGGAAATGAAATAAAATTACACGTCGTTTTTCGCCCTCTCTGTCACGCGTGCGTGTGTGTGTGTGTACATTCTTCCTGTATATATGTACACACACATGAACCGTATACGTTTTTCATTTTTTTCATTTTTTTTTTTGTCTATATTTTTAGACCTCTATTTCTCTCTCTTTCTCTCTCTCTCTCTATATATATATAAGTAACGACGTAAATACTTCTAATGAAAATTATATGTTTTGTCCGGATGCGTTTACAATTTTAAATACACCAATTTACGAATAATTCCGCGTATACAGTTACTTATATATTTTATTTTATTACTTTCAACATCAGGAATCTAATAATAATACATCGGATTGGCTGTGTGTGAGAATATTCCCTCAAAGATTTAATAATAATATTCTTTACGTATTCTTTATTGAGCCTATGTACTATGTTTGGGTGAATATACCAACTATATAATAACTATAATACTATTTAGTTAAATTAGTTTAAGTACCTACATAATGAGTTTATCTGATTTTTAAACAGAGTTTATTGCTGATAACCGATCTATCGTGATCAGTTATCTAATCAATGCCGTTTAAAAATCTACGTTTATATTGGTGAGAACAGCCCTTAATCTAATGCAGTATACAAATTTGTATTAATTACTTTGTCTTAGAATTAAATAGTAGCAATACAAATATGTTATGTATATTAACTGTATTATTCCAGTTAGATAAAGTCAAATGGCGAGGAAACAGTGGTAATATTTTATATTACTAATGTATTTTCATTTATATTTCTGTATAAGTTTGGTGTAGTATTATTTATTATATATATATATATATATATATTCATCAATATATTACTGTGGTTTTCATATGTAAAATTTGTATCCATAGTTTTGAAAGTTTCAATAATATACAATACATAATGCAATATTATAGTTTATTGTATTCAACTGAAATTCGCTACTTACTTATACTTTTGCCAGTATTTTATGATCATCTAGATTTTGTTGTCTACATTATATGATAAGATAATTTATTCTTATATGTATAATATAATACGTGAATGCTCGTTAAGCGTTGACATTTTTGGAAAATTATAAATAAATAGTTGCAGGCATACTAGCGGTGTAGTATTGCCACGCTCTTTTGAGTGATGTTTTTAGTAAATTGGCCAAGTCCCACCTAATATTTTTGCTTATACTTATTTAAAGACGGAAAAAAGTACTATAAATATCATTTACATTACGCAGACTCGCCGTAACCCAAACTGTGTTTATGCCATTTTAACAGGGCCAACAAATAAAAAAAAAAAAATAATAACCGTTTATATACCTATGCCGGGTTGCATAAAAACTGTTTTGTTAACTATTGGTTCTATCATCTATCTGTTCTGTAAAATAACAGTTATTGAACAGTTTACGTAGCATACAATTATTTCATTATTTGTATTTATTATCTATGGTTATAACTTACTCAGTTATCAGTATAAATATTTTATCCATATCAAATTATAACGTGATAATTCAATATCAAGTCATTATATTATACATTCTCGTATTTTATTCTTACATTATACATTCTTCTTTACCTATATGTATTATTTTTATTTATTTATTTTCTTTTTGTATTTAAAAATGGCAAATCATTAATATCTTCGAGGCGATTTAGAGATCGGTCAAATCGCCTCGGCCTTGGCAGAATATGAATATCAAATAACATATCATCAGACTTATCTGATGAAGACGAGGATGGTGTCATTGACATTTTTAAAACAATAAAACAGTAACAAATAACTATTTACAACAGTAAATAGTCGCATAGAATAAGAAAATTAGTCACAAAAAAATTGAATTACGTTTTTTTCGTGATAAAAGAATTATAATTACCTAAATGATAAGGTTAAACAGTTCTGCAAATTTTACTAAACTGAAATCGGCTCTACAACTAATCAATTCAATAACTATATTTTTGACAAGAGCTATCAAATTTAGGGAACTGTTTTCAATTTTACGGAACCGAGAGCGGGCTATCGTTAGCGGGTATAGAGTTTTATGTAACCCGGCACTAGTGTAACATTAATTAAATATTATAATGTTAATTTCATTATTATATAGTCACTATGTTTTGAAATAATATTGTACTAAAATGTATAGAACGACGCTAAATTTTATCAATATTACGATGTTATATTTCTTTGGTCGCAGGGAAGAACTTATATATTAATTTGGTCCATTTAGCAATTGTGTCATTATGTTATTTAGCAATTTTCAAAATTTAATTTGCTTGCATTCAAAACTATACAAAATTGACTTACGTTCTTTTTCCCCGAGACCAAAGGTAATATACTATTATAGGACTGGGTGAAATTTTACGATTTAATATGGAATTTGATAATATTGTATACCAATCATAAATAAAACTCACGACGGCAACATGTACGAATTATTATAATTTTTTTTTATTTTACGAAAACCTGATTTCTAATGACTGTACCAATGTTCCACGAGCGAAATGACCATATCACTTTTCCGACAGTTAAGATATAAATACTCGACTAAATATTATATAGGTATTAATTACAGTAATAATTAAATGTAGTACTCTATCATACCATTCATTCAGTTATTGAATTACTAAATGATATTATAATAATATTACTGCGTTTCTAGAGGACGTGATAGAAGCTGTACATATACTAACACAATCCTCTGTAAAATCGCTCTCCAATAATTGTTTAGTCTTTTTGTGTTTGACGCGGGATTTTAAATAATGCAGGATTTAATGTTTCGTGTTAATTTAATTTTTGAATTTTAAAATAATTTGTAGTAATAGTAGAAAATTATATTTTCAGAATATTTTCGCTATTAATCATAACGTTTATAGTTTTAAACCGTAAAATGACGATTATTTTTATTTAAAGAAGAAATAAAATGTCCATCCATGGTGGACAAAGGGGGGCTTTTCTCAACAATCATTGTTTTAAAATTATTTCATAAAAAAAGATGTATGTAGCTGGATCAGTATCTAAAACGAAATTAATGTTGGTACTTCTATCGTGGGTGAATTCGTGTGAATTAAATAGTCTTCATCATACCGCCTCTGTTGTTTTGCTGCCCTGTGTGAATATACTGCCTGTACAATATGCAGCTTTACGAGTTGCGTGATATCCGCATTTACTGTCTGAGACCAACTAACGGAAAAAATGAACATTAAAACCTACATAGAACATAAATGTAGGTGAAAATTGGAGTTTAAACACAGATAACAAAAAATAATAAAAGAAGATAACATTTTCTAGAAGTGCACGTAGATTTTTGCTTAAAAATCATAGGACAAAAAAGTTACGGATGTGTTAGTTGGTTATTATTATTTTTTTTTTTTTAATAAAGTTGTTACTTTTTCGTATTGTAATCTTGTTTAGAAAAAAACTACGTACAGTTCTCGAAAATGTTTTCTTATTTAGATTTTTGTTATTTCTGTTCAAACTCCGATTTCAACCCAATCGCCACTATATTTTATAATCTATGTATAACATCATTTTGCTATGTTACCCATCATTGTAGTTCAACTGTAACAGTAAATGCGGGTATCACGGCCTCTTAATCGCTTCTTTATTAGTATTATTGAGTCGTGTATATTGTGTAATATACAATTTCCAAACGTTTACCAATTTGTCGGAATATTGAAAAAAAAAAAAAATTCTCACCGCCGACGTTATCTTCGTCGTTATATACTGCCCACATCCATTATATTATAATAAAATAACGTCTCTCTGTCTTTCGGTGGCAACAGCACCTTTCTCATCATCACGAATACATTTTATTACACATCTATTGCGTACTATGTCGTCGGTTTTTCGTAAATTATCAACAGCGTCGTCGGCTGAACGCGACAATAATAATATTGTACACGTGAATGTTGGGAAGCATTGCATCCTTTATATCGGACGAAACGCTGCACAGTATACACTAATACGCACCTTGACTATATAGCTACCTAAATCGTCCTGTATCGTTATACGTTATGTAGGTATACTCTGTGTATAATACGTGAGTGTATACAAAAACCCAATGGACGAGAGGAGGAAATTGGGGGGAGGGTTTCATCCTGCACACATACAACCATATAATAATAATAATACCTACTATATATCCCTCTCATCGTCGTCGTCATCCCTCTCTTATAAACTCCGTGTCTGTGAAATTTCTTTTGGACCTTTTTTCTCACCCCTGTCGGATTTTTATTATATTATTTACTTCGCGTCTTTGTAAAAAATAATATGAAAATAGCACTGTGTGTATACCTGATGTATTTACCTATGAAGTCCGTGCACGCTGTATTAAATTGCCAACTATATCTATAAAAAAAAAATGACAAAAACTGTAAAACTGCACATATATACATTTGTATTACGGTAAACACTCTTTTTACATTATCTTATTACACGCGTTTTATTTTGTTTTTACGTATCGCACATGCAACAATGTCGCCAAGGGTGTTAATATAATAATTCATTTTTTTTTGGTCCACATAAAAAAAAAAAAAAAAATAACTTGTTATAATTTTTTGTAAATATGAAAAGCATTACACACTCGCATTTGTTTCGCACGCGTATATAAACGAGTATTTAACACGATAAAAAAACTATATAATATTTTACATACTTGTAATTTTATTTTGGTATATATTTGCCATAACATTTTGTTGGCAAAAAATACCCGTAAACCATAATAATATGAACCATTGTCGTTTTTGGCCAACTACCTGTATCAGATCCATGGTGTATATATATAATAATAAGTATCTTTACACATGTTATATTACAGTAGGTTATCGTATAGAATTCTATTGGCGGAAGCACACAGTCGATATATATTATAAAACGACCCTTGATTGTTTCTTTATTCACTTTTTGATTCTTAGAATTGAAAATATTCACTTTTTCAAAGGAGGTATATGTTAAGGAATTTCGATATTTCGCGTTCGTGCTGTGTTCGACGTGTATGAAAGAAATCGTTTAGCGTCTTCTCTGTACGTTTTGCAGAAAAATACGACTGAATCATTGCTTCTCAAAATGTTTTATTCCGAAGCGTAGCGAGGGATTTGAAATTATGATGTGTGCTATTTTTTTTCCTATATCTGTAAATAACTTTTCTACCGACAATCTTGCTTCGGTCATCAACCGATGTCAAATGGTGGGTTTCTAGTATAATAAATTTGTTTAATTAGTGAATGGGGTAAATCATTTTTTAATTTTCCTTGTAATTTTCTTAATAATGGGGAACACGGTGATATTTACGTGAAACCACTTTATATTATTTTTTTCGTTGTAATTTAGTTTAAAATAATCGTAGTGAATCTATGTGAATCAAATAATTTATTTGATCGATGGAAAGCTTTCCTTGGCCAAATATTGGCAAGTAAATGAGAAAAACAAATAATGACCTTGGGTTTTTTTGCCTTATTTCATTTTATAAATTCGATCAGTATATTGTTTAAAAACTGTTGGTTTGGATACTATAGGTCTTTTAGTGAACAGTTTATTTTGTCTGCATTAATTCAATGGGTTTTTCCACAAAGGTAATATCGCGTTGGAGAATAAATCAAATAAACTTTAAAAGCCCAATGCGAACGCAAGTTAGCAGGAGTTATATTTTCATTTTCAGTATTTGTTGCACATAATAATATCGAAGTAGCGATATTTTATTGACTTGTTGAACGTGCAATATTATAATTTTTTTTTTTACACTCTTTCTTGAATGGTTTTTATTTTGTAATTATCTGTTTTTTCTTTTCCTATATTATTAACTAAAATCGACGAACGAGGAACCATTTTAAAATTAAGTTCCCCGACGAATCGTTAATTCACAATTGCACATTTTATTTGCATCTCATTCTATCTATGGATTGAATATGCGTCGCCATAATTGTAACAATACAACGAAAATCTTAGAAATGTAACTCAGTTACTTTTTATGTGTTTGCTGTTTAGTTAGATTTGAAAATGCGAAGAATTCCTTGTGAATACACGGATTATTACTTTATCAAAAATTATTGTCCGCAAGTTTTGGTTTAATCTGGACCATAATATACATCCGAATTGAGTGAAAACCACGGTACTCTATGAACGGTAATTTCTTCTGATCCCCTCTTCTAAGTTGGATTTTTGATTTTTCTCGTAACTATAACACCATCTATGTTCCAAATTTCAATACTCCAGCTTGATTGAAAGTAACTTAAATTTATCATAATCTATCAGTTAACGAGTGGCGAAAATTTTTATACATTGTGTTATATATTATACTTATATAGTTGTGGCATACATATACATAAAATAAATAAACACGTAAGTAAAAACGTAGCCTGCTGCAAAAGGTTTATTATTGGTTGTGTGTGATTATTTTTAAAATTATTTATTGTTGTATTATATTTTAAAAGTATTGTTTTGGGTGTGGTCAAGCCCCCACATGTTTGAGTTCAATAATTATAAAGGGCGCTAATTATTTTTAAGTCTCGTCGCGCAATCCCTCTTCTTTTATTTTTCAAATTCAAGCATTGCCTATACAACCTAAATTAATAGTAATTGTCTCTTTAATGTACCTATTCAATTTTTGCGATGGCTAATATATAATGTACCATATTTTTCGTGTAATTTCGCAAAACATAACATTATAATGTTATCCGGGCGAATAAGTCAACTTGGTAAATATAATATTATTATAATACACCGCAGGTAAAGCCAAAGTCATAATTTTAATTTATATAGTATACCTAAATATTATTTTATCAACAGGACGATCAGAAATTTAAGTTTTAAAATACGAATAATAATGATACATGTATTCAGTAATTATTACTCTCCTCGAAAATGTAGTAGCGATTCGAATAATATTAGAATTATTTTATAATTTATTTATCATAACTAGGTATGGCATAATATTATCAATTTGTTTTTAATGTCGTAAGTGTGGGGGAGGGGGCATCGAACGATGTTTCTTATTGGCTACTATATGTATGGGACTATCATCATGCGATTAGATTAGGTACTTATATATTTGGTATAAAATAATTAGATCGATAATTTTAACAAACACGTGTAAAAATAAACGAACCGTCGTCGTAATTTTTTTTTGCTGAGTATTTTTAACTATACGTATAGCTGTATCGTATTGCATTGTACATATCAATTTGATTACGTTTAAAAAATTGTTTCGAAAACCAAAATCAATAAAAGAAATTTAAATAACGTGTCTCCCCGTATAAAACCTCGAATGCACTTTTTTATTATTGTTACGTGACATCCACGGGTCACCCATAAATGATCAAAAATAATTAAATCTTAGTTCCAAAATTACTAAAAAACCCCTGCCAATCATCCTTTGGTGTTTGAATTTCGGAAATCTGGTTTAAAGGTGCACACGGACTCGTTCATCATCCGTTTTTGTGTGCATGTAATAATTTGTTCGACCAATAGGCAATTCGAAAAAAAAGTGGAATTCGACCTTAACCATTATGAAAGACTCGTCGTTTGCTTCATTCATTTGTATGTGTTTATGTTTTACGTAATTTCTCAGAGACCACGTATATCGCTCTTATATAGTACATTCCGGTCTATTGACATCTATAATTTATTCTCACCTTACAATCTTGGTTGATTCTGTGGTCTGCAACCTGTGGTCGTTTAGCTTATTAAATCAGGAGGATTTAGAGTGGATAGTTATTGACGTTTACGCCGTTCCATGCAAAGGTCTAAACTTTCGAAAAATAAACTTTGTGCCCAGCAACCTGTGGTCTTTTAGTTTCGTGCAGTATTGACCCCATTAGACCGTACTCTTAGTAGCTGTTAATTCACCGAAAGTCTCGGGTGTCTGTTTTATGTTTGTATAGTATAATGCTTACACGGAATATATCTAGTCCAGTGCTTATACCGACGTACTATATATAAATAATCTGTGATCAAACGATAAGAAAACGAATTATTTTACGGACAATTTTGTCCGACTTTCTGTTTTAGGTTTTTGGCTTTTCGTTCGTAAATTTCAGACTCCAGGTATATCGAAGAATATTTCCACGAAAAGATGATGCAGAATTTCCGCTCGGTTGTACTGTATTTGAAAATAATGTCTAGATTTCCGAAACTTTTTCATACAAATTAAAATGGTCACAAATGCAGATGATGCATCGGTTTTATATTAGCCGATTTCCGTGTTACCTTTGTAAAACAACAAGAAAAAAAATACGACTAATCTTGTGTTACCTGTTTACTAAGCTCCACTCAGAATTGTTTTTCGATTGCAATGATTTATTGTTGTTATCAGTAATATATAAATTAAATAATACTGTACTCTAAATATCCTATACCTACTACCCAAGCAATGTTATAGCAATGTTATAGGCTTTCCGCCTATAACATTGCTAAAATATACCTGCTTTTATTTTTTTACACTTTTTAGTTTAATGCTTATTGTCAAAAATGGTTTCAGAGAGGGGCACAGGCGTATGTTCATCTGGGCATGTCCTGTCCAAAACTCGACTTTCACCAATTTACACCAATAAATTTTAGTAATTTTAAAAATAATTTAGCAATGACTTTTTAATAATAGTGGAAACTTACAGAAAATTATTTAAAAATTCATCACAAAACACAAATCATTATTTTTTTAAATTTCTAAATTTGCTTTTTATAAACTCATATATGGAGTTATTTCACCAGATCTATATAAAAGTATACGTTTTTCATTATATTTGTGTTTTTCCTTATTTTTTTTGTTTTGTTTTTATTTTTCTTTGAGAATTTTAACACTAACAATTCGTATAAAATAATAATGTGGGGTGTGCATTTTTAAATAATTTTCTATGTGTTTTATCTATTGTTATTAATGATTACTAACTCAATTTTAAAGTTACTAAAAAAATTTCGAGCGAAACAGGTACTGCCCGTACTTCTCTCTCTTTTTCAACAACGTGTATTCAATATTCGTATATTTTTAATACATTGATCTTTTTTGTGTGTACATATTTATGTACTAGTATATTGTTTTATTTTAATGTACTTCTTCCTCACCGTGTGAAAAGTAATCTAATCCACCATTTTTTTGGTAGGTACTTATTTTTTATTAATTATTATTATTTTTTTCAACAATGAAAATTTAAATACACGTTATAAAAGTCAGTACACATATTTATTATACTCGCAATTTCCGGGGTACACATCTCTTTGTGTCGGATTACGCACTATTTTTAGGCTTTGGACAGTGCATTATTGGCCAAACCAAACGTAACCTAACCACGAAGTAACGTCCGGCATTTTTTTCAGTTAGACTTTTTGGTCTCACGAATTTTTTTGAAGACCATAATATTATCTATTATATTTAAATGCGCGTGAATGTATTGGAGTAGGGCAATTTGTTTCGGTCTCCGACGGCAAAGAGACTGCCATGAAATCGACGAGCCTAACTTTTTTTTTAAACATTAGTCATCATATTCCAATGACGTGTCCAGGAATTTTTCGTGGGAGAGGATGTAGCAAATATTAATCATACATAATTTGTAGAACCTTTTTATAAACTCAGCTGGTCAACGATGGGAATTCCGGATCAAAAAAAAAAAAAACACGATTTGTAATCAATAAATCAAACATTTCCTTGTAATTTGCCCGAAATATAATATAATATATATATTAGACATGTCAAGATTATATTGTTAAACAAATATTCTTCGTTATTGGGAGGAGATATGACTCCTGATCTCCGTGCCTCCACACAAGCCACTGCTCGATCATATAACTTTACTATATAATTATATTATATTATATATTTTTTCTATATAATAATATAGTAGTTGGGCGTTTATAATAAAACGTATTTTTTAACGTATTTTTTTTTTTACATATATATATCGTCGTCGACTCGCACGTCCGTCGCGGATTTTCACGCGCGATTTCCTACGATATTTATGCGTGCGATCGCGTATTATATAATCGTATATACCGTATAGCTTGTTAACTGTGACAAAAATGTATACATTTACATAGCCAGTGTAGTGTATGTACTCTCTGTACTGTCGCGCATTTACACGCATAATATAATAATGTACAGACGAAGAGTTCCGACCTTTTTATTATTATTATTTTTTTTTTTCATTTCATTCAGAGACCTCGCGTTCCCACCAAATTCTGCGGTGCACACAGGGGGACCGTCGTCGATGTCGCGCGCGCATCATCGTAAAAAGTTACATTGCGTATTATTATTATTGTAAAAGACCGGACGACTATATTATTATTATTATTTCAGTTTGCACACCGACCTTATACAGCGTAGTGTGCAGGTCTCGTTTCTATACGTATAAAAGTTTCTATACTCACGTACAGTTAAAAAAAAAAAAAAACTGCTGCAACAATATAAACCCGATGCTATAGTATAACTGCGCACCAGCTCTATAATATCAATAATAATGCGTAAAGTGTTACTATTAACGTGTTTAGTAAAATAAAAACGTTCAGCCATTATCGGTGAGATTTGCATGCGATATTTAAAACATATTTTATACCGACTAACACGAATATAATATTATAGTCTTGGAAAAAATGCATGAACAATATAATTAGCGTGATTTAATGAATGTAATATTATGAACAAGGGCGGATTGGGAACCAAATTCAAGCAGGGAAATTGAAATTTATCCAGGCCAAACTACTCGATATTCTGTTCCCAACCACTTATAAAATATCAAAAAAATTGTTCTAGTTACGCTCGACTATAACATTCAAATTATTTTTTCAGGGCTTACAAATTAATTTTTAAAATATAACATATTATATTCACAACAAAAGATTTAATTTCTTTAAAGAATCAGTTGATAGTCAATTTTTAAATGTATCAGTAAAAAATATTCAAAAAATGCAAATTAACTGTGATCATTTGAAAAATTCTCATTTCCAGACCAACGATTTCGTTTCTGATTATAAAATATATTCTCATTTCAACTATTTCAGTACACTTTTTTGATTTATAAATTCGCCTTTTTTTACATCCATGTCTCAGATACGTGGTATTTCTAATATGCTGCTTTTACCATTTTTTTTTTTTTTTTTATCATTTTTATCGACACTGCGTATCACGCCACGATTTCGTCCGTTAACGAACAAAATTCGGTGAGTGGCGGCAAATTTTATAGTTTTGACCCGATATAAATACCTATTATAGTTACTGTTTGGGCCGCTTCAAATTATAACTGACATGTTTATACTTCTCAGTCCGACACTGAGCCACACCTATTTCTATTGCGAGGTTTCTATATATAAATAATTTATTAAATTAAATTGCCATTTATTCCAAGGTCCACGGCCCTTATCATTTACTTTTATACTGCAATAACTGTTAGAATTCGCATGTTCCTCGACAACCCAGAATCTAGATTATCAATCAGATGAACAATCCGATGGATTTCGATGTTCCTCATCAAATTCATTCAATCCGCTTACTAATCGGATTGCTTATCGGTGCATCGAACCATCGACCCAACAGACGATGGAAATGTGTTATCATAATATTATGTTGTGTTATCACCATTTAGCCATACCGTTTTTTTGCCGTTTAAAATTGATTGCTCATGCTCATTGTTTCGTGTTTATTTTATTATTTTATTTCAATAATAATAACAACAAATACTTTTTAAATTTATTTTTGTTATTGTTCTTCATGTATAATTGTAATAAACTTAACACAACTTTACACGAAAAACCACTCATATATTATAATTATAATTGCATTAATATAACATATTTAAAATGTATAATATCATCAAAAAATTATTTTGATATTTTAAAATAGCGTGATAGAGCATTCTGCGTTTTAATATAAATCGGTATTTTTTGACTTTCAATCAGAATACGTACAATCCGGTGTTTAATCTGATTGATAATCGAGGTTATCGAGGGACATGCGTATCGTAAAGCAATCTAAGTATTTAGCCCCCGTGTAAACCGATATTATTACTACGGGTTCACCGCAGATATAACAGTTATCCTTATCACACTGTAAAAGTAAATATTATAACGACGATAAGGCCTCGAATTAAATATAGTAGATTCTGACTTAAGGTCTTATCAGCAGTTAGTATAATCTAGTTTTTTTATATTAGGCAATATATTAGGTGTGCTTTGGCGATTAACCTGGTTATATTTATTATCAGTTATGTTTATATGATTTTGATTAATGGTTATAGAATTGCGAAAACGAAATGTTTATGGTTATTACAAATAATACTAATTGATAATGGAAAAAGTTCCGGCTAGATAATATCTAATCATCATTACTCTATCAATAACCAAACATCATGGCCATTCGTTTCGTTCGCAGGTTATAATATTTCAGTAACTTATAATAACCAAAGTAATAATCAAAATCGCAAAAACGACTTGTTTATAAAATACACGCCTGGTGTGTATAAATTATAGATCAGCTGTGAACGAAAATCGCGAAAATTCGTTCAATACTAATGTCAAACACGTCTGTAGGACGCGAGATCGCCATTTTATAACGCGTTCGTCACGCGAAAAATCGTTGGCACCATATAGTTTACCCCTTTTTTTTTGGACCGTGCGCGCGCCCTTTTATGTATTGTAATAAATTCGGTAAATTATTATTACATATTATAACTATGTACCCCGTCCGCCTCGTTCTATTGTCCACCGTAGGCGGCGGCGGGTCCGAACGCTTCTGTTTTCCCGTAGGCGCATTGTTGTTTGCGGTACTTGCGCGACGAGACCGTGCCGTGGCGGCGCCCCCACAAAACGTGCGTGGGTGTACCGTGCCGCCGACCGGTTGGGCTCGAGCCGGACGGACGTTCGCGTGGGGCCGGCCGCGTACGCCGCCGGACCGCGGGGCGGCGGCGAGCGTGGTGTGATATTTTCGGCGCGGGGGCGAGAGAACGTGCCCGGACGGCCGCGTGCACGATGGTGTACAGTATGTGGGGGAGTACGTACGGCGCACAATGTATGATTGTTGTTCGTACACGGGGCGCGGGCAGTCCCGGGAACAGACAAATGCGTCTCCCCTGCCGTATGTATACCTATAGTCCGGCGTACGCCGCGCGTGTGTAGTATTATTGCAGGGGCGCGGGACATTTGCGGGGGAGGACATTGTACACGAGTATACGGGAAGCCCGGAAGTAAATATTATCATATTAATAATCGCACGCGATAAACTGGTATTTTGGCTTTTGGAAACCGATTGTCGGACGCCGCCGCATCACAAAAGACACACACTTGCGGGCAACCGTGTGCGGATTTGACGCATGCTCGATTGCAGATAAAATATGCATGGGGGGGTTACGGTTTTTTTTTTTTTTTAATTCACCAAGCCCCGTTCTCAGCAACATAAACGTTGATTTTTAAACGGAGTTTTTATCATGATAATTGACCAATCGTGGTCGGGTATCGGCCATAGACTCGGTTTAAAATTCAGATTAACGATAGCTCGTATGTTTGTGAGAACGGCTCTAAAATTATTTGATTTCAGAGTTTTATCTTGTCTTAGAAAAAAAAAATTATTTTCGCAACAGTAAAAAGGACCAGAGAAATAATAATTTTTAAAAGTCACCAAGTATTCTAGTTAATTGATTGCTAAGCGAATTAACTTTTAAACATCAATGCCGATGGTGATATACATTTGATAATTTAACTATTAAAGTTTAAACACTCGATTATATATATATATATATATGTATAATATAAAAAACATCCAATATAAACGTCAAAATTTCGTGTATTATAGAAAATGAGTAATAAAAGAACGTACTATATAGAATGACAAGTTGATAAATGGTCGCCCTTTCGTGCAGTGTTCACTCGCAAAAGTTCTCCATAGCATTTTACTGAAGTAAAACATATTCAGTATAATGTACCTACCTACGTTTTAAAAACCGACATCGAAAATTCGTATATATGTCTGAGGTAATTTACGATTTAACCGAAATATTATTATGTTATATAGGCAGACTTTTCGCGTTTTTAGTTATATATATATATATTTGTTTGATTTATAATTATCAATTCTTTTCCTCTCTTTACTCGATATATAACCCGATGATATTATCCTATAAATAAATATATATATATATATATATAATTGTATCAAATTACACGAAATAATCCAATTTATAACTTTTATATATTGTAGAAAAATAGGTGTACCTAAAATACTTCTAACCCTCCACAGGCAAGGCTATAGCCTAACGAAACAAACAAGGATCGTCATAGGTAACCGAATTTTATTTTATTCCCTTTTATTATTATATAATATGATTTCCGAAATTGCATTTGCGAAAAAAACTTGGTCTTATATAAATATATCTTTGGTTCCCGGGAAGGAGGGCTAAAGTCGAATTTTGGTATTTTTTTTTTCAATTTTCTCTAATGTAATTTTTTCCCTTTTATTTTTCGGTCTAGATTGCAAGATTGTATGCAGTTTTAAAATTAGCATAATAATTCACGTACATGACTTAGTGTATGTAATATGCATTACCAAAATTTAATTTGCTCTTATTGAAAACAGGGCTGAAAACTATATATAATGGACTTCATATACTTTGAACCAAAGTAAATGTGTGGAGTGAATTAAAGTGTCGATATAGTTAGGGTTGTTTTTTTAAGAATTATCGTCCTATTAATGGCTCATATAATTTAAATTCCATTACGCTATATATATGTGTGTATGTTAACACGTAGGCATTCGTATTTATGATTTTAATAATATTTATATTCAACACTAACAATAATTAATACTCGAGTACCTATAATATTATAACAGCTACATAACTACCTAGTATTAATACATCATTATAAAATAACAAATTTATTGGTAGATAATATAGGTAATGTTATTGCAACGAATACCGCGGTTATATTAGGTTGCCTTCCAAAATTCAGAGGTTTTCAATCAAAATGATAATATATATTTCAAAACTCAAGTTGCCAATAAAATTTCTTTCGGATACAACAATAAATTGTATCGATTGTGTTCTGATGGATATTTCTTATGCTCGTGACACGATACCTAATATATCATATTTGATACCAAAAGAATAACACTGCAATTAAAATATCATGTTCCATTCGCAATCAGATCTAGATATTTAAGTACACAACAGATTTTAAATAAATCTATCGTTTAGTCGAATTTTAGAAGGTACGGTTATTTACTACTTTTTTTTTTTTATTCATAATTAAAATTATATTTAATAGCATCTAAATAATTATGACCCTAACTGTCCTAACTATATATTATAATATTATTATAACTAAACCAACTTTAGCACCGACTATATTAGGTATTAATATTTATTTTTTAATAAATCAAGTATTTTTTTTTTTTTCGGCAATGCCATTTCGACTGCACATGCACGTTGTAAAATAATGAAGAAAAAAATTACACAAAAACGCAATGCTACTTGTAATAATTTATAGTTATTTATAATATGATATTTCCACACTTCTACAGCATATTTTCGTGTTACATTTACATTACAATATAATAAATTATCGCATTTGCATAAATATGATTGAATTCTTTCGTTTCTATTAGTAAACATATCCGACATTAATTCACAACTCAAACACAGTTTGATGAGCATTTTTATTGAATTAGCAAACTATAAAATGAGCCTTGTAGGTATTTTAACGTGTATAACAATTGAAATTCGATATTTTACATTTATATATAATTTAATAAAAGGTAATGGAACAATTTTTATTGAAATTGTACTAAATCGAATTCTAAAGTGAAACCGCCTCTCATTTTCGGACATTATCCCGTATTAACGTCCAGTATTCAGCAGTCGTTTTGACCGAACACCATTTTTTGTATATATATATGTTTATTATTATTAGTGTTTTACATAATTATTTCGATAGTAAATCGAAATATTAAACGATAATCTCATTTGCAGAGGTTTAAGATTTCCATTAATCGTATGAAACGTTGTATGTACTTATACATCTATTCGGTACGTGAGGTTTTTTTTATTTTGTACATCATTAACATCGATATGAAGGAATACAATATTAACAACTTGTTTAATATTATTATTATATAGGTAGGTACTTCGAACAACACCGATAAAAAAAACTTATCATATCGTTCCATATATTAAATAGCTATTTGCTCGCATTTTTAATCGTTATTCTGATAATATTTGTATAAGTATTATAGGGCGTGTGATATAATATTTGATAAAATATCCAATATAATTATATTATATTATTGAATTTCCTTGCTGTTATTTAATTAAAATAAAAAAAAGCTAATACGTGTCCAAAATGCGATGGTGTACCGACGGAAGTTACCTGCAACAGTAATATAACTGGACATGCTCTCAAGGTGGTAGGGGGAATAGATTTATATCCGTATTAAGAAAAAAAAGGTAGAGTGGATAATTAAGTTAACCGCGTGTGCTCTTGACATTCTTCTGTACGCCATTGAGTTCCAAATATTATTATAGAACGTAAACAATGAAAAATAGTACGTAGAATAATATATTTGCTCCCGGATATTGCTAGTTGACAGCAAATTGATAAGGGGCTAAACACAATATTTCACTGTTGCCAATAGTTTCTTTTCGAAGTATTATATTATTTCATATTATGGTTTTTGCGTGCATAATTGCTCCATTGCGTGCCTTTTTTAAATTTTAAATGTGACCTACACGACGTGGAATTTCCTACGACTTAAGGTTTTATGTTTTTACTTAGAACACTGTAACTTCCCTGGAGCAGTAATATTAGGTTTGGACGTGGTGGATTTATTTTCGTCGTTTATGTTGCTACAGGCCTTCAAAGCAAAAAATGTGTCTGTTAGCCTTTTGCCTTTTGACACTAGTCATTTAAATTTATATACCTATATAAGGTCTTTTTCTATCGTCTACCTTTACATCATTGGTCACGTCCTTGGCTTAAGTCCCCCAAACATGACTAGTACATTTACAATTAAGGTAAACATATTTACCTCAAGATACTTTTTATAATGTTTGATTTATGGAATATAGTTTTCTAATTTCGTATTTTTCCTTCTTTCATAATATACTCTATTTCGTATTCGTGTAAGTCTGTGTATTTTCCGTAAAACTTTTCTTTATCCCCTTGTACCATATTATAATACTGGCGGGAGTAACAAATGTACAGTTTTTTCTTTTGTAGTTTTTGACATTTTGACCTCAAATTAGGAACTTTGAGTATTCCTATGAGCAAGAACATTAGATAGTTTTTAATATCTAAGAGCTAATACTAATGATGAGAATATATAATAACGCGTATGACTGGTTACAAAATAATATGGATTTGTGCTGTGAACCGAGTATATACTTTTCTACGGGGGATAAAAAATGCTTGATAATATACGATGATAAAAATGCATCAGGCGATGTTGTGCAGCGCGTGTATATAATATAATAATATACCGATTTTAGAATAATAATTATAATAAAAAAAATCGTATTCATTCGGATTCGCCATTTTCTAAACAGGTATATACCTAAGCGTATAATATATGTATATGTGTGCGGCGGCGCATAATACAATAATATATTATAATGTAATGCTATATGTACGGCACGGTGGAAATGCGCGCAGTAAAAAAAAAAAATCATCAATTATTATAGTCTGTATTCGCGCACACTCAAAATGGCGAACGGAACGGATTTCATTACCCCCTGATTATATATATATATATAGCATTTTTTTGCCCTTTTTTTTTTGCTCCCCGAGTATATCCGTCAGGATGGTTATGAGTCGTGCGTTATTATTATTATCGTACGAGTGCGCTTTGATATATACGCGCGCTTTGAGTATATTTGATACGAGGGTTGATATATATTATTTATATCGTACGATATATTCCTACGAGCAGGCTGCTGCGGGGACGCTATCGTTAGAGATGATAAACGACTCGAAAAAAAAATAAATATACCTAATAGTATTTTTTTTTAATTTTGATTTTGCAGTATAGACCGTTATTTCTATCGACACGTCAAACGTTAGGTTATATAGTATTTTATATATTTTTTTAATCACACGTGAAATATAATATTTACGTGTAAATATTCGTATATACATAATATACACAAATATTGTTGTAATTATCAATATTTGTAACTATACTGAAAAAGGGGAAAAACCGTGCGAGTGTATTTGACGTGTACACGAGACCGATAGAAGAGCGAATGTATAATATATTGCATATGATTGTACATTTTTTTATACATTTTATTTACATCAGTGGCCGTTATTTGCAGTATTTTTTTTCTCTAACAATATATAGACTTAAAGGATGGTTTTTTTTTATATGCTCATATTATTTATTCAATGGCTTTTCTGATTTAAAACAATGTGACGAACGTATCGGTTTTGGTACTCCTACCATATGATGTAATCATCTATGAAACTATGATCATAGTGTGATATCACTATATCAAATAGTGTGATTAGCACTTTTTATTTAAAATTTTCTAAATATTCTGGTAGTTTTTTAATCATTTATCATTTATATATCTATATTTGTCATTTGAAATTTTTGGCGGTTTAATGTAGATAAAATTGTTGTTGTTTATTTTTATCGGCGTTTAAAGAACAAATTAATGTTAAAACTTCGTTAAAAACACGAAAAATTGTGTAGTTAATAGTTTTATACTTCAATTTAAATTGATCAAAAAACGTTTAATCAAACTCCGCTTGGCAATAGCTTAACTGACTACAAATAGTAGTCAGTGACTGTACAAAATAAATAATTGTATAATAAAAGTACAAATGTTATTTGAACTTATAATTGAGTATTTGAGTAAATAGTTATTATAGTGTAAGCGTGCAACATAATTATTATGTTTTATTCGAAGGTAATACGTTTTAAACGCTGAATACTATTCAGTGTGGAAACTAAATTTAGTTTATTTTTTAACACGGCCAATAGGGTTAAATTCTGCATGATAAATATGCGCCACTGCCGGTCGAAATTGTTTTTTTTTTAAATTTTTTAAACATAAAAAAATTCCAGAAAATTCGATTTATATAGTATTAAAATAATAATAATAATAATAATAAATTATAACCCGATTATAATCTAAATGGCTTCAGAGGTAAATGAATACTGTTTTATTTTAACCATATACATATGTATAGATACGGTCGTATATCTATATTATACAAACTACGTATGACGAATATTCATTAAAATACTCGACTCGTGCGTCATTCCATTTTTAGTAAAGTAAATATATATATATATATATATATAGTATAATAACTAATAGAACAAACGTGTATTGAGTATACCTATTATGGAAGGAAACATTTAAACATTTTTTTTTTACAGATCAATCATTACCAATGTAAATCCTATAAATTAGAATAATAATATCTTTGTATTTATTGTATATAAAAACTTATATACGTATTACTAACCTAACTCAACGAAATATATATTAGTATTTTACAATATTCGGTTTTTGTTTTATATTTTTACATAGATATATACATTTTGCAGAATATCGATTTTTTTTCTTATTAGATAATTATATAATATTAATTTTATTCTTATATTTCTTTCTCGATTTGACCGTTTTAAAAATAAATATGATTAAGCTTTTGAGTTATATAATCAATAGTAAGTGTTTAGGCATAGAGAAGAAGGAGTTTAAGTAAATTTTAAATAGTTTTCAATAACAAAAAAAATTAAATTTTAAAAATGCATAAACTAATACATTAACTTTGAAATTATTGAAATTTGGACTAAATAATTAAGTTAAATAAATTGCATTTACGTAAAATTATGTATATAAATTGTATTATTAATCCTTATGATTATTTCACAGGGGGTAAAAGCAACAATTTAAAGTGTATGTCGATTACGAATTTCTAATAAATACATTTTTTATTTTATTAAACATTATAATTGCTCTTTAGTATAATTCACCCCCTAACGCGAGTATATTTTCTTATAATAATATAATATGTATAGTGTATAGAACAATCGAACTACGCAACGTAGTAATATTATTATTTCTTTATATAATATAAAATTAAAAAGTCATTGAAATCGGAATAAAATAAAATATTATATTATATATAATAATAAACAAGTAAATCGAGTCTTTTATATTTTTTCGAGTGTATTAATAAAACGTTGGAAAAGAGTTTATTAAACCAAATTATTCATTTTCGTAAAAATCGGTGTTTTGACATCATAGTGTATTATAAAATAGCACGCTAGAAGTACTTAAGTGTATACTGCTGCAGCTGTCAAAAAAAAAAAAAAAAAAAAAACATTTTTTTTCGTTTTATGTTGTATAGCGAAAACATATTTTTTGTACATACCTGTAAAATATAATAGTAATTTTCTAAAAACATGGTTTTTCTATAACCGTTTTTTATTTTGAATGTTTTTTAAAATTATTATTTGACAGATTGTAATTTTTCGTATATACTTCTATAATTGATACAATATATTTCGTGTTCGCCGATGGTCGTTGACGATAGTGTGCCGCTGTAGTTCAGGGCTCGTTGCAATTTAACTACCGGAAACAGATGGCATTCCTATAATATAATATAATAATAACTAATACGTATGATATTTCGTCCAAAAAATGTTTAAACCTGGAGCGCCTCTTTCAAAATACGTATTTTATCTATATATTTGTTTTAAATGTGTATATATTTATATTACAAGTACACTATTTTCTTCCTCAAAGGACCCTATGCTGGTGTCACAGGCATAAGAGTTATTCTTTTTTTCATCCCTTCCGATTGTTACTAAACTTGGTGAGAGATAGTGGTCTTGAGGTGACCTAGAGACTATTTCCAAAATTTGGTTGTGATGAGATGAAATTTAGGCTAAGTTCTTTAGAAGAGATTTTATATTATCAAATTATGGAGAGAACTTGTGTGGGGTGTCAAATTATTTAGCGTTGAAACCATTTTCTTATCATCAAATCCTACCGAGATATACTTAATCAAAAAATCAAAAGTGGGAGGGAGTAATTTTAATTGTACACCCAATGTACTTATATTATTAACGGGTACGTTAAACAACTATCGAGCTATGGTGCTTAAATGCTCTAGGAATTTTATACCTCCTTAGAAGGTATAGTAAATTTGGGGGGAGGTTATATAAATACAAGAATTATTCAACTATGATACCGAGGAGTACGATAATGCTATGATAATATTACTAACGACAAACGGATTCAGGGAGTATATAATATATCCTGAATTATGCTACCAGCCGGGTATGATAATCCTAGAATAATCGTACTCGGGGATATGGTTATTCTGGGGGTATAATTTGCCTGTTGCACCGATTTTCCAAATTTTGTAAAATATAAAAATTGTCGTTTTCATCGAAATATGTTCCCTCTGTTCCTCTGCAATTCTCTGGTAGAGTTTAGGTCAAAGGGATGAGTTGTTATTGGCATAATATTACAAGACATTTGTGGACATGACACACGATGTCTCGTCGGAATGCCTCATTTTCTTGAATAATCTTCGTAGGTTCGAAATAAAAGAATGATTCTGTATACAGCAAAAAGGATATGTAAATGGCTAAAACGCACGGCGTATTCAAAATTATCTATACAAGAAAATTTATCTGATTTCAATACAAATTATGCAATTATATATTGAATTACGTAGAATTCGTAAAAAGTCTTAGATTTCGATGGGGGAGGGGTTATGACTCCCAACCGATCATGTGTATATTATTGTATTCATAAATTTCCAAAATTATTAATATTAAAAATAGGTAACTTATACTTGGGTGCGCCAGCAGTTATTCGAATAAGAATTATGTTTTATACCTTGCCGGTGAAATTGCCCAATCCATGAAATTAAGTTATATTTATACTTTTTGTTAATTTTGTGCTGTTCATTTTAACATTAGTGTATTTGCTTATAAACAAATCTAAAGGTAAGAACATTGTCTATATCTGTGCGTTGTTTTTTTTCGATATTTTAATTTTCAAGTTAGTTTCGAATATGTGAAATATGACAATTTAAAGATTATCGCGTATCTTGTTAAAAATTAAAATATCTTAACAAAACCAAAAAAATTGCGTTGCTGCCACCACATGAATGATGTTAACTATTCTCACCTTGTATAATATTTTATGTATTATCTACGTACGATATCTCCGTATAATATTATTTATCGTGATTTCCACAATTTGCTTAATAAAAGACACCTAGCTACATATATTATTACAAATATTGTTGTTATACATAATTATTGTACAATTTCTTCTTTTCACAGTGTGTGTATTATAATTATGTACGTGAGTTGGTTATAGACTCGATATGGCTTATAGAAACCATTTGCATTTTTATGTATTCACTGCGAGTATGAGATTTTTAAAAAAAAATTTGTTGCTCGGTGAAAAAAAAACTCGCGTTATATATTTTGTATACTCGTGTATATGTATATATATATATAAGTATATAAATTGGAAGTTTGGAAGGTATAAATGTACCTATATGAATAATTTAGTTTATAATTATTTACTGAAAATATCAATAAATTAGTGGAATCTAAAACCGATTCTAAGCAGAGCGATTAGATAATAATGTAGTTGACGTGTTTTTCCGCCTGTGTAGCCAAGGTAACCCTGCAGAAATCAACGAAAACAAAACCAATGTATCAACATTTTCTGTCGGAATTATAAATTTTTAAGAAAACATGTTGGTATCTATGTAATGTAAAAATAATTTTTACTAAATAAAAGACCACCCGGTCTAAAGATTCGCTTCATTAATATAGTATAAGGCACGAACAAATTTGGGTATTTTTACCAGCCGATAAAGTATTTCGAAGAAAAAAAACATCTTTACTATACATAATAACTTCTTCACTATATATACGTTGAGAATCGAAAAATGTCTCCTATTATGTTTTGGGTCGTCTGTTGGTGGTTTGTAACGATTGCAACGTTTATATCGAACCAAGCATGTAGTTACAAAACAATTTTCAAAACGTTTTGTTAGTCTATCCCTCTATACATTTTGAAACGGAGCAGTTCGATGTGTATCAAATATTATTCGTTTTTTTTTTTTTTTTGTACTATTGACTATCACCAAATGGAAACAACCTTCTCCTCCGATAATAAAAAAATATCTATAATAGGTCTTAAAAGAAGTGGTTTTTATATAAAACTCGTGTGTGTTCTTTGAATCGTTCCGCCTCAGGTATACAATATAGTAAAGTCCGAAAATTCTGATCTACAGAAAACGAAAAACGTTACTAAAGGTATAACGTTTACCATTTGTCGTTTTAGATCGGCAAATAGAAATTCTTTTTTTTCATTTCTCGTTTTTCTTAGATACCCGCAGTAATACGCTGCATCATCGATGTACTCTTTTATCACTGCACCGGATCCATAATGACCCGTTTTATTTCGTGTGTGTTCATTGTGTCGGAAGGAAGCATATAGTATTCTATATATTATATAATGTACACATACATACAAAATCACCTTCCCCTGCAGCAGATTAATATAATGGAATATTATTTTTTTTTATTAGTGTTTTTATTTATTTTTTTTATAATGCGTACAGGTAAATCCCAGGAGATGGCCGTTTGGGACCATTCCATAGAATTTTCATTGAATTATATTATACGTGTATGTTTTACCGTTGGTGCAAAAAAAATAAAATCGTATTATTTATAGTTTCTAAATATACTCGCCGCGTCCCTTCCGGTGGTACTTCGTAGCTCTGCAAGACATTTTCTCACTCTCTCTATTTTTTTTCTTCTTTTTTACTACATATATATCTACTTACGCGCCAAAAGAGCCGATTTGTGCGTACCAAAAAAAAAAATAATTATAATAATAATAATAAATACATTTTTGTTATTTGTTTGTATTGTTCATCGTATGTACGACGACGTCGTAAAGTAGTATAGCCGCCGTTCTATGCAAGAGAAATTTCAGAGGGAAAGCGTCGTCTCCGGTGTATTTTTTTTTTTTGCTAGAAACCAGTGTCGTAAAAAAAAAAAATTACAACATACGCGCGCGTGAGCTTGTGCTCTCTACGGAAGGTCAAAGAAATGTCACGACGACCGCGACTGTATACACGGAGAAAAGACCGTTTTATAGACGGTTGCATAAGTTAACTGCATTTTTATTATTATTATTTTGCTTTTTGCATTGCGCTGCAGAAAAATAAGGTATGCCATATAAGAATCGCTAGATCTCTATTGGTATTTGAATTGTTATTGGTTATCTTTATTGCTACTACATAATTGCCGCTCTTCATAATATTATTATTTTCATCATAATCGTCGAAATTTGATTAATTACTAAGGACTCGGAAATTTTTGCACTTGAAAAATATTATAAAAACAAAACTGTAGAAGGGTTTACATGTTTCCCTTCTAACGGCTTTAATTTATTAAGTAAAATTTTCTAACGCTACATAAAATATTAACCAAAAATTATTTTTTTTATAATACTTACAATTTTGTTTAAACAAAATAACTTTGGGTTATTAATACGTGTCGTGTTAGAAAATTATATACAATAATTTAGAGTCAATAAGTGCTTTCCTTAAAGTCTTTTTTGACGTTTTTAAGTGTGTTTTTTTGTAAATTTTAAGCGCATTAAGTCCCGAGTCCTAATTATTACAATCGATGGAATATTTAATGAAAATTTGTTTTTGTGGGTTAGTTCTTAATATGTTCCTATATTTATTAAATAGAACTCTTATTATCTGTTTTAAATGACAAAAATAAAGTTAATTTGTACAAGGGCAATTGCAGTGTGATAAATCCAAAAATGATGAGTGTGCTAAATAATAATAAACTGAATTTAATAAGGATAATTATACGTTTGACTTGGTAACTTTTATAATAGGTAGTATAATTCATACATTTGCATTTAAGAATTCGTCGTACATTATTATATGTTAGCTACCTATTAATTATTTAAAATGACTAAATATTAAAGAAAATACTTAATCACAGTATTTCAATTTTGTTGTAGATACGTAATGAGTACCTAATGGTACCTTAGTAACAAATTAATACATTTACCTTAAGAAGTAATTAGCTCTAATACTATTATTTAGCTCTTTGGTGTTGGTTTTATATTACTAGTCACATGCATTTTAGTAATAAAGTACAATTTAATTATGCAATTATGTTGTGATTAGAATGATAATCAATCAGAAAATCGTATTTGGTTGCAGAGTCCAGCTATTCCTATATCGCATACGGTAATATTATATTTTATATATAGACGAAATTATAGTCTTCTATGCGCACGGATCTAAATAAGAATAATTATTATTATTAGACTTAGGCACTTCCGAATAGTTTTTACTGTAGATAGTTTTCAATAGTAGGATGAATTATTTAATGTTCTATTCTAATACTTTTTTTTTTCCACAACCGAATAATTATTCGGAAAAACTAGCGAATCTTAAAAAAAAACTATAAGAATAGTTTTTAATTTGTTGAATAGTTCTATAGTAACTATTAGATTGTGTCCATCAATGAGGAACAAATAGCCTAAATACTCATGTGTACTTGCATGATGAGGATTTGATTTGTGATGGTAGTGGCTGCATTTTTGTATATTGTACCCCTGAGAGTCCCCCCCTCATCCCATTTGTGCTAATAATTCTAAAGCTCGCATATCATATTAGAATCCCGGGTAGAAAAAAAAATAAGATATATATATGTATCTACTGGTATATAAATCAATACTACGGTTGTCAGTTTTTTAAAATTCTGAGTAAATGAAAGCAGTAAATGAAAAAATTTCAAAAATGACTTCTACATCAAAATATTTGTTATTTTAAGGCGCATAAAAATCAACAGCAAAAATATCGTAAATTAATTTTATAATAAACATGGTTATACTTTTGTTTTGTTTAAATATATTAATGTAGTACCAGTATTAAACAAACAGTGAGCAAAAATGCAGTAACTGATTATAATATCACGGTAATTTTTGCTTAAATATTGACTCACATACATTATTTGTGTTTAGTATTTATAATATTTTTGCGTTTTAAAGTATTTTTTGGTATTTTACACGAGTTTCATTGAATTCTATGGAATAAGTTATTTAAGAATCATAAATTTATTTTAATAAATTCAATAAACAACACGGCAAGGCAATTCAGAAAGTAATTTTTTTTTATCAAAATGATTACAATAATGTCACCTTCTGGACGAAATAAGCTCAATCTGAGAATTTAAAGTTTTTGTTTTATAGGTGCGTCGAAGTGATATAAAAGTTTGTTTTAATTTCACCATATTGTTGTGCAGGAGGGTGTTATTTTAACTTTTAAAACCCCTACAGACCCTCAAATGAAGCCAAAGTGATGAAATCACATATATACATTATAGCGTTAGTATTATTGAGAAACGTGCCTTTTGGGGTTTCGACTTTTAACTTCAAGCCATACCATTTTTATGCTCAAACTTCACTTTTTTTTTAGGAAGTACTTAATTATTGTATAGTTAATACGTTGTTTTACAAAGAATGTGTATTAATTATACATATTATACAAAAATAATTGAGGGAGGGGGAAATTCGATTCTAGTGACGGAGTTCTACTGCAGCCTGGGTGTGGTTTTTTTTTTATTAATGATATTTGATTAATTAAATTAGTTGGTCTCTTTTTGTTTCTTTTACCGAATAACGTTTTATTATTGTTTATTTATTATTATACTCGCGACCGGACGTTTTTTCGCTTTTTTTTTCTCTTTCGCTCTCCCCTCCATTCTTTCATATTTTTTACGCTTGCGTGGTGGTACCGTCACAATAATATTATTGTATGACATAATTGTATTTTATGTAATAATAATAATAATATTATTATTATACAAAAGTGTGTAATACGCTGCGGCGCAGATTATATTCTCGTATTATAATGGTACAAGACGTATAATAATACGACGACGACTCGAATTCCCCTTCGCCGCGCCTCAAACGAAAACGGTTCGACGTTGTCCCGTTCAAAGTATATAGTAGTAATAATAATAATAATATATTATACGGCGCGCGGCGCGGATAATGAATGGCGTGAGTTTCGTAGTAGTAGAAAAAAAAAATAAAAACTACAAAGGATAAGGATACGAAGAGAGGAAGAAGAAGAAGAAGAAGGAAAAAAAATAATATGCGTTCGTGCGGCGGTGGCGGTGCGACGGCAGTCGTGGCCAACTATTACTGCACACATCGTCGCCGCCGACTCAGTTGGCCACACTGCGTTTCGATATATTATATTATACTTGCTGCACTCGGTAGGTTCGCGGACGAGTTTTGAGTATTTTTTTTCTTTCCCGTTCCCTCTCTCTGTCTACCGCGGCCCGTCCGTCCGTCCGTATCGTTGTTTTTGCGCCGTGCGCTCCGACCGACCGAAAATCCATCGCATCACAAAAATCGAAAAAATTAATAATATAATTTACAATTTTAGGTATAATTTAGTGTTATACCTATAGATAATTTATACGTCACGTTACTTTTTTTTTTTTTTTATAATAAATTGATATTTTTTGATACCCGATTTTTTATTTTTCTCTCCGTCTAAGTACATCTTTTTTTATTTTTCCTAGACAAAACACAATATTTACGTCCGTACAAGAATAATTACATCGCCGGTCGTAGTGTTTTTTTTTCTCGTAATATTATTCGTCGTGTGTTTAAAAACCGCGTACGTATGACAACCACAGTAATTACAAATAAACGCATACTATTGTATTATTAAAAGTACAGATACTGTTATTGTGATTAGCGTTTTTGGACAGTTTAAAATATTTCTCGTGTTTTTCTTTAATTTATTCTGTTCGAAATAATTATTATCAACGACACCTATTCACTCGTACTAATATACTCGCGTGTAATTGCGTTTGATATTAATTCAATTTTTTCTTCCGTCGACTACTTGAAAGTGCGCCGAAGATTAATACATCGCGTCGCGTGTCGTGTTCCGTATTACGGGGTACGATTTTTTCGCTAAACAAATAGAAAAAAACCATTCGTGAGTTTCTGTACTCGCACAACAGTGAGTAAAAAAAAAACCAATCGAGTCTGCCCGCGCAGTGAGTGTAAAATAATATCATCGTCGCACCCGGCCAACAGTACGTACATAATATTATTGTTTTTTGTTAAAAAACACCTTTTAGCTTTTTATATTTTGTATATTAATTGTTAACGAGCGGTGGCGGCGTAAACGCGTTTTTCACCGCCCAAAAGAATAATAATTGCAAAAAAAAAAAAAAACAGTCGTTCATTCCGCCACCGCTTTTTTTTTTTAAAAATATGTCTACGAAATTTTATGCACCGCCGGCGATCACGCACATACACGCCAATATTTGATTGATATTATTATTATTATTTAATAAATTTTTATTACGCGTCGTCGCCTCTGCGTAGTAGTAGTATAACGTCCTCGTCGTTCTATACAATTTCTAATGTTTTCTTTATTATTATTATTTTTTTTCATAATCGTTTATAATTCTCGTTCTCGCCCTACAGGCTAATATTATAAGTGTAGGCTACGAGTAGGCACACAACGCACGCGACCAGTCACATTTCCCACACGTGGCTTACGACGTCCGCCGCCGCCGCCGCCGAGACATTCCGATCGTCTCCGCACCCCTCGCGCTCACGCGCGCGCGCGCGTTCGCTCTCGTGTATTGCGCGCAGGTGACTGAGAAAATTGCCTGTATGATACCCCGCGTTTTTTTTTATTTGGCCCCGTGCGGACGAGATAGCGACGGTCGTACACGGACATCGCTCTTGTACATTCGTCATTGATAACTAAACGTAATAAAATAATACGAATAATAATAAAATTGTCTGCGATCCACTTGTATAATACACGTACACGTCTCGCTTGCGTGTAGGCGCGCACCGACTAACCCACGGGCGCGAGTAATAACAATAATAACATTACGGCGTGGACCGCCGTCGTCGTCGTCGTCGCCGCCGCCGCCGCCTCGCATTCCTCGCGTGCGCAACGTGCGTGTGCGCGCGTAGAGGACGCTCGACGCCGTCATAAGTGAAGGGCAAAAACTCGCGTCGTCGTCGTCTTCTTCGTCGACTGTCGCCGCGGATTCCGACGAGTTGCGTGTGCGGCGTGCCGAGTAACGCGTGTCGTCGGCATGTCCCGTTAAAGGGGTGTGAGAGGGGGATCGGGGTAGCTTAGGAGGCGTTCATATCCGCCTTGGCGGTGACGCAGAATCGATAATAATAATTATTGCCTATATCGCACTCGAAATAACGATACGATTCGATGTTCCTATGGGGGGGGGGAGAAGATGGTCCCTCGAGAACCCTGTAAAGTTCGTTCGGAGTAAAACGATTCTGGCAACGGTTTTTGCAAAATCGATTCGTAACGATCAAAACTCGTGTTTATCCGGGCAAAATTCCGTATCCATTCCGTTTCCGCCGAACAATATGATGTACCTAACCGGTCAAGTCGCGTGTACAGTAACATTTCAAAATATTCCGAATACCTACCCGATGCCCCCATTTTATAACGAGCTTTAAAACGCCAAATAATCATAATAGCAACGGGAAAATAACCCTCTTTAGAAACGAACTCATAGGGTAAACAATGCGAGTCGATTACAATAATGTCGTGTACTTGTATCTTACGTAGTGAAAACATACGTACATTAACTACTCTCGCTATTAGCTAGCCTAATGAGCTCATAATATAGACAATTTTACTTTGAAATTGTATTTTATTATTATTTTTGTTGATCAAATTATTATTATTCAACTAATTATTGTTGTTGTAGTGTATTATTACATTACAGTCGTAATATTATCATAGGGTACGTTTTTCTACGGACTCGATTCGAATTATTTATTCGTTCGCCCTTTCGCGATATGTTTCACTTCTCGTATAGCGATTCGACATTTTCCGTTCACACTCCTAACCATGGGCGCAAACCAACTTTGGGGCTGTTAAAATTATAGACACGTTACAGACCCACGGGCAATGTCTCAACAAACCCCTTTACACGACACCTATAATAAGCAAATAACTACACGTTACATTTACAATTTTTTTTATGAAAATGTACCATAACTTTTTGATTTAAATTTTTGTACACACACGCATTGTCTGTGCAGGTAATCTGCATTTTGCTCTGCGTAACCTAATTAGGTATGAAATACACGTGTAAAATATTTAGTTGACGCTGTAAAAAAGCTTATTGGGTATTTTTGTGGGTGCTGAACACCCACCCCCGTTGCACCCCTCCCCTCCCATAAATGCACTTCAATGTTTCTAACTTTAAATTCGGCGATAACGGCCCACGCGTCGCCGAATGCGCGAAATTGTCGGTTCCGGGGAGATGCGTGGCGTACGACACCAACAAGTACCGGCGGTAGAATCGTACGACGACGACGTAACTAGGCGTAAAGTACGAGGAGTCGCGATTACAGCAGGCAGTATTCGTCGACGACCACAATGTGTTATACACCGGGGGAGGTCGATGGAGGGTCATTAAATGAGTATTATCTTTCGCGGTCAAATTATAATCGTTTCCTAACCTAACCTAACCTCATACCTAATCCTAATCGAACGATTCTTTGAAGGCTCCCCCCCACGAACCGTTGTACTCGCTTGCGATGACTATACCATAGCAGTCAGGTACTTACTCATACCGCCGCGGTGTGTAAAATATAATTATACGCGTGTTGTACTAGTGTACAGTTGGCAGTGTTTGTGAATAACATCATTATGTGTGTGTGTGTTCGAATTTAGTTCGTATCCCGGCCCATCGCGTATAGTTATGACTCCGAACGATATGGACCAGAATCAGCAACAGGCCAACCACGGCAATACGCAAGACTACAACGGTTACGCGTATGGTCAACAGAGCGCCGCTCAGTTCCAACAGAGACACGCGGCAGCCCTGCAGAGGTAAAAAAAAAAAAAAAAAAATTCTATTTTGTAGTTCTTTAGTAGTATTGTAGACCGTTGGCGAGAGCTACCGTGGCGGCAATGAACTAGCCCCGCGGGACGAACATCGCCGCCGATAGCTCTTTAAGGTTAGGTTTTTTTTTCCCGCCGAACGCGCGTGTACCGCCGTCAGTTATTACTTTATTTTGTATGACAATATATTACATCGCGGAATATCTCGGTACCGTCAGACTCTTGATGTTAATGGTATTATATAGGGTTAAGTCGTTTTTTTTTTTTTTTTTGGTATATCGCTCGCACGGTCATCACGTGTGTGACGCGCCCGGCCACGGCGGCAGCCAATGGCGGCGGTTGTCGACGTACGACGAGGGGTAATCGCCGCCGTCACCGCGTGTGCGTGGCTCGTGATGCGGACAAATGAACGGGCCGAGAGAAGGGTCCCGTCACCCCACGTATAATAATATGGCGGCACGTCGCCGTTGTTTTTTTTCCTCTCTCGAAAATAATCGTCCGAAATTGGGGTGCGGGAAAAATAAAACGTACCGAGAGCGGCGGCTGAATTCGTCGTCGTTCCGCGTGTGTTCGCCGTATACGATTTGGTGGTCGACCGACAGGTGTGAACTGTTCATCCGCAATACCATTCGATAATCGCGTGTTCCGTCGTCATCGCACACACGTGTCTTTTGAGAAAAAAAAAACTCCGTAAAAATCGCATCGGAGTTCAAGAATACGGTTCTATATTAAAATACGATAAAATGTTTTTTTTTTTTTTTTTACAAGGTTCCATTCATATATTCTGCGATCGATTTCTTTTCTAAAAACGCGCGTATAGAGGCAGGTCAGGCAGTTCCGCGTATTTCGAGACGAGCGGTTCGTTTTTATTATTTGCTCGGGTATTTTAATTTCCGGTTAGGGTCGTCGTATAGGCATTTGCACTCGGTCAACACTGAGGAATTCTAGATATGTTCCGGCAGGGTTTTTAGGAGTTTGAAAATATCGGTTTTTTTTTTCTCTCGAATAGTTTATAGTAAACGACGTATTGGACCCGATGGAAGAAATGCGGGAATTTATTGTTCCGCCCCTGTTTGCAGGTGTTTAAACTGGGGGGAGGAAGGAATGCAAAATAAAGTAAAAATATAGTTCGTTTAGTTTTTTTTTTAACTGTCTAAAATACGAGAAGATAGGAAACGGAACGGGGATATCCTTATTATTATTTGTTTTACGAACAACTACTAGCTGCATACCTAATATAGTGAATTAAGTTTATTAATTTAATTAATAATTAATTAAATTATTTTGTTACTTTCTGCATCACTTTTATATCATTTTTGGAAATCGAGTTGTAAAATTCGAAAAAGAAGGCTAGGCTGATCTCGTGAACGCCGAGTTCAAATCCGTTTGCATCGCTTCGGTACGTCGGCCGGACAAAATCATCGGTCTAAATTGCCGTAATATTGCTGTGCGTATGCGTTAGACAAAGAAAGATAACGAAACCCTTTTATTAGCACACTTATTATTTATATTATTATCCGTCGTACAGAGACGTTAGCCGTTACGAGCACATTTCCAACACTTATCGACGCGGATCCGAATCCAAGGCAGCAAGTAACCTGTTTTCCCGTATCTATATAGGTACTATTCTATAATAATAGTATTACAATATAATAAGGAACGCGTTTCGGCGGTGGTCAATGACCGGAAGTCGTTTTCGAAACGTGCGAGTGACGTAACGGGCGCGTATATATATATAAAAAAAACCGCCGCGGAATGCTGCAGTTGTTTGTGTACTTTCTTCGTCGTGGGCAGTAAAATTTTTTTTATTTTATCATTACAGCTTTCGCCCGCAATCTGCGCGAGCGGATTTTACGACTACGACACGGTCCTTTTTTTTTATAATGCATCGTATTTATTTCAAGTCTTAAGTAGCATTTGTAAAAAAAAATTAAAAAAAAAACCCATGTCAGTAGAATCCATTCGATTTTGACATACAGTACAGTGGGTATATCTACGAGATTTGAAAATATCCCGTGTGTTTTAATTGCGTGTAGGAAATCGTCAAATCCCGCAGATATACCTGAATAATACTGGCACATAATATTATAGTCCGTGTTTATTTTTCAAACATCATATCTGTCACATTTCACTTTTGGATTGCCGTAAATCGATTCTTTATTTAAAACCGAAATACGAGTTTAAGAATAAACCTTGAACCTCTGAAACCCCCCCTGCATTTGTCGCTGTCTATATTTCGAAAGTAGTGTATATGAATTCGATTTTGACGTAATTCTCAAGTAGTAATACTGTATTATGGTTCGTATATTCTTGTAAAAACTCCGTGTTTCGAAAATAGATTATATTTTGATATCAAGTGTACAAAAATGTTAAACATTTTGGCCGGAAATGATGTAATATAGAGAAGTGTTATCTATAAACGTGGATATAAATTTATTTTTACGAATAATGTATTTGTATATGTTCTGAGTAGCATTTGAGAGTTACTTGACTTATAAAATAAGATTTATAATTTATTAATCTAGGAAAAAACTTGTTCGGTTTGTAAAAATGTTCCGAATTTTTTACGACGCATACCTTATACCTCAAAAGATGCGGATTTTTCGTTCGGGCTGTGTGATCCGAAAAAAATGTATAGATTCTCGACCATTTTTCTAATAACTGTACTTATACAATCTTATCAGTTTATCGAGTTCCGTTCTGAATCGTTTTTTGATTAAGGTGATTTATAAATATAAATTAAATTACGCCTATATGAGCCACGGTACCCAGTATTATGTGCTGTTTTTTTTTTCAAGATTATCGTGGTGCACATAAGCATACTTTTAAGAATAATATAATTTAATTATTGTATAGCTTCGATCGAAAATATTCTTCTAGCACGTAATTCGCTATTTTCTCGAATGGTCTCAACACTGCACTATTGTAAATTCCCTTTCATTATTGTATAATCGTATTATAATAGGTTATATAAAACCTATTTGTTTTTAAATCGATAGCGTGCATTGGCTAACAAAAAAACAAAAAACCAAAAAAAAGTAATGATAATAAAATTATATTAAAAAAATATCTGATAAATAATAAATCTATAATGTGCATTTTATATTATATCGGTATTATCATATATTTATTTAATTTATTTTTAATCTTTATATTATCTCTCTCAAAGTCCCTTCGATATTGGTATTTCAAAATAACTACGAGTCAACATACACACATATTATAATTAGGTATTTGAGTAATAGGTTATAATGTATAACTATATTCTCGTGATTTGTGATTTTCTTTATTTGTTTTTTTTATTTTCATAAATCATGGTTATATTAAACATTAATAATCATATTCTTCATCGTTACATAATTTCTATAACATATTATTTATAATGTACGATTCAGTTAATGCACTTTACTTAACGAATTCCATTTTTTTCTAGCATTATCTATACAGTATAGTACAATATTTTTGTAATTATTGATATTATTCACTTCAACTTCAAAACCAAAATTGCAATAGAAAAAGGCTTTGTCTGTTATATTGTATATAATTATAAATGCATTTATTTTTGTATTATTGTGGTTGTTTCCCGTTAATTTTGAACACTTTTAGCGGTTATTTCTGAACCAAATAACTAGCTCAAATTCGGGAATTGGATTAGTTAGTGGTTATTCTAACAGCTAATTGAAGTGTTACAAAATTGGATATAATTTTATTACGAATTTGACCGTGCTATCTATTGCAAGTAAAACGGGAGAAACATAAACGCGATTCCCGTTCAAATTGTACTGGATTTTCAATATTTCAAAATACTATTATTTTCTCGTAATTTTACAACTCTTGAAAAACGAATAAACGGTTTGGCTTTTCTTCAGAAACACGACGTTTTTTGGCATCGCGGTAGCGACAGATTAGAAACGATATTAAATTGGACGAAAATAAACGTTAATTATATAATAACAATTATAATAATTAAGATTGAGTGAATACAGTGACGTCCAATGCGGTTTTGCTAAAAATAAGATATAGAAAATACATAATACTCCTCGCGTTTTATAATATATTGATACAACACAGACAAACCTACATATTTTTTTTTTTCCTAACATCGTTAAGATGAGATTGATTCCTAGTGGAGAATTTTGACGTCTGTGGGTTAAGTTAACTACAGCCTATTTATTTTTATTATTTTGCTTGTAAAAATAATATTGAATAGTGTATAATTTGTTGTGTTCAAAATAAAATACGTAGTATATTTGTTCTTTTTGTGAAAACCATGACTGTTCTGGAAGGGGGTGATAAAGTCTAGGCAAACAGCTATAAATTCTGCAGATATCGCTGTTTGTAGCCTATTCGTTTTTCACAGTTGGACACATTTTTTACGAGCTCGAATGTATATTTTTTATAGTTTTGCGTTACCTACCGAGCTTTTATCCATCGTTAAGTTTTACGCGTTATTTAAATATTAAATGATATGATTTTTATTTCAAAATTATATTGTGTACGACTTCATTATCGTTCAGGTTAAACTAATCTAAACTTATCTATGATAAGTAAATTGTTTTATTGGAAGTTAATGTCTGTCTAAACATATTAAATTAATTAGGTACCTAAGTAGTAATAATTAATGGAGTCTGTCATTCAAATCTCTGTACGTTTTTTTATATATTTAATACCATTATTAGCCCCTTTTTTAATTTAATTTAGCGTCTTTTCAAGTAATTAAAAATATTACAGTACAAATTATGGTTACATATTTTGTTTTTGTTTTTTTAATAAGAAATGACTTTTTTTATGTTTCTCTCGCTCGATGTTTGCGGTAATTGACTTAAGACCGTAATTCATGTTTTTGCGTATATTAAATAATAATATTTTATGATGTCGGCTGATATTCGCAATATTGTCGTAACTTCCAAATTGTGATTTTGCGTGTTTATGATATTTTAAAATAAAATAAATTATAACGTATTGTTTGAAAGCATGCTAGCTCAAAAAATAATTAATTATCCCCGATAAAAATACAACAAAATTGTTGCAACGAAGAAAAATTCTTAATTCCTTGGGATTTCTATATAAAAATGTTGTTATTTTGGAACTATAGGACAATAATAGGAAAACAATACGATCACACATTTATAATAATATATTATATAACAAATTTGAATATAATATGTTAAGTTATATTTTATAATAACACGGTGCTACGGAAACCTAACCACCACTTGTTGGACCGAATCTGAAACTGTTCCAAGGTAGTATTATAGTGTCCTAAGTGTAAATGTTAGACCTTATCGTTAAAAACCTCGGCGGGTTCAGATAAATCAAAAGAAATGAGAAAAAAAAACGTCAGTTAGATCACAGGAATCGGAGGTACAATCAAAACAAAACGAGATATTTTAGTTGGTGTTTTTCATTTTCCCAGTAAAAACTATCAAAAATCACCGCGATCGGTGTTTTACCGAGTCAATTTGATTAGAGTAGGTTTTCTTATCTTTTTGAAATAATACCAGGTTATTAATACCAATGTTGCGTTTGTTGCATTTTTTTATTATATGTGGGTCTGGTGTAAAATTGATAGAATTTTGCTACGATATACCCAATGTAGTAGGGGGGGAGGAGTGAATTCAAAATTCTATCTAATTCAAGCATAATTCAAGCTACTATTTGTTATAATAAAATATCGTCGACTATGACAAACGTCATCGTCGTGTATACCTATATATATATATAGATTATGTTTCGAAAGTATATCGGAGGTAAAGAGTGAACTTGTATATATTATAATATACGAATTTCGGCACGAAAATTCCGTTCGAAATGCACCGCTTCAGCCATTCTATAGAGGGATTATTAAAATAATAATAAATTATCTTTGTTATGAGTATCGCGCAATTTCCAATCGAAACGTTTAAGCGATATTCGACGTCCGCCTAGAAAACGATTCGGGTTTCGTCGATTCTTGCCAACGTATTAAACATGTGAAGTTAAACATGAAAAAAAAACTGTATTTTTCGCTCAGATAATATAGATACGGATACAGGGCGAAATTGTGTGACAGACGAAAGAGAAGAGAAGCGCTTGTTTGCTACGCGCAAATACCGCGGTGATTTTAGTAGCGCATTGACTATAGGGTTACCGGGTTATAATTAATAACGATAAACGATAACAAGTTTTAAAACAAACCAGTGCGAATAAAAACCGCGACTATTGATGGGAATCGGGCGGTTCCACTCCCGTGATGACGGTAAACCAAATCGTCCTTGTCTGGGTCTGGTTCATCATATATAATATTATCCGACGCGCAATAAACTTTTAACATTTTGTTATTTCGTCCGTGCGCTGGACTCATCGAGTGCGCGCATGGGGAGCACCAGTTTAATAATTGAAAAAAAAAAAAATCGTATATCGTAAATCGTATTACGGCGACGACCAAAAAACTTTGACGAACGTCGCGCACTGTACGCGGGATAGGCGTACCTACCCCTACCGATGACGGGACGCGCGTACATATATATATATATATATATATATATATATATTAATTGTATATATACTTTAATAATATATATATATATATATATATATATACCTCTAATATATTATAGTGTGTGCACAAACACACTCACACACACACACGAGAGCGCGCGCACGCTAATCGATAGAATTGCAATGGCGGGCGGAAAAGCGCGGTCCCTTCGCCACCGGCAAACGGCCCGCCGCCGACTATTTGACCGCCAGCCCCGCCGGTCGCGCACGCGCTATCCTGCAAAGGGGTATCCGGTGTACAAAAAAAAACAAAACAAAAAAAACATAAATAATATCGGGCTAGTGGACGACAGGCCGTGTATATTATATTTATTATACGAGGAGGACGACGGTAATGAAAACTGCAAGCAAAAAAAAAAAAAAAAACCGCACGAGTATATATTTATATATATTAACGTCATACAGCCCCCGCGGTGTTTGGCGAATTCAATTTTTTTTTGTTTTTCCCGCCCGGATCTCGTTAACGTTTTAGCGCGTGTGCGCGTATGTATTGTAGTGCGCGCGCAAATCGCGAACCGTCGTGTGCGAACACAATGGGGCACGCGATCTTGGTTCGCGATGCGGGGGCGTTGTGGTGCAGATGGCATAATATGGACGCCGCGTACGGGATGGACCGCCGGACAATCGCGTGCCCGCCTATCGGGGCTGTGCGCGCGCGTGTGCATATATTATAATTATTCTTATTATTGTTATCGTCGTTGTCGTGGTGGTGTGCGGGGGCGCGAAATGGGGGCGAGCGAATAAATAATATACGCGCGGCTAAGACTGCAGCCGGGGAAGCGGGGTGGAGCGCGAGATAGGTGACGTTTTTGCGCGCGCGGGACGCGACCGCCGCCGCGGACCGGTGTTTCTGACGGCGGCCGCGCGCCGGGGGGACGAATTTTTTATTTATTTTTATTATTATTTTATAAACGCCAATCGGCTATTTGAACAGCGTGCGTGTCGTCTAGGGTGACTTGTACCAGGGGTCGTATGATAATACGCTGGCGATGTTTTTTTTTTTTTTTATGAAACTGGAAAATCGATTGTGATATACTTTGCTTTTTTTTTCAAAAGAAAAAAATATCGTCAAACGAAAAATGTACAGCCGTGTTACGATTTTTATTCTCTTGTACCTAGCCGTAAATTCTTTTTAGGTTCAGCTTTTAATTAGAAAAATACCATACTCTACGCCTTCGGAAAATATTCTTCTCTCTGAATTTTGTGATTTGTGTTTAATAAATTATTAATTTCAACCTAAACGCCACATTTCATGTTTCTGGTAACTTATAATTATTTTGCTAGTTCGTCGCCCATCAGATTGACCGAGACGATAAACGCGGATGTTAAAATATTTAAAAACCCAAAAACCACACGAGTTACAAAACAGATTGCCATTTTTTTTTCTCTTTTATTTAGGAAACTAAGAAAAATGATTTTCTAAATGCACCGATTAGATTAAAATAGCTACACAAGAGTATCTTTAAAGTTTAATTTATCTGGTAGAAAAGTTGTATATAGATACAAAAAAATCGAATAAAAACACATCGCAGTAAAACCAATACATTCCTCGCATTTTTCAGAATCTAAAAACCTAACAATGGGAAAATATTGTCGTTGAGGTTCAGAAAAAAAAAAGTTTTTCTTGAAAACTGCGGTTTTAATATATTTCGTTATTCTGTAAACCTTCATATAAAACTGTTTGTTGATCAAATGCAGTATAATATTACAATAACTGGAGACGACCTCGGAGCCAAAAAGTCAACAACCGGATAACTCCATTTTTTTAAATTGTTTAAGAATAATAAATTAAACGTTTTAAATTTGTCAGGATTTGTATCACCGAAATTCTAAAACAAGATAATTCCAATAATTGCCATTGAAAACTAACTTAGACATTGGCATTATTATTTGGCTGATCTCCAATTGCTGATCGAGCGAGTTCAAAATAAATTTCATTCCTATATATGTCCAGGAGGTCGATTACCCCCTCCCCCGCTCCTCTTCGTTCGCTCTTCAATATAGCCTTAGCTCGATATTTTTCTCGTAAATGTGTACATTTTATAACATTTATATATTGGATTCATTTTAATTCTGAACCAAATGTAGGGAATTTTTTTTGTTGAAATGATGTCGTCAAAAAGTCGCTGTTAAAGTGGAGTTATCATCTACAGGTTGTTGCACCAATAGGTCTTTAATTTCAAGACGTACTACATTTTCGCGGCGTACAGATTAAATATTCAAAATGTTTATCCCGGCTACCGGATGAAGTGTGACGGAAATCTACCTGAAAATTAGAATATTATACGAGTATGCTTGTATGTAATACTAATATACATATATCGGGTATTTTTTTGTTTTTAATTTTCTAACTGACTGTATGTGGGTATACCACCTAAACGTAGGTACTACACTTGTGAACGACGATCACGTCGAAATGCAATTTCGTTAGTAATTTTTTTGGATGCTTTTTTTTCCGTGGTTCGCGTCGTGTCGGCAGTAGTAATATTGTATAGTTGTTTGTTTCGCATACAACAATGGAAATATCATGTCGTATAGGTAATATTGTGTCGAATATAATGTTGTCTCGATAGTTACTAATGACTAGGTTTGACGACAGGCTGCGCGTTTTCTAACCTAACCGAGTTTGGAATGCAGCGGATGACGTTCGTTTTGTTTTATAGGTGTGGTAAACTTATGCCGACGACCGTGCGATTTCGTCGTCATTAATCATCACCACCAGTCGGTAAAAACTACAGATAAATTTATAAAAAAATTAAATTTAAAAAAACCCTCGAAATATACCCTATCCATGATGAGTGATCGTAAAACTTAACAGCCAGAGCATACTGTTATAATAGCGTACTAATTGGCCCAAAGATTGTTAGTCCCATGAATTACTCGATAACAGTGTAAAAAAATATTTGAAACAAAAACAAATAGTTCAATTTGCCCTCTTTATTTAGTATACGACTTTTAACTTTATACATCTTACGCGGAACTCCAATGGTGAAACGAACACGGTCTTCGAGAACTACTAAATAGTTTTCTCTTTACTATATTTTCTAGTAATTTTTGTGAAAATATTGGGAAATATCGGTGATTGGAAACTAAGATGCTTTTGGATTATTTTAGGGTTCAGTTGTACGTCGTGCGACCGACTGTATATTTATGTAGTTGTATATCTATGATAAAAACCAACGCGACGTTTTTGTTATATATAGTTAAAATATAAGTGTTAGTGCTCTGCAAGTGTCTGATATTTAATCAAATTATCAAAACTTTATTTTATTTTTCCTGGAAAACTTTACATCATCACCGAATTACACGTTTCGATTTATTATTACGCGTAAGTGTAGATACAAAATGTTCATTAAACGTACGGTGTAAAGTTTACTCGAATAATATAAGTTATTGTATTATATAACAAAACATCGTCGTTCATGAATTATTTTAGAAATTATGAATGGCTTTTATAGTATTACTATTTTAAAATGCTAATTGCGGTGGAAGGAAAGCGCGGCCGCCGCCGTGCTACAATATAGTAGTACAATTTATATAAATACATGCAAATAACGGCTGAGTTCAACGGTTTCTATATATTTTTCTTTCTCTTTGTCGTTCTATGTAATATGAAAACCTCGGAATGTTATAATTACATAATATCTCGTTAATTACAACAGATAAATCTGTTGAAAACTTTTGTTTCGATCAAAACTAATATGTACGGCGTGTTTTACCAGAATTTCGTGGTTCAAATATAGTTTAGAAACTATTTTAATACATCATCGTGTAGTGTAATGCAGCCACATCAAAAGTGTCATTATGACGTATGAAGCTCGGTGTGTATTCCACAATCACGTTTTCACGTTCCTAAAAAAATTTTTGTTTTTTTTTTTTAAATTACTTTCGGTTAATTAAAACTCTCCAAATTGTTCACGTCGTATATCCTTAGAAATGTGCGAATTTGATTTATGTCCCTCCATTTATGGATTATCTTTTGGCTATCACTAGAGGGAAAAACACGACTATGAAGTCGCGAGTTTACCATGTTTGTCGCTCCGTATCTTTTGTCGATTGCAATTACATATCAATGCATAAACTAAATTACTCCCTGTCATATACTCATATTATATTATCCTATAATATAGGACCTATATAATATAATACCTTTCAAACATTCTGACTAACAGTGGCGGCCTACCCGCAGTGCGAAATATGTCCGCGACTTTGTTCATATTACATCCGTGTAATTTTTATAATAATATTAAAATCGTTCAAACAATATTTGTACAATAGCGTATTGCGGAATTTAATAATATTATGAGTAAGCCGATAACGCGCGTTAATCAAATATTTATTTTATACAAATTTGTATCGAACGTTTCTTATACGATAAGATTGATTTTGTTGATCTTGATATGCACAGAGTCGAACGTAACCTAACCTAATATTGCAGTATTATTGTAATATTTATAAGGTATAAAATTGTATTTATTCTGTGAATGTTGGTGGGTGGTATACAACTTATTTTCAATATTCTCGTAGTATGTGATTATTTTGTTTCTGACCTTCGACACAATTCGTTCAAGATTGCTAAAAAAGGTTAATAACTTTAATGCCTGTTAACACTGATAAGGATTTTCTTCCCTGGGTAAGATATATATATATATATAATAACGGAGGTTCGGTACTTATAGCGTTTACTTAGTTGTTTTTTTTTTTAATCTAGTTAGCTATATACTACGATTTCTGTAACAGGAAATTCGAAAGCGCTAATTATTTGTTCGATGGGTTTATTTATACTAGTTTTTTGTTTTTTGATATTTTCATTGCATTTTTTCCGCGTGGATATTTCTACTTTATAACTATAGTGACATTAGAGCACTAAACTAAACTTTCGAATAGTTTATACTGTCAATATCATCATCAGTTTCTAAAGGTCTTGTCGTTGTTACCAAACTTCTCCATCATGCTCCGCATTCTTCAGGTGTTGATATAAAATGAAACCCATTCGGTGTTTGATCTCGTTGAAATATATTATGTTTGGGTCTTCTTGGACGTTTTCCCATAATCTCCCCCTCTAAGGTGTTTGTAACAATCGTTGTTTCTTATCAGATGTCCGATGCGCTTTACTTTCCTTTTCATAATAATAGTAATGATGTTTCTCTCTTTACCTATTTCCTGCAAGAATGGTGTCATTCCTTTTCCTCTTCATTTAGCTTGTCCTCGTTGTTCAACTATTAATATAGTTGATATGTATTGATAGTATTTTACAAACAATTTATTCAAATCAATACATTTACTAGCGTAGGTAGCAAAAGAAAAATTTTTATTGTACACTTGTATTTTCATTTTGCTTTGATATTAATTTTTTTTTTTTGACGTTGGTGTTGTTTCTTTTACACATTTTGTTTATGTCTATGGTTGTTTTTGATGTTGAAAACCGCAGTGTATAGTCCAAATGTAGACGGATATTTATAAATAAGAATAATAACATAGGATAAATAAAAGATATTGCTTTTAATGAAATCACAAAATTAGTACTTATTTTATTTGTTTTACTATTTCAAATTTTCGATTTCAGAATGTACAATTTAGTTTTAGTCGAGGTCATACAAAATTTGTTAATGGACCGCGTATTGGGTAAATTGCACCACTACGCGTTAGATAAACTATAGAATTTTTTTCCTTGATTACTTTTATTCGGAAAAACTATAGAAAATTTCAAAAACCGAGTAGAACATTTTTTCCGTAATCGAATAGTTCGATTCTTTGACCATTCGGTTGTACACGTTATTTGTTTAAACGTCATGCATACCTACAAAAACCCAGATTTTTTTCCTTATGATTTTCCCTTTTATTATTTTACTTAGAGGCTAATGTAGTATTTTTTTTTTTAAATTTAAGGAAAGGGTTTCTTTTTTTGGTATTGCTTTTTTATGCCTTATTTAAAGTGTTTATAATATAATAGGGGGGTTTCAAGTATCGAATTCCCGTGATTCTTTTTAAGTGTTTGGTACAAGCACTGCACGGAGATATGGGTTTTATAAACTAAATCAATTGCGTCTCTTGACTTCAATTAAAAAAAATATATATATAAATATATACATTGTTTTAATCTACAAAGGGGAGAGCGGAAATCGTGACCTATACGTCTCGTATTATAAATATTATAAATATGAGTAATTATTTTTGTTATCTCCAGTTATACCGATATAGTCAACTGCAGTTTATGAAAAACAAAAAAAACACGTAATAGGTAATCGTAATAATAATATAATATTCGCCTATTATATACAGCGTGCCTCGCGAAAATGTACACATATTCTCCTTGTATCTGATAGTAACATTAATTGCGCCCATAGATAATAAATATATGGATAAGCTATCCATACCTTATAAGTGTTTCAAGAGGGACGGGTACAATTACGCCAATATTTTCATAAAGTGAAGCGTTTTAACTATATAGTAATAGACGACCATTTTTGTTTGTTAATTTTCAATCGTTATTAAATGTCATTTATATTTCGATACGTCCGGGTCGCGGTGCGCGGTTTTCGTACGGAATCCGGATAAAATTCCGTTCGGTGCAAAACGCCGTAAACGTTCGCAGCATTTGGATTTAGAACCCTGCCGATTTCTAGTACCATTTCGCAATGACCGTCTAACGGCGTCGCGTACAATAATGTGCTACTAGTAGGTATACTATTATAATGTACATAGTATTACGTTGTTATTCCCGTATAAGAGAAACACTCTGTATAATGTGTACACGTATTATAAATAATAATAATTAATAATAAACATCAAAACTATGTGCATCGACGATAATGACGATGGCCTTGACCCAAGAGTGTAACCTAATAAGAATGCGTTATCGAAACCAAACAAAATGACGTATAACATTGTGGAACAGCCGATATTACAATTGTGTGTGTGTCTACGTATATGCGCGCGAATGCGACAAGAGTATTATTCGAGCGCGGCGTGACTTCGCCGGTCCGAATAAAATACTAAAAAAAAAAATTAGATAAAAATAATATCGTATAGACGTCGTATGGAAGAAGGTCGATGTATATCGTGTGAAAAAAAAATAATCCTTATTTAAAGCTTTGTACAAAAAAAAACACACACACACTTTACACATTTCTCGAAGTTTTTATGGGAAGGGGGAGTGTAAGATTAAAACGGTATTTTAATTTTTGATATTATACGCGGCTTATATCCGCCGTCTAGACTGAGTATAATAATAATGTAATGTTGGTGACTCATATTATTATCCTGAGTTTTTCGGAATTTATTTACCGGGTGTCTAGGTATAGGCAGAAAATAAAGTATTACGTGCGGGGGTAGGCTTGTTGAGCCGAACGCGTTCCCGTTTCAAAGTTAGCATTAATGTTTTCTTACGATTTGCGACCGAATTTCGGGAATATTTTATTTATTTATTTTTCTAATTTACGATGTGTGCTTTTCTCGTAACGTTTCCGATCTATAGTCGAAGAATCGGATAAGGTTTTTCTTTTGTTTTTAGAAATTCTTCATCGTATTCTTCCATTTGATTTCTACAAATGGAAGGTTTTGGCAATTGGAATTTTGAATCTAATATCCTCGATAGTACCTGTGTAATTAGGTTTACTCTCGTTTAAAATTGGGGTTTTTAGATATGTATTATATTTATTTCGAATGTTGTATCATTCACTACATAACATTTCATTTTCTCATCCGAATTCTTGCAGTTCATAATACATTATAATAATTAAAGTTCTGGACCTTCACTTAAAATCCACAGAAAATCGCTCAAAAAAGTAAAAAAGTATTAAAAACAAATTTTAAAAGGCAAACATAGAAGAAGGGTTCAAAAGTCCTACTTCTTACGACTTTAACTTATTAAATAAAATTGTCTAATACTACAAAAATTATTAATACAATGTAATTTTCTTTAAAATATGTACAATTTTATTTATTTTATTAAAAATCTCTAACCCTAACAGTAATTAGCGTATATTACGCAAAATTCTCTACACACCACGAGATCGCTGGATGGCTATAAAAGTTAATTGTTAAACTTTTCTCAGAATCGTTAAATAATTTACTAAGTATTATTAAATGGTACACAGGGTGATTTTGCTTATTTATTATCGTGATGAAACGGTGTTTTTTCTTTTAAATTGATCTCTGTATTCTTATATTTTTTAGTTTAATACATATAAACTTATTTTCAAACGTTTTCCCTTATTCCGTACACCATATGTTCAATACACATATCAGCAATTGATTTTCAATTTTAAAAATAGATTCTAAGAATATTATTTTAAACAATTTGATACGTGTAACACTACCAAAATATTGGATTTGTGAAGTGCTCTACGTATAGATATTACATACAATGTACCTTCGTACTTCTTCGATTTACGTTTTTCAAAATCAAAAGTAAATTCTTGTTTAAGTTAAATATCTTTGGGTCCAGGACTTAAGTCAATACCGTGTAGTTTTAAATGAAAAATTACATAACGACATAATTGCTCAATGGTCTAACCTAAATATGATGGCGTTCTAAACAGCTTCAGTCGCTTTGCCATACAAAGTGTACATCGTAGTGACATGAAATATTTTAATTTCCAATATAAGGTGACGTGTTAGAATATCATTTAGACCGAAAAATAAATGGTAAAAAAATGATGTAAGAGAAAAGTATAAAAAAGAAAGAATGCCAAAAATTGACTCAAGCCCCCGAAACCGAAAATATTAAGTATAGGGATGAAATTATTAACGTAGAAACAAAAACTATGATTCAATAATAATATAATGGTTGAAAAAAATAAAATAAAATTTACTTAAAATATTACCGTGTATAGAGTACAATATAGTATATCATTTAGCTAACTCTCGCTTAATTGACTTTGTGAACATTTCTTCGACCATCCTGCAACAGCTTGCGGCAGTATAATAGTAATCTGATGCTGTTGCTGCGATATGAGTCATACGCATGTTTCGTTTTGTTTTGTTTTTTTTTTTTTTTTTTTATGAATTTCTCTCATCGAGTTCGAGTTTTCGGTGTGTGAGTGTGTGCGCAGCCTATCGACTGCGGCGGCAAGAAGGATAGTTGTATATAGTCGGTAGTCGTATTGGTGTTTTTTAGTTTTAGGTTTTTTCTTTTCTTTTCTTTCACGAATATCTTTGATGCGTGTATATAGGCAATATTTATTCCGTACGCGCCAGGCAATGACCCTTGGCGGCATGCGTACCAAATTCTTACCGGTAGTGCCTGTAATGCCTGCAGTATACACGATCTCAAGGTCGATGTATACGATATCCCCCATTTTTTTGACCCGCCCAGGTATTCTTTTTTTTTTTTCTAGCTCGCCTCTTGTTTCTCAATACCTAATAATAATAATACAATATGCCTACTAACTATATTATATCCCTCGGAATTTCACCGACGTGAGGTAAAAGAAGAAAAAAAAATCCCAACAATAATACCAATTAACCGCGCGCTGCAGTCTCTGCAGGTATACCAGCCTATTACAATATGATTGTGATATTGTTATAATATATTCTCGAGTGACTGTCGTCGTTAACGTTTTGAATATAACAGCAGTTATCGTTAAAATACGGATACTTATTATATTTCTAGTATTATAGTTGTAACAGAATTGATAAAGGGCCGGACACGATATTTCACGGTTGCCAACCGGTCCTGGGCAACTACCACACTATATTCCTCGAATCGTGATTACAATAATACAACATAACCTCAACAGAAATACAATTATCAATTATTATATTTCAATTTGGTATCGGAACAAATTCAATTCTAACGAATCGATGTGATGAGACAAGATTATCGACTTTTCTACTGCAATTTTGAAAAAAACCGATGTCATTTTTAATTTTTCTCTCTTTTTTTTTTCACCCGACGTGGTTTTTAAAGGATTAATAATTGTAGATTTGCGCTTAAGAGTTTATATCACTTTCTCGGTGGAGTGTCTGGACGAGGGGGATTTTTCTCCCGGTATTTGTGTTGCTTTAATACTGATCGCTGTGGCTACAATTTCCGTGCCCCATTTTTCTGACAACCATAGACACTATACCCGCCCTAAAGATTTTTTACATTATTGCCATCGAAGAGCGATTTTTTCGTTATAGAATTATTATTTTAGTTTAGTATTGTTGTTGCGTTATTTTGATAACATTATTAAAGTAGGTAATCTTAATAATACGCCGGCGTCGCACAAGATGTTTTGATGACCACCGGGTGTTGTTTTCGCTATACTGTGGCAGCGTATAACATCATTATGATGAACGGATGAAATATTTATGTTGTTTTGCTCGTGATTTGCGAACGAATTCTGCAGTAGATTGGAAAAAATTAAAATAAATAAAAAAAATAGATCCACTTAATGCAGTATTGTAAACGCTAGCCGTGTCGACGATAGTTTAAATAGTAACAATTTTCAATTAATCTCCAAGAATTTTAAAATTTTTGTTTATCTATTAATAACAGTGTAGTAGTGTTGTAGTATTATAGTAGTAGTTGAGATTATATTTAATTTTACTTCGTGGGTTTGACAAACCATCACGGGTTATTGAAGTCGCGTAAAATATGTATTTCTGTAAATATCCGCCCGTTTGCTTTTTCCCCTCTTTAAGCCCCTCTCTCCTCAGATGTGAGAAGTGAATACGGGAATCGGTATTTTAGTTTTAGCGCGTTCTCGCGGTGTATTACTGCGATATTAGATACTAATAATAATATTCGGTCAGAAAAAAAAATCGCAATTTCAATCGTCAATATTCTATAACGTAATAATTTTCGTACACATTATATATATATGTATTGTATATTCGGAGTCGTGTCGTTATTCGGTAGTTTAGAATAATGTGGTGATAATTTACAAAACAAAAAAAATTTAAAAAAAATAGTATACGTGGCCATGTATATCGCGCGATGGGTTATAAATTATACAATATATAATTTCATATTTTAATGTTTTATACGCTGATGCAACGCGTAAACTAGTTGTGAGTATACGAGTATAATATGTACGTAAGCACGCTACGTGTCAGTTATAATAATAATATTATACATTACTATAATTCTAATGCATCGGCCATTCAGCCTCCCTCAAATGTATTATAAATAATAATATCGGTTGAAAGAGGAAAAAAATCCGGCGGGACCAATTTTGCACTGTTAATTTCATTGTCATAGTATTGTATTAAAAATGTGCATTTTTAATACGTGACATTTCACACATCTAATATTCGTATATCTCTCGCTTAAAAATCGAAATATCGATTAAAAAAAAAAAAAACTTATAAAAATACAGATCATACTATTATATACAGGTCGGTTTACTGTAATATTAATTAAAACTAACAGCTCGAAATCGCGCGTTGAACGTAAATAAATTTCGCTGTCTTACGATTTTTGAGATGGAGACCGCACATGCAGTTATTACGTCCCTCTTGAGAGTTTTATGGATTTAACTTTAGACCATAGTTCAAGTTGCTTGCATCTTTTGGGCATATTTCGGTGGAAAATACACTAAAATGTTCACGCAGTTATAATTATAATTGTACGCTATATATTCTCGCGAAACAGGACGAGCGCGTGACGCGGTTTCGCAGGGTTATATTAAAACGATTTGTACGAAATAAAAATGAAAAAAAAACCGCCGCGAGTTCATTTGATGATGTACACAAAATATTATGTCCCGTAGGCATCAATAATATGATCCAATGGAAAACTGTGCGGCGGCGGCGGCAAACACAATCGGTTGCAGCCGTACCATATATCTATAATAATGCCTTTAAAAAAAAAAAAAAAATTCGTAAATTAAAATAATAATATGTAAACCGGTTCAATATCGGTAGACGGTATTACCGGTTATAATATATAATAAATATATATACCTACCTATTTAATATATAGGAATCGGAAACAATTTCGTGAAAAACGGCACATAAGTATAATGTATTTTGTTGTTGTTCGGTCCATTGTGTATAAATAGTGGTGTGCAACAGTGTTTGCCGCAGTCGTTTACCAAACTCGAATGTGCGTCGAAAGTATATAATACATTATAATATGCTATGTGTGTTCCCTCGTGTACATGAATTCGGGTTTAATATATAGGAAAAATAAAAAAAAAACACAATAATAATACGTTTAAGTATGTGCAGATAAAATATAAAAAAACGTGAGCATTCCGAGCGCCGGGTGATCGAATTTCTCCGGCCATTATAATATACGATTTTCCGACTAGACTCTGCGTGCGTGTTTGTTCTTTCCGTTTTGCCTTAATAATCGTCGTTATTGTATCAATTTACCGCCGGACTTTGGCGAATGTTTTATTATTTAAATATGTTACGAGTGTGTATAGCGAAGAAGCTGTATATTGTCAGTTTTACTATAAGGCCCGGTTATCACATTCGTCCGTCGGATAACACGAGCAATTCAATAAAAATCGGGTTTCCGACGTCCGAATAATCATAACGGTCAAATGTAATAATATAGTTTCCGCATAAGTTATTATCTGTTACTTTTTATATTGCGGAATAACTTTTATTCGTCAGAATTATAACTTATAGCCGATAACGTAAATAATAATTATAGGTCACTCATTATTGCACCTTGTCATCATTGTGCACCGTGATTTAATTACGAAAATATTGCATTGCGCGTTGTCAGTAGTTTCGATTTACTGTTCATTCGATTTGGTTTTACAATTTATATTTTAAGACGACGGTGATTGCTAAAAAATAATTCAGTTGTGAGTGCGTTCAGTCATGCGTGTTTAATATGTTCATACACTATACTATACTATAGGATTCTTCAATATTGTCATTTGCAAAATGTCATAAATAGTTTTTTTCCAAATCACTTAAAAACGAAAACTATTTCATATGGATGATCTTTATAGGGACCACCTCTTGTTTTGAATATATCACTTTTAGTTCCTCCGTAATAATGTTAAAACACGTTCATATTTTTAACGTTTATTTTAAATTATACTGTTATATTTGTTCACACAAACCTAGGTGTGTAGTGTTTACATAGTTAACGCACACCACTGCTGAATATTATAAATTGTACACGAAGGCATTGCAATGACATAAATCACAATTATTCACAATAATACGAGTGTTTTGTACATAAAATAAACGGGCGGTTCCTTATCGATTTTTCATTGACCAATCATAATCGAAATATAGATCTGTGTTACTTGTTCCTTATTAATGTACAATTACTATCAGTGACACACATGCATGGGTGGGGAGAGTTAGGGGTCAGAACACCCTCCCACCTCCTCGAAATATCTTCCTTCACTGTATTTTTTTAAATCAAGTTTTACATTCAGCATCATACAAAATATATCTTATACCACAAAATGAAATGAAATTTAATAATTTCATCAAAAACCATTTATTCATTAACAATAGTGATAGTACTAATAATATATCCCCTCTCTGCTAAGTACTACCGCCTTTCAGTATAAATGTCCACCTAGTAACATTCGTCATTATTGAAAAACCCGGTCTAAGACGTGTTTTATATATTTTTTATTTCTCCCAGAAAATATTTTTTCGGTTAGTAAAAATGATCAGATTTTTCCACACCGTACAATAATAATTTAATCAGTCTAATTCGTTTTAAATGAAATATATAAACGAGCTGCTGTTTAACACAGTTTTGGTCCTGCAAAGTGTGCGTACTACAGCCCATGGCGAGACGACACAACCGACGTGCTATTATTATTTTTATTATGTATAATATTACACTGGCGACGACATAAATGCGGAATCGTCTGGTCCCTGGTGTATACAGAGCGATTCGTTTACCCATGAACCGTAGTGATTTTTTTACAATTATTTTTGATTCCGCAGTTATATTTTTTGTAGACGAAGAATCGTGAAAGTTCAATGATGATTTATTTAAAAATGAGCAGTATTTTACTCTTATTCGACATATTGGTATAAGTAATATAAAAAAACTATTAATTTTCATTCAACTATCTGTATATATAATTTTTTTTTTTGTTAAACTAAATCGGAAAAAGAGTATTTTTTTCGAAAATATCGATGCGCACAAGCACTATAGTTATATCAGATTTAATATTATGGCCGTTTATGGATGTTATAAAGTTTGTTATGCATAGGTACTTACGGCTGATGATAAAAGAATCATTCTGTATGTTATATAGTAATAATAATAATCATGTACTCGGCTTTATATGCGGACGATTGTATTCAGCGGTGTAGAGAGGGGCGGCCGTCAGGGAAAACAGTGACATGATAATCGGATACACGAGAAAAACGGTGGCGCCAAACTTCTGAGCTTGTCCGTTGCAATATTATGTAGACTTTTACGAACCGATAACCATCGCGATATATATACCTAACGTCAATAAATATAACCAAGTCAGTGACCGGGCAAGGAGTCCGATAAATTTTAAACGAAATTCGTCATTTTAAAATCGATTTTCACTGTAACATGTTGGCGTCGTAGCGTTCCTAAAGCGAGAATTTTTTGCTTTAAAAGCAGAATGTAGCTTGAGAAAGAATATGTTTTTGCTGTTAAAGTGGTAGAAAATAATACACCCAACCCCGCAAGTATAATACTTCCTACCAATTTACTTCTAATTTTCTTTGTATACATATACAAAATAAAATGTACATGATTTAACGTTAGAAGCACAAATATTTGTTATTCGTTTCTGATAATTATAGGATAAAGGCGTGGCTATAGAAACAAATCATTGGAATTTCATCAACATTTGAACTACCCAGCAACTACCCAGCTCAAATTGTTGGTGTTTTACCAATAATTATATTCAAGTTATACTCAAACCACCTCTTGTGTTAAAGGCATGTTTTTCCACAATTGTTTACAAACCGCTAGTAGGTTCTTTTTTGTTTGTCTGCTGATAAAACAGCATCACGTAAAATCGAATATGTTTGTAAATTAGCATATACTATCTTGTAATAATTTGAAGTTAAAACGTCTTTAAATTTGTTTGAACAATCAGTCGGCTATATTTTAATACAGCTAATGCCTAATCTAGCGTCATGCAAATTACTAAAAACTAGTCCGACTAGAGCTGTTTTACTGACCACTGTGCACTATCTATTATTTACTATCTTCTGTTATCGAATATATTTTAATTTTACTAGTAGGTCCCAGTTAGTGTCGTGTAAAAATTATATGCGGTAGGTTATATTTAAACACGTGTATCCTGAAATTGAATTATTTTACTCGTGTTTATATTTTTAAACCGTCAGTATAAAACGAAAATTGTTTTCGGTCCCTCGGAGTACTAACAACAGTTTGCGCTACAACTGTTGTAGTCGTTTAATTTCGGCTATAACATGACGAGTATAGCAATTATATTACTATTAAAGATAATGACGACTCCAATTAAAAAAAAAAAAAAATTTTCTTGAAGAATGACGAGGTCGGAAGTGATAATTAAAATAGTTTATAGCAATAAGTATAACTATATAGTTGTTATTTTTCCCAAGGTACGGAAATAATAATAACCTACTTTGTTTACCGTTTAATTGAATATACAAACCATGTTAAACGATCATGACGACAATATTTTGTATTGTGAATGATTTTTTTTTTTAATTTTTCTATTGTCACTTACCCTCTTTTTTAGACAATTCGATACGTGTTTTCTGTTTACTTTTTTCGTAATATCGGATAATATAATATTTCTATGATGTAACTGATATCATTATATTTATTTAAGTCATCTACTTATATACCTACAAATTAACCGCGAGGAAATATCTAATATCGTTAATTGTCAGAAAATTGATAATAAGGGTCAGGCACAACATTTCATTGTTGTCAACCGCGTATCGTCACAAAATATAACACCAAAATGATCGCACTATGGTTTTTTGCTTATAATCGCCCCACCACGCGAATTTTCTATTTTCTTTATTTCTATCCGAAAAGTTTTATGTTTTCATTTAAAACGCTCACGGATCTCTCGTATTTCGGCGTAAATACTTACCGACTCGACCTCTTTCTGCAGCTATTTACCCTCTATCGTAAAAGTCGAATCCGCGAACGGTGTAAAACGATTAATCAGCGTAAAAAAAAAAAAAAAAAAAAAAACCATAGAGGAATGTTGTTGTGTTTCGATCGGGGGAGGGGGGGGGGTTGTTTCTGACGAGTGGTAATTTAGGTATAGCTTAATCTTATCGCTAAACAAATAAATAAACACGTATTCGGTGGGGTAGAAATACATATTTTAAACATACCTACTTAATTACGATTTGAGTTCTTTTCGTCGGGGAAAAAGTAGAAAATAATAAATAAATAGTTTTAAAAGCGTATTTTTGTTACCCAATCTAAAAGTTCCGATCTGCGCATCACACGCCTAACCGTGACCGTAAAATTCTCACACGCGTCCGGCAATTTGTTCACGCACCGCACCGCACCGGTGGACGTGCACGTACAATGTAATGCAGGTATTGCATCGCACCAGTGCAATCTGTTGCTATACGAATATTGTAACGATAATATTATATTCTACGACCGAAAACACGTCACAATATTATAATATAATATAGTGTAGTTATAGTAAAGCGAGACTGTTTGTAGCCTTAGTCGTATAGAATAATATGCATGGATAACGTAAAAAGCAATAAAAATCCTCGGAACAAAAACGTGTCTTTTGTATTATCGATTAATTTAGATTCGGAAGTCGGTACCAATAAATATATCATCTATGCTGCTTATCCTTGGTCGAGTAATAATCGTAAGACTCAGACTAAAAAAAAAAAAAAAGTCACTATGGTTTTACTATATTTTTAATCTAGGCCTAAAGCATACGTGTTACATTATTTTTAAATTTAATTGCCGAGTCGTCTGTTTGCTCGCCGCCTATGAGTCATTGTCGTTTCCATTAATAAATCATATAATACCGCAGGTAGTTGTGAATTTAGTTTTCTGTCGGTGAAGGAACGAAAATATTATCGTGTGCATATCACGGAACAGATATTATATATAATATTATCTTTTATTGAAGATTGAACTTTTATTTCGCCCCTCCCCCCGTTCATAATATTTTTCTCGTCCGGGCCGCTAATTGGCCGGGTAAAACAATTATGAAAGGGGCGGATGGTTTAGTAGACGTTGTAAACGGGGTGTCCGGTATCATATTTATAGTGACCGCGAACGAAAAAAAAAACACAATACGTGTGCTAGTGTGAGCTCACATTATCATTATAACCGGCGATCGATTCTTATTCGGCTCCGAGAACCTACCGATTGACAATTACCGCGTTTCGGCAATATTGGACCGTAGCAATCTTTAGCCATCACGACCGCCACCACGTCAACAGTTGTAAAGTTCCCGATAACAATAGTTTATTGTAACCCGGAACGATTAATTGATAAGGATTTAAGGGGAGGGGTCGGCTTGGCTGTGAGACGTCGGTCATTCGGTCATACTGTAGGGACCCGTAGAACATTAAAATGTTATTGTGTAATAATAATAATAAAAAAAAAAAAAAATTAAAAAAAAAAAAACCGGCAACGTGTTCCGGCGGCGACGCAAACGCCGGTAGTATACGGTGACGTGGCAACACTGTCGGCGGCTATTTGTCACTCTCCGCCCCGTAATAATAATAATTGTATAATTGTTCGTTTTCGATTAAACTTTTTATAGACCCGTATGAGTGATAGTAAAATCGTTTCCAGCGTTCGTATTAGCAGATACGAATAAAAAAAAAAAATTATAATAATAATAATAATATTATTATCGAAAAATACGATGACGATAACACCACACTACTAACATAGTACACACTCGCACGCACGCACACGCTGACGCCTTCCGAGTTCCGACCCGTTCGGCGCGCGTCAGTATTCGACAAAACGCTGCCGCCGTCTTGTGTAGTTCAGTAATAAATTCACTCGGTCATCGGAATATTTTATTTAGTTTATTTATTTTTTTTTTTGTACACAACTAAATATCATTTTTGTAAATGTTTTTTTCTTTCTTTTTTCTCCGGTTTGGGATTAAATACTAAACGTCAATGTATGTCGTTGTCGTAATCCCTACCGCCCGTCAGAAACGGACGTTTAGGTAGCAGGCTAAGGCGGCGGCAGCGGCGCGGAGAGGACGTCGTTTCGCAACAATGTCAAAAATTTTCGGTATACATCATTTTGACGTATCATCTGTCCGTCTCTCTCTCGCGGGCGCGCGTGCGCTCACCCTCTGACATACTATAATATACTCGCACAACACTCGTCATATCGTCTTTTTTGCACGTGGTCCATTCAGTTTTCTACCCAACACCGCTGACCGAAAAAAATATGTTTTGTTTCCGTTTCAGCGCCAACAAAATAGTCATCAACAACGTGCCCAGCAACGTTCGGTTCGAACAGTTAGATCAGATTCTCAGTCAGTTCGGTTCTGTGAAAGAAATCGAAAAGCTCAGTCAACGAGATGGACCTACACAAGTCATACAAATCACGTTTGAATCCGCCGAACAAGCGCACAAGTGAATACCTAACATTTGATATAATGCCGTTTTTTTCTTTATTTTTTTTTTTTTTGTGTTTTATCGATTTCGGAAAATTGTTCTGGTTAGTTACTAGTTGTATGCTTAATAATTTGTTTGCAGTGCATTAGCTAATTTGATAGGCTTCGATCTTGAAGGTTGTCAATTAAAAGTCGAACCAGCTATGGAAAGGAGGAATCGCAGTGGAATAAGACCGAGGCACGTTACCTATGGTGCCCCTGGTGCTACCCCCACTATTGGAAACAGACAAACAGAGTTCCCGTTACGTATACTAGTACATAGCGATATGGTTGGAGCGATAATTGGTAGAGGAGGTTCGACAATCAAACAAATCACACAGCAGACGAGAGCTAGGTATGCTATTATCAATTGAACAAAACAAAAAACTTTTGTTTTTTCAATTGAGTTTATGATTCTATTATTTTTCACTTGATAGAAACATTAAATTGTGTTCTAGGGTTGATGTTCACCGTAAAGATAATGTTGGTTCTTTGGAAAAAGCTATAACTATTTATGGTAATCCAGAAAATTGCACAAATGCGTGCCGTAAAATATTGGAAGTAATGCAACAAGAAGCCACCAATACAAATAAGGGGTAAATTAATTTTCATCAAAACAATGAAGTTCTGAATTAACAAAAAAACCTATATGATGTGTTTAATTATATTTTTTAGTGATGTGATATTGAAGATCTTGGCGCATAATAATTTGATTGGTAGAATAATTGGTAAAGAGGGTAATACGATCAAGAGAATTATGTCTGAGACTGAAACGAAAATCACTGTATCTAGGCAAGTTGAATCATAATTTGTAAAATATTAAACAATAATTGATGTGTTTTCAAATTTTTAGTATAAATGATATCAACAGCTTTAACTATGAAAGGATAATTACTGTTAAAGGCTCAATAGAGAATATGTCTAAAGCAGAAGCTCAAATTAGTGCAAAACTAAGACAAAGCTTTGAAAATGATCTTCAATCAATGGCTGTAAATAATTCATTTTATTTATTTATTTTTCATTTTATATACATTTATTTAGTCTTGATTTACTCTTGTTATTTAGCCTCAAACCGTTATGTTTCCCGGACTTCATCCGATGGCAATGATGTCAGCAACAGGTATAACTTATCCAGGCCGCGGTGGTCCAACTAGTTATCAGCCGTTTGCACCAGCACCATATCCTCCTATATATCCGTCTACTATCCCACCAATCAACCCTGCCCTCGCTGCTGATGTTCAGGTATAGCTATTTTTATAAATATTTAATTATAAACTAATTAGTATTAGACTAAGTTATATGCTTATAAATTACTTTATTTAATTATATAGCAAGAAACCGCATTTATATTCATACCAAATAGTGCTGTTGGTGCTATAATAGGAACTAAGGGTTCAAATATCCGTAGTATGATTAGATTTAGCGGTGCATCGGTTAAAGTTGCTTCCACCGAAAATGAAAAACCAGGACCATCTGGTGATACAAACAGTGCTCAACAAGCCAGCCGAAAAGTGACAATTATTGGTTCAGCTGAAGCCCAATGGAAGGTATGATCATAATTAATGCTCGCAAGTTATTGCACTAGAAGTCTTAAAATTTATTTCATAATTGCAGTAAAAAATATCTAAAATTTCAATAAATTATTTTATTTACCAAATTAATAAAAAAATACTTCACGTTTTTGGGAAATAATAATTCATACATTATCTTATCAAATAATATTTCCACCATTGCTATCACAATAACAAAACCATCAATTATTAAATTAATTTTGGATGATATATTAATATATGACAAGGCCCCTTTCATTATTTCATTTCAAACATAAAAAAAAAAATTAAATCAAGTGAATAATATTTAAAAGTATCAAAAATTGTATCATAACTGAGGAAAATCAACAAAATTACAATCAAATCAAAATAATGACAAAAAGTTGCGCTAAAAAGTTTTAGATTTTAATTTGTACTTGCATGGAACAAATTTAAAACTTACTTAGCATTAAATCTGAAAAATAGAAAAAAAGTTCCAAATGCAAAAACTTCCAAGTCCTAATCATAATGAATATAATTTTGAGTTAACTATAAAATGGGATATTTTATTATTAATATCGTTATACTTTTTGTAGGCTCAAGGTATGATATTTGACAAGTTACGAGACGAAGGTTTTGTTCCAGCTACTGAAGAAGTTAGATTGACTGTAGAAATATTAGTACCAAGTAGTCAAGTTGGTCGTATAATTGGTCGCGGTGGATCAAACGTTAGGGAATTACAAAGAGTCACTGGGTCCATTATAAAACTGCCAACACAAGGATCAACCGATGGCACGGAAGATACCACCACAGTGCATATTATAGGTCACTTTTTAGCTACTCAAGTAAGCCTTGTAGTACCCAATACATATTTCTATTGGTTATTATCTTAATTGAATTACTAAGAACTGATTTGAATTTTTTTTAGTCGGCTCAAAGAAGAATCCGTTCAATGGTTGCAACTGGGGTCAATCCTGTGCCGCGTACATTACAACGCAACAGCAGACCCACAGAAACACCGCAGCAGTGAGTTCATGACAGTTATCGTTAAATTCTAGCAATATATCTCCTCCACCGACGTAAAAACATTTTTACAAAAAAATTTAACAAATAATGGCCATTCGCACCACGATACATTATTGTTGTCGGTTTATTTGCTACAGGAATTAACGACTGTCTTTATTCACAAAAATTTAAGAGCTACTGTTGACCTTGATGGTCAAAGGAGGGGATGTGACTGATTGCGTGACCAAGAGTACAAACGATTGTTTGGGTTTAGAAAGGGACGATTTTTGCCTGTATCTATCTTTAACAATCGGCTCTTTTTATACATGATTATTAACGTTAGGGATTTTTTTTTTAAAATAAAAAAGGGGAGACAAAATTTTGAGAGATACCTTTTTTTTCCTTAAATTTATTTTTGATAAATTGTTAAAAGTTATTTAATTTTTAATTTATTAATTTTTTTTTTTGTTAATTTTTTTTTATATTTAAAAAGTATATATTATATATATATTTATATATTTATAAAAATTTTATAAAAAAAAAAAAAATAACTATGGTAGGATGTAGCTCTCCCTTCCCAGGAGAGTTACATAGAAAATGGAGATTCAAAATTTTAATTAAATTAAATATAAACACTCAAAATTCAAAAAAAAAAACATTCATTCTAATCAAAGAAAAGTATAATATCTTCTCCCATTTAAACATAACGCAATCTATTTTTAAATTATTTTTTTTCTAGCTCTTAGTAGGTTTATGCATTAACCTGGCTACAAAAATTAGCGATAATCCATCCATCCCCCACTTAAAAAATTAAATAATGCCGCAGTAGCATTTCAAAATGGGCTAGTAGGAGGTCTAGTCCATAAAATAATTTGTTATTCTATATTTAAACCTATATATATATATATATATATATATGTACACATTTGTATATATACATATACATTTACATATATTTTAAACGAAACAATAATTTTTAAATTGTTATTATTATCAATTTTGTCTCCAGCATCTTGTTCTATGTTTACATGCATATTCATTTACACATACTCAATTTATTATGGGCATTATCATATATTATTTACACAATTTTAATTAAAAATAACTGTCTGTGACTTAAAAGATTGTGATTCATGTCAATAGAATATTTTTTTGTAATTTATACACTACGCAATAGTATGTTATATGATATGGATATATATGTAAATCCATATATGTCTATATATACACATACACAGTTAATTGTTATGTTTAAATTTAATTATATTTAGAACAAGAACGCTCTGACAAAGCAACCCCAAGCTTTATGAAGCGCTTAACCAAAGATTCATTATACATAGTTCGGTTACTGGGGGAAATTAAAAAGATAAATTATTGATTTTACATTTTTCTGTTATTAAAATGTTAAAACCACTAATTATTATTATTAACGCAACTTCATGGGCATTTAAAATGTTAAAAAAAAAAACAGATGAATTGAGAGTTAATTATTATTATTATTATTATTATTATTATTATTATATTATTATTATTATTATTATTATTATTATTATTATTATTATTATTATTATATTATTATTATTATTATTACAATTATTATTATAGAATAGATATCTGTAGATTTCTGGGCACATTTCCTCTCATATTAAAATTATTGTTTTAAGTTTATTATTCATTTTGTAATTAAAATACTTGATAAATCCATACAAACAACCGTGTATGTGTTAATATTGTTAACAATCTTGTCGTTTAATAGGTCATGAAATTTAAAACAGAAATTGTAATTAAAATTAAAACGGCTGATTGATATGAAAAACACAATATTTATATTATCTCACTAAAGTGAAAACGGAGATTTTATTTACTACAGGATATCCACTAATTCCCAAAATAATTATAGGATATTACAATACAAAACATTTAAAAAGAAAATAACATTGGATTATTCAATTTAAATTTGTGTATTTTACTAAATTAATATATACTCTATTATTATATTAATTTGTTTTCATATGGACTTAATTGTACTGTATTTAACAAAATCGAAATTGCAACTAATAATACAATTAACTTATTAGTGCTCATCTTTTTAGTTTTTATTATTATATTATTGTTTATTATTATTGTATCTTGAGTGCTTCATATTTTTTTTTTTATAGTTAATCTGATTTTTGGGCTTTAATATTATTATTATTTTATTTTATTTCTTTAACAAAAATAATCACTATATATTTTGTGACATAACAGCTTATACAATTATTATTTTTGATTTTTGTAAATTTTATGTTCATTTTTAAATCTTCTTATTGTTTTATTGAAATTAATTGAAAAAACTATTTTTTGAATTTTATGTTTTAATATGTTGATGATGATTATACCCTTTAGTTAATAATTTATCAATCTATATTTGTCATTTTCAGTTTAATTTGTAAAAAAAAAGAAATTATCTCTTACTAAAGTATAATAATTGTATTTTTTTAAAATCATAATTTGGAGGGTAACTGAACTTGATTACATACATTTTTTTAAGGAATCCGTAAATTAATAGGAATCCAATCATATTTAAAAATATTTTATTAATATATTAGATTCAAGTCTGTTTAAAAGCAAACTATATATATATATATATAAAAAATTATCAATCACTCATAAGCCATAAATCATTTAACACAAAAATTAGCATTATATATATTATTATTATTGTATGCTTTATAATTTAAAGAAAATTACATTTTTATTTCAAAAGTTATCATAGAATAGTTTGGTGAAAGGGTTAGTAGAAAAAAATAAATACATAAATAATAATAATTAAAATATAAAAAATATATAATTTCCGTAATACCACTGGTAGGTAAGCCGACTGTAAAATATTTAATTAAGAAAAAAAAAACATAAGACCGAGAAAGAGCTAAGTAAATGCAGGGGAAAAAAAATCACGACAGCCTCACCCGGACAGAACAGGAGTATATATTATTTTAATATTTTTTTATTAATTTTTTTTGGGGGGGAAAGGAGGGGATGTTAGGCTAAGATGCAGTTTTTTTCTATAATCTGTCCATCAGCCGTTGTGCATTTTTACCAATGAATCCAATTTGTCGTTTGTAATAGAATTATTATAATATCTGTGTATGCAGTCAGAACTAAGATAATTATTTACGTATGTTGCATTTTGTATTAATTATTATTATTATATATATGTGTCGGAGATATTATTATGTATTCAGTTATCTTGTTCTTGTTTAATTTTTAACGATGACGTTCCGCGCTGTTAATTAGTTTTGTATACAAACGTGCATTTTATTAATACGTGTATAAGTGTCCAGTGTATTATGTATAGACGCTGTGTTACAGTCTCCTTTTTCTACCATGGGAAAAAAATTAAATTATTCTAGTTATAAAAAATAAAAATAAATAAATTGATTGTATATATATTATGTATGTATGTACAATATTGTATTGTATGTATATATGTATATATATATGCATATATATTTGTTTGTCTAATATTTATTTTGTTAAATTGTCACCTAATTATCATAATATTACACATTTAGAAAATCCTTAATCTATTCCTAAGAAATTTTTTATTTGAGATTTTATTTTCTCTAAACTGAATGTCATGGTGTTGTTATTTTGGGATTATGTTCACAATCTATTTTTGTTAGTTAACAATTCTATGTGGCAATTATTGAAACACAATGCAATATCACTTAATATCTTCACCTTTATTCAAAAAGTAATCTTGTGTTAAAAATGATCTACTATACAGACAACATACTGTAAGGTGTTCATTATCTTGGAAAGTATAAAATTGTGTTATTTGTTTTTTGTCACCCTTACTTTTGGTTGTGACTAGATGTGATTAGCACAACTGACTATTACTACCGATTATTAATCAGTTTTCATCGAATACTACAAAATAATTGTTTGACTAAAAATTTACACAATCAACTAACCTAAAATGTTTGAAATAAGTCGATTAATTGTTTCTTAGTCAACTAAAAATTAGCTATTGGGTAAATATTAGTCAATTAATTTCTATTCAATAACCGTTATAGTTGAATATTATTAACTAAGTGGCTTGTAATTGAGCTGAACACGGCAGTGAATAGTAGTGTTAGTCGGCGAGACAAATGTTTAAGGTTAGTATAATATATTGTATTTAAAAATTTGCACAGTTGGAGTGAGTGTTGTAAGTGACAGAATATTTATATTTGCTTTTTCTGGACATTGTAACATTTTCAAAACGAGCCTTTTTTGAGCTATTTATAGACATATTTTGCGATTTTTTTTTTTTTAAGTAATTTTTATTTGGTATGTACTCTGTGGATAAAATTGTTAGACTAAACAGACAGGAGGTTCGTTATAAGACGTACTTATAGATTATAGTAGTAGAAAAAAAAAATTAGTAGTTAGTTGACTAAATTAGTTACACAGCATTACCGACTATTTAGTTGGTTGTGCTCGTCTTTAGTTGTGGCACCACCAATTATTTTTGATTTTTAAAAATTAACTTATACTAAAAATTCCACAAAGTTGAAGTTAAAATGTAAATACATTTTGGTGATTAATATCCATCAACTTCGTTGATGAAATATTCCACTTTTAACTATGCCAGTCATGGTTAGAGAGAGATTACTATAGAACTATTCAATTGCCTTATATTATGCTGCTACACAAATGGTGTACTAATTTTTACTTAAAAATGGAATATCTTGTCTAAAAATTATAGCATCAAAATTAATTTAAACTTATATTCTATATATTTATGAAATTCTTCATACAGGTTGCTATTATTTGAAAATCAAAAATGAATTGTGGTTTTACCCCCTAATACTAAGGCGTTAAAAAATAATGATAATGTAACACTTAAGAGCTACTTGTTTCTTAAATATTATATATATATATGCTGTCTCACAAAGATATACCCCTATAATATCTCTAAAGATAATCCAATTCTGTTTTTTTTTTCATATTGCTCACAGGGAAAAGGACTACAAATATTTATAATTGAATTCATTTTTTTAATAATAAAAAAAAAAATGGATTATCTTTATTATCTCTGTAGATATTTAAGGGGTATATCTTCGTGGGACAGCCTGTATAATATAAAAAAATAATTCACTTAATTATATAGTTTCCAATGTTATGAGTATCTTAAGTTTGAAAACATATTTCCATAATGTAAAATATAATTAATGACCAATATTTGTTGAGAATTTCAGAAAAAACTGTACAGAATAAAACAACAAAAATTTGAAAAAGCGTTGCTGTAGGTGAATTTGCAAGATCATAATTTCAATAGCAATATTTTCATATTAAATATGCAACTGTGAGTATATTATAATAATAACAGGACAGTCTTATTTTATTTTTTCTTAACACTAATTGTAGAAAATTTTGTTTGTATATTAATATTATTAATATTGTTACCTCTTATGTATACTTATACAGTTGTATGTTTGTTACACTACATTGGGACAAACATAACAATTTAAAAAATGTTTCGCTCAATATTAATCCAAGTTTCAGTACTGGACCAGCTCTAGTTTTGTGTGCAACGTACTCAGCTTGAACAGTTATATTATTATAAATTCATTTACTTTGTTTATATACTTATATTCAATGTGAAATAAACATATTTTCCTTAACTTTATTTTATTATTTATGAATAATTTGAATTGGTATTTTGGTTTATTTTGCTACCAACTTCAGTGAAATCAAAATGTTACTTAAATGTGGCTATACAGAATGGGATTAGTTGTCGTAGTACAGTATTATGATACAAATCTCATAGCAAATAAACATATCGCAATGATTTTGTTTCAGTATACCATGATATTCTGTGCGTGTGCCAGTTTTGGCATTTATCTCGATGAATAATTAAAATATTGTAAACCTAACCTAACAGTCAAACAGTGGCGGCTCGTACTATTGGGCACACGGGCACGTGCCCTTACCTGCAAAATTGAAAGAAAGAAGGAAAATTATATTAAATTGAAATTGAATTGGTGTTTCCATCATAATAATATAGTTGGCATATTATTTAAAAATATTATAAAAAAAAAAAAAAAATGTAATCAAAATAAATACGGGTGCTCGTGCGTACAATACGTACGATAGTATATTATACGGGCGTGGGCGGCGGGCACAACGAATTTGTGCCCGCCGCCGATGAACGGTATTAGATTTCCCCCACTTTTCGTCAAGAATTAATACTGTCGGACCGTGCCCGGATACTATTTTTATTACGATTCACGGGATTTTGTCGGTCTTATCGACTTCGTATTGCTATCGTCGACCGTCTTTCGTGGTACAGACTTTATATTTTGATAATATGATAATAAACGGTAATTTTTTGTTCATTCTCTGTTCGTGTTTACTGTCGTTTTGTGTGTGTAATTTAATATTTACAAATTTACAATACCTAATTTATTTAATATTTTTTCTATTATTCATCATGGATAGATATGACTGAGTCAAATAATATTATATATATATATGATAGTGATATAATTACTAGGTAAGTTAATTTGTTTATCATTTATATTTATTTTTCAACTTTTTAATGATAGATTGACCTCGGATTTATATACTGTTAAAACGTTTGAAATATGATGTTTGTATGCTGCAAAAATTAATGAAATACTTTTAAAATATATATTAAAAAAAACTGATGTTATTAAATTTTTAAATTGTAGATAACATTATATTATTATTTATTGGTGTATCATGGCTTCATATGGGTACATCGTGATAAAAATATAATTGTTAACGAACTTGTTAAGTATTTTCTAATTTCAAACTAAAGCCATATAAGGAAGGTTAGGTATAAAACACTTGAATACTTGATACTGACGAAGAATGCGTAAACCTTATACGTTAGAAGATGCCGAAGTGCAATCTAATAACATTTGAAATGGTATAGCAAATGATTTACCATTCATTTTCAATTCATCTATTTTTCATTTGGAATATTAGTTAGCTAAGGGATTTAAATATTTTTTTTAGATGTTGGCGGGCAAAGAGTGGATTATCGTTTGAAGTGTAGATATGGCTTTGTCGTCAACAAAGTTGACCACTTTAGTGTGAGGAGTAATAAATTGGTTGATCATCTGCATATATAAAAATCTAATTAAAACATAAGTGTGAAATCTCCAAGTAACATTTAAGATGCAGTACTAAATTTTATTGAAACTGTCCAGTCCACTGCATGGAATTCAACTATCCGACCACAAAATAATCACTAAACATTTATCAATTCCTGGAAAGGTCCGTCAACTAATAACCCAAATCAGGTGATCCAGAGCCCGATGACAACGCACAAGACTTCCATCCGACAAACGTAACTATAATAACCTAACCTGGTCACATAAACGCATTCTACACTAACTAAGGAACGAATCCTTTAATAACTGAATTTCATTCCTAACAACAAAAGATAATTATTCAATATAAAAGAAACACGGAATAAATTATTGTTTAAAACAAAAGTCCATCTCAGCTCCTCTAAAATGGTATATGGTGGAAATCAGGTAAAAGGAAAACTGAAATATTTTATTCTCACCTTTCAGAGGTCTTCAAATCCCATCAAGACATTGTCTACGGTACTTTTACTAAAACTATTGAAGACTCACTTGTCTCTGCCTTACCACTTCATCTTTTCCCATAACCTTTTTCTCCTGGTGAAGTCAAATATTTTATTCATTTTTTTCTCACGTAAAATATTACCTAGGATAGATCATATCATGGCTAAATTAGCTCATCAACTGTTAAAAACTGCATTAATTCATCTAACTTATCATTTCATTTCCCTAGCATGGTAAACCTCCTGACGTTCCGTCCTCATACCTCCCAATACGTCTACTATAATATTTCTAAAACTGCATGAAAAACTGATCTTAACCCTTTATAGGGCATTAGGCGCTTTAGCTTTATATGGTCTAAAATTTATTTTTAATGATCATAAATGTATGTTTTAAGAGATTGAAAAAAAAATTGTATGAATACTGTATTGAAAGGTGAAAAAATAATAAACTAATAATTGTATAGGTCATCGCTTAATATTAAAATGGCCACTGGTAAAATATGTTACCGCCAAATTAAAAATTAGTGACTCCAACAAATTACAAATGTCTGTGTTATTAATTATGAAAATACTGAAAATGAATACAATTAATAAATATAATAATCCTACATAGGTTTAATTGATAATATTTTGATAAATAAGTACTAGAAAGACGTCTTAGGATAATGAGGACGGGTGCAGCTACTGTTATAGATAATTTAATGTATACCGGTAAGCAACAAAAAACCATGGCTTACGAAAAAAACGATTTTGAGCGGAGTTCAGTTGATAGGGTGACGCGTTATTATTCGGAAAGTAATTGTCTGGACCGCGGAAATTCCGGAACGTATATTTTCGGAAAAAATTTTAAAAACAATGACTCCCAAATTAGTTATATTAATTTTTCGTCGACTCGCTTTCCAATCATATATAATCTTATACAGCATAAGGTATGGTAGCATAGGGCCTGTAAGTACGGTGATACCTTGATGATTTATACCCCGGGTCAAATTAGACAGGTATAGTTACATGGTAATTAGGTATCTTACATGCTAAATCTACGTCTCACCGACCAGACCGGATTCATAAATCCAATGCTTAACACTGAGGCCGAATCTCGGGCATTGCGGGATGGCCCTTGACCAATGTACCTATAAAGGAATCACGCCGCAATACGAGCGGCTATAGTGAGATTTGTATATTAATGCAACACGTGAATGAAAACGATTACCAATGGGGAACACCTTATGCGCGTATTCTCGCAAGACCCGGATGCGAGGGCCGACGTACGAGGTTATCATGCTAAAATAAATATGCTCATAAAATTATCGTGTTTGATCTTTCGACTACTACCTGGCTTAGAGTTTGAAAATACGCCCGCAACACCTGGCTTCCCGATCGACTTGTTCCAGTACAATGTGTTGTTATATTATTATATAGCTGCATTTTTGTCAGTGTCGAAAATACAATTTTCCTTTGTAAATTCGCATATTCCCAAAATTGTAGATATACCTTTTTTCCGCGTTCGCGTGATTCACATGCTGTTATTATAATGGTAAATTTTCTGAATAACCGAAATTCCGGTGTGAATAAAAAAAAAAATTGTATTATACTCATACAGGTTTTGAGAATAAAATTCTATCCTTTTCGGTGAATTAAATATTATATAGTCCTTTCGAATATCATTCGGGATCCTATGTGAAAAATCAGGAATATTCGAATATTTTAGTATGTAGGTATTTACATAATTCAAGATGTACAAAATATTAGTGTCGGACGTAATACTTAATGTTATTATCAGTGGTGTAGCGGTGAATTAATCACTAATTCCCTGAGAGAGGAAGGAGGTTATTCTAATGTTATTATAACCGAAATTACATAATCCTATGATATCCATCAAAAAAAAAAAAAGGAAGGTTTAAACCCTTATAACCCACCCCTCGCTATGCCATTGAGTATTACGCGTATAGGAATAGTAGATAGATTCATCAAATAAACATTAATCGGACAATTTAGCTGAATTTATCACGGAAATATAAATTCAAATAATTTAAAACTGATTTTATATAACACGTATACACTCGCTGCACGATATCGTATTAAAACGCGAAAATGATGAAAGAGTAAATTGTAATGAAAAAATAAAAATATATATCAACGGGGAGAAAATTGTATTATTTTAAAAGGTTACATTACGAAACATTTTTACGTTTTTTCTGTGTCTACAATATAAGTTAAGTTTCGAATAAAAGCCCTCCAAGCGCGTAGGTATATAATATATATGGAAAAGAATAAATTAAACATTTTATTTATCGTCGTCTCGTCGTTTTTCTAAGCCGAGAACGAAAAAATTAAAAGGAAATCAATGGAAGTAACCTCGTTAAATGTCAGAAAAACGAGTCGCTACGTAGTTCGTTTCGTTCTCGGTGTTATACCAAGTCTTGTACAAAAATACTTTTCATATTGTATTAAAATACAAAGACAAATAAATCTTATGAGAGAAAAAAACATATTTGTAAAACCAATACATTTTTCGTTAAACTTAGAATCTAAAAACTAATATTAATATTTAAGTAACTATGAAAATATTGGGCGGTAAAATAAAATTTTTAGGCTATAGTTTTTTTTCTTCAAATAAAAAATTCAAAAAATTCTATCTTTTTCTGCCATAATGAATAACTAAATAATTATTTTAGCGTGCAAAACTATGAGATACGAAAACAATGACGACAAACCTATACAGAATATTTTGATACTCAAGAGAAATAAGTGAAAACAAAATTATCTACATACCTAATTGTTTTTCACTAATTAAAGATTATATTAGTATTATCCACAACATCCGTGGGCTAACTTAACGATTGAATTAATCAATGCTATTATCAGATCATCCTTAAATCACTGAAAAAAAAAAATTTTATTTTGTCACTTTTTAAAATTTTCAAAATAGCCATTTTGTAAAAAGATTTTAATTCAAATTTTAATGTACCATATATTCATATCCGATCCATAATTTCTGACCAATATTTTGTATACGTACGTTGTACTGATCATTATTTTTGGATTTTAAGTTTCGTAATAATTCCAAAATTTAGCAAGTTATTTGTTTGACATATGTTGTTATAAACGTAGTATGCAATTTAAGGCTATTTAATTTTAAGGTAGATACCTATATAGATTGTTTTAAACAGTCGGCCGAAAACTGGTTTTCCACCCGAAATAGTTACACATATTGCTTTTTGCTCATATTATACAACCATCGCAATAAGCAGATTTTACATGTCGACCCATGTTTATTGACATGAGGTCAACCAATCAGAACGCATTACGCAGTTGGTTACTCCTTCAGAAAGCTTATAATATATTATTAGACACCCATTATAACCTGTTTTCGAACTTTTGATTGTGAAATTTCACTCGAATTATATATGTGTAATTGATTTATTTTATGGTTTAATGTATTCAAAGTTTGTTACACATACTATATGAGTGTATAACATATAGTATAATCTTTATAATATGTATTTTGACTTTGCAAATTTGTCTACAGTATTATTAAACGGATTGATATATTTTAAATACGTTAATAATTGTTGTAATTGTAATTAATAAATAACAATGATTTGTACAGTTTGTGTAACATACAAAATAATAAATTGTAAACATTTGTATACATATCGAAATGAAATTTCTAGTTGTTATAAATAAAACTATAATTTGTTAATTGTTATTTGTGATAGATATATGTATTAATATTTTGTTTCTCGTATGACGTAAAAAGTTAGCTTCGATCACAAATTATTTTGTACAAGCAACTCAATAGATTTAGACATTTTAACAAAACAACAAATAATAAGCTTATTAGAATAGTTTAGTAGGTACTAACAAAAAAAGTGTAGTGTCCTGTATCAGCAACAAAATGATTTGCTGTACATGAACTGTTGTCATGTAGGTATATAAAACAAAAGGCATAGTAATCATTGGAAACTTGATCTGTAATACCAACATATTAGTTGGATATAATTCTGTAATCTTAAATAATTGTTTTGTAAATGTAACTGATATAATATTCAATTATTTATACATAATTCAAGTAGTCAATATTAAATCCAGCATAGTAGGTACTGATAAAAAAATAAGTAGTTTATCCAATAATTTACAGTCCACATTATTAAATTCGTGTACACAACTAATAGTTATGTTCTCACTGCGGCAGTTAAATTTCATAGTAATCGGTACCATATTTTGGCTCCAACAAATAAACTATTTTTGCAGTAGTAGTAGCTACCGGTAATGGCTTACTAAGCGAAAAAACAAAAACCTAAAACAATGAACTCATGATCTTGACGTCTTCGTTTCATTTTTCGGAATAAAAGCAGTAAGTACCTACAGATGAAATTTCTGTAAGTGCTTGTCTCACACGTGTACATTCGTATAATTTATAGGTACGCGATCGTTATATTATTCGTGTGTATATGTTTCACGCATGACAACAACAGCAACAACAACACTTACTAATTATATTGTATGATCGTCGGATCGTGTGTTTATATTATTATTGTATAATTATTCCGCACGTTCATTTCTATAACATTAACCTCCTACGATGCTAACCGCTATATAATTGTATAGCATGGAATACTTGCAGCAGTTGCTGCAAAAGACTACTGTTTCGTAGCGGGCCTTTGAACGAAAACAAATATTATAATAATAATGTATAATGTATAATACAACTCGAATTGTAATTATTCACAAGATACCGTATGTTACACGCAAGTAAAGATGGAAACTGAAAATGACAGGTTTACACCATCAATTATACCATCCCATACGATATCGATTAGATGATGCAATTTTTAGAATACCTGCTATATTAAAGAATTAGACAAACTGCAATACAAAACAAATAATACGTATGTAAATAAAATGAATGAAAAAAAATGGAGCTGATACCGTTGATGAGTGTGCCACTGTTGTAGGTGAGCAGTTGGGATGGTAGGAATATTACATAGAGCTAATTATTTTATGTCTGTACGCAATAATCAATTGTAGCTAATGAAATACGATTTCAAACGTAAAACGGTTAAACAGATATCAGATAACAGATTAACATAATTTATCGACAATAGTCCTATGTCACAAATCAGTTTTCTCAAATAGTAACAACAAACGCATTTAATGTTAAAAATACATTTTCGTCACATTCGAATCTCAATGTACAGATATAGATCAATTATCTTAGGAACTGTATTATTATTTATTATCATACGGTTTAAACTCACTTTCAGTCGCATAAATGTAAAATTATTACTATTCGCACGACCGCGGCGGTTTTTTTAAAAATGCAATGATTTTTATTACTTGATCACATGAAACAGCGATTATCCAAGAGAATTTTGAGTAAATTTGATTTTCTTGTTTTTTTTTTATTTTTTTTACGTTATATATAATCGTTTATTATATTTTTATCCTTTACTAGCTGACTACGATACCCGTGTTACTTAATTTAATTTCCATTCTTTCTTTTATCATTTAAATCGTTTAAAAATACAATTTTTAGATAATTCTTACAAAAACCAAAATGAATCGGAATCAAATTGATGGTAGAAAAGTTATCCGCAGAAAAAAAAAATAAACACCATTGTAAAACCAATACATTCCGTTCAGATTCTAAAAAAACGCAATTTGTATTCAAATGGTATAAACATTATTATGAATGTATGATAAATAGTCAAACAATTATAATTTTTTTCTTACCATGTAAACAAATACCCCGGAAAAACTAAACAAAAATTATACGGCAATGTGTAAACGATTTCACAAATTAAATTGTTCTTGCTGGCGTAAAACGATTTCTCCGTAAACATTTTATTACATTGAATGATTAAATATTAAATTCTTGTTATAGTGTCATGGGACTTTAATACTTGTACATTTATTTGAAAGCGAGTGTGAAAATGTTTGAGTATTGAGTTCATTTTTTTTTTCTAAATCAGTGTGTCGTTATTGTAAGTGGAAAGTTGGCAATTTTTAGGATACATAAAGTTATTTAAATTATATATTCACGCAACGATAAATCATTGCTAACGAAATACGTCCCTGAGTAAATTTTACGAAAATAAAAAATTTTTTAAGTCTCCAAAAAATTTTATTCACATAGTATTGTATCTATACTTATAAAATAAATACAAAAAACACATCTACAAATAACTCAAAAATCGCCAACATGTTTTGAACTTTACCACGACTAGAATAGCCTAATTTAAGTATTTTTTGACAATTTCAGCTCTCTCCGATAATTTTTAACCAATTTAAATCTGAAATTTAAAATAGGTACCTAATGAAACCATTAATGCTGTAAGTATTCCTGTATTACCTACGACTTTTCCGGTTTTTCTCAAATATGAAAACTGGTTGGAAAATTAAACACGATTTTCTGACTTATTTTATTTTTTAGAAAAACCGTAGATAAAAGTGGAATCTAGAAAAACTTTTCAAACAAACCTCCACGGGGCGAAATGTCGGGCTACTTCTTAGTTGAAGACTACGGTGTGTAAACCATTTGAAGCATCTTTACCTAACGAAAAAATGTTTTTCGTGGGGAAAAAAAACACATCATCTTAATAAAACTAATAGGTAGTTTCTTTGCTACACTCTGAACCTCGAAGTACATAAAATTAATACATTTATCAACAAAATACTCTAAAACAGCGAAATAAAAATGTCACTCACTTTTGTAGTATATACCCGTAAAGTATACAGTACACACTATAATATGTCATATACCTATTTCAATTACATTAAACAGATACTATTATGTATACTAATTTTGTCCTAAAGCGACCACAAAAAAAAAACGCAATTCGCGTTATATATTCGGACCTTACAAATGCAAATTGTAATATACAAATCACATTTATAATCTAGTCGAATTGTTTCATTTACAAATCGCGGGCTCTGTGCGTATATTTATGCACGCGCTCGCAATAATATAATATACAATCACATCCCATCGAACGAAGTTCCTGCAGTAAAAAGATCAAACGCCTACGTTAATATACTCTACAATTATATTATTATACATGTCTTTTGCATACGCGCAATATCAAAATTTATATTCAATCCCTCCACATGCAAACGGTATAACAAAGCCGCGCACTATAGTACCGTACAGATAATTAAATTCCGCATAGGTACTCGTCATTTTTTGATTTTTCCAGGAGTTTTCCTAATAAATGGGAAAAACGTAGGAAAAACAGGAAAATAGGTACAATATTAAACAAATATTATTAAAGAAAATTTATAATGCATGAGTAATTGTTTTACCATAATATGACATATATATTGTTGACAAAACAACACTATCAAGCAGACTCCACTCAAAATCGCTTTGCTTACAGATATACATTAAATTACCTATAACAGTGACTGAATCCGTTCGCATTATAAACAAATATTTTATTCTTATACCAATGCATTGCAATTGCAATTGAAATATATAAGTATGTATCTAATAAAAATATATATATCGTCATTTTTAATAAATCCGCTGGAAACTTTTCTAGACATAAAAAAAATTATTATTATTAATGTTTTTCATTATCATATTTTTTTATGCATCATAATTTGTCGGTATAAAAATGGTTGAAGTTTAGGATAAATAGTTTAGGGTCGCGTGATAAAACCGGCTGATAACCATGAGAGGAACACCACTGTACCATTGAAGAATTAAAACAGACAAAAAAAAGGTACCCTTTTAATAAATGTTAAAAGATAAAATATTCGCTGTAAAAACCGTACAGGGTAATATTTCAAAGGAAATGCATAACATCTTAACGTGTTTTTCAAAATAAAAATCAGAACAATAGATACAGAGATTATAAAAAGTTAAAAAGAATGTATGATGTATCCTATATATTATTATTGTAGGAAAACTCCTATACATAATAAGATTAAATAAATTGGTACTTGTACTTGGACTGCCTCTTAAAAAATAAATTTATTTATAAAGTTATTGAAATTTTATATTTCTTTATTGATTAATTGGCTGCATACGAATTGCGGGAAAATGTACGAAAATAATTATTTTATTATTTTCAGTTTTTATTTTTTTTTTTAATGTAATTTAGTTTAATATATTCATGAAGACTTGGAATTTTTACAAAATACTTATATTTGCTTTTTCTAGACGGAGTAAAATTTTAAAAACATTTGATCCATTTTTGAACTAATTATAGACATTTTAACTTTGTACGGAATTCGGTAGGTATTCTGTAGATAAAAAATTGTTAGATTAAACAGGAATGCTTGAAAACTTAACAGGTTTCTTAAAATACGTCGTATCTATTTTGTGGTAAAAAAAAAAATTTGAGCTTTATGTAGTATTTTTTTTTATAAAGGAATTTTATTATCAAATTTGACGAAAATCGTTCGATTAAAACATTTTGTGGAACAGATCTAATTGTTGGTCTATGCAAATTTTTCATTTTGTTTTGTTTGTTTGTGTTTACCTATTGCCGATTTAAAAACGATGGTGAAGTCAGAATTGAGCAGACTGGCTTAGTTTCGAAATCATAGCTTTTTGAAATTCTAATATTATGTGAAAGTTATAATATACGTCTTATATTAAATAACTCAATTATTTCATAGTATGTATGTCATACTCTATTGATGGTATTTTTTTTCAAAAAAAATGAAATTTGTGTAATGTAATATTTTTTTTTTATACGTAAGTTTTGAAATCAAATTTTGACGAAAATCGTAATTATTACGGCCTTTTAATACTTGCACCGATTTTTTTTCCGAATCGTTTTTCGTTATCAATGGTTTATCGTTGATTACAGGTATAAATTAAATGCACCCCACTTTCCCCACTACCCACCTACACAGTGACCGCATCCGTCCCCAGTATCAGCTTTTTTTTAAATATTATAATCACTTTTATTACCAATAAATACTGCTGTGTTGGTTTATTTTGAGTAAAAAATGCATAATTATTTATTAACTTAAATTGTTGAAAAATTATAATTTTTTTTTTTTTTATTATTATTATTTTTTTAATCAATGTTATTTCTAGTCACTTTTGACAGTTCAGCTTATTTATTTATTATTATTATTATTTTCATATAAACATTTGTGTAGTTTAGACCTATTTTCAATTATTATTAATTATACCATTACACATTTCTTTCAACTATCGACTAAATAAATTAATCGATTATCGATTAACGATATTGAATAATCAGCGATTACAGTACAAGATGGTAAAATAAGAGGTAATTAATTTTTTGATATTTTTGTACCGGGAGCCAATTTGCGTCGCATTAAAAAAAAAAAATAAAAAAATCATGGGAGGCAATTCGAGTGTTCCCGCTGCAGCGCTACCATAATTAGTCCGGTTGAATGGGATGATAAAAACCGATTTATTTATCTCACCATCTCATTATTCATCCTTCAGCAGTGACACTGCATCCGTTCTCAGTATCAGTTCTTTTTAATTTTGTGACGAGTTTGATTTTTAAAGGTGTTCCGTAGACAAAATGGCAAAAACTTGCCATTTAACTTACTCTTATAATTTCTTCAAGTTCAAAAATATTTTTCACCACGTAACGAGAATGTTAAGAAATTTGTTATACGATTTATCATCGCAGTGGTGTGCATAGTCGGTTCAGGTTTTAAAAATCATACAATAAATGTACTCCACACATATTCAAAAGATCAGTATGAATGTATTATAATTAGACCAAATACGAACATGATGAGTATTATAATATTACCTATTTTTATAGTTACTTACCTAATTATAGACACAGATTGATATAATTTTTTTTTATGTTTTCAAAATGAAATCACTGACCGTCTCTTATGATTGGGAATTTCTTTTTTTTGTGCTGTTGTAGTGGCCTAAGCTTTACATTTCGGATTTCTTCGACAGATATTTTCATACGCGTATAATTATTATTATAACAGGTTTCACTCGTCGATTTTAATGGTGTCGCAACCTTTTGGCGAGTAGGTGATGACAATACAGGCGTCGGCGTAGGCGGAGGCGGCGGTGGTTCAATTTTCGTCAGCAGGATTTCTGTCCGTTCACCAATCATTCTGACTGAAAGAATATCATAAGGTATCACTATTTTATTTTATTCAATTATTATTATTATTTTGATAGTTTCGAGAATGTATATAATAAAAAAAAAAATAATAACCAATACTGGGGATGGGAGCCCCGGCCACTGTAGGTGAGAAGTTGAGAAGATAGGATATATAAGGTTATTTCATTTATATCTGTAAGCAACAATAAACCATTGCTTGACAAAAGACTTGAAGTAATTTTGTTTTTGCGATTTTCGTTTAAATTTGATTCAAAACGCTTAATAAAATAAAAAAGGCTTCTGATGATTTTGGAAATTTTACTACGGCTAGGTAAGTCCAGTATAAGTATTATTACCAAGTTTAAAGTCTCCACGTGTATTTATAACCGAATTACAGCAACACAAACTTAAAATGTCTTAAAAGTTCAAAAGTGGCTCAAAAGTTTTGGCTATGATACCGTAAGAAAGTAAATCAAAAGGCAACAAAAAAGGTGTCTATGATTTTTCGATTAAATTATTTTTACTGGTTCGTCCGTGTTTTTATAAAATAATGAAATCGTGAAATTGTACGTTTTTTCCCATTTAAGGGGAAACTTTTTATTTAAAAAATGGCATCGAAAATGATTTCTTTATAGTACAATCTAGACAACTTGAGCTTTCAGAAAAGTTGCTACACGTAAAAATTGGAGCAAGTTTACAAGGAAAAAACGTGTTCACAGACTAGAAGAAGAAAAAAAAAATTAATATCTCAGTAAAACCAATAGCTCCCTCGCTACGCTCGGAATCTAAAATACTGCATATATGAACCGTTCGTTATTAATGGTGTTCTACATCATTATTTAAACAAAAAAATAACAACATTGTACAAATTATATAGTATGTTTAACTACAAAATGATAACACGAAATATTTAACCCGACGGACTTCAACTATTGTAGTGGGATTTATTATTTTTTTTAAAGATCGGGTGCAATAATACATTTTGAGCATATTTTCAATATTACAATTATTTTTTCGCGATTTTTCAAACAATTTAAATCGCACGGCTTTAAAAGTAATCAAATTTGATTACTGTTTTAGGAGTATTAATTATTAGTAAAGATAATTATAAAAAAAAAAAAAAAACACATACTAACGCTATGTTTTAAATTTTGTAAAGATCCATTTTTTTTTTTTAAAAAAAAAAACTAGATGTCGATGTATTTAGAAAAATTTTTTAATTGAGGAATATTTCTTTTAAAAAATTGGAACATCAATTAAATTTGGTTTTAAAACTAATAATATAAGAAAATTTAGGTTTTATAATACATGTGCACACCGGAAAATTTTGAAAATAGCTTCAATATGTGTATTTGGTTAAACCAGAAAAATATCCCATTTCATTCTAAACAAAAGTGAAGTTTTTACTTTGATTTTTTTTCAGTACAATATAAAGGTACATAAATAATAATACAACTACCACTAATTACAATATAATATAATATTATATAAATGTATATGTGTATCACATTTAATAGTTATTTTATTACAAAAATAAGACTAATTTTTTAAATTTTATTTGCTTTACAAAATATAATATTATTTCATATCTTCGAGGGTCCAAAATGTTGTATGTTTTTTAGAATTGTTGAAACGAAAACGGTGAATATTATTAATGATATCCATTTGGGTATAAATATAGTAAATAAGCAGTGTCCACTGTTCCAGTGACAACGCTTAAGTACTTTTTTTCAAGATTTTTGCAAACAATGCAAGGACAGTGCTCCCTGCAGAGCTTTTTGATCCTTCATCCGTATTATATCCTTACCATTTGAAACATTGTTATTTTTTTCTGAGCTGATTGTAATTTTTTTTTTAACCAAGTGTAATTATATTCACGAAAACTTTATTGTTTGAAAAAATTGGAGTGTTGTTAAAAAAAAAAAAAAAATATCAGTATTACCTTTAATGTCTTGTTGCAGATTTTTTTCGATAACTGAAGGTTTAACGAATAATGCGCTCATCTGCCGTATTTTTTGAAATTCATCTGAAACAATTTGATAGTGCGAGTAGACAAGTATATAATATACATTTATAACAGTGTATAGCGTAGAAAAAACCAAATCTATGATACAATAATTCTTTGATCTCAGCTCCGGTGTAGAATCAATTTTGCCTAGTTTTAAATACAAGCAAATTAAATTTTAAAAAAATGTTAAATGTCATAATTGCTAAATAACGTTCTAAGTGACTTAAGTTATACAGTTGGATAACATGTATTTTTTGCCAAACAAAAAGTACATTGTAGTGATTTAAGATTTTTTTATTTCCAGTAAAATAAGTGTTAAAAATTCAAAACCCGATTTTAGATCAAAAAATAAATGTGAAAAATAATAACAAGACAAATTTACACAAAAAAAAAAAAAATCCAAAAATTAAATTTAGTCTTTCTACCCTGGGACCAAAGATTAATTATAGAAGAGTTATTTTCGAACCTTCTAGAATGGACAGTCTTAGTTTTGTTTCAGACGAACCGTCACCGCAGTTTTGTTTGTAGGTTTCTACTGTAGAAAACGTATCGTCGTTGCAGGTGTTATGCACGATGACGAATTTTTTGATTTCGTCGAGAACCAACATAATGCGATCGTTATTCGACTCGCAGATTTTCGTATGTATAATGGTTTTTGTTAACATGTCTAAAAAAGCGTAACATTAGATACTATTATCATTATTATTAACACAACTCCAGTGTAGCAGTGTAATCAATTTTTAAAACGTGAATGAGTATAAATTAGCCTGCGATATAATTAATAAATTATTATGCACACGATGACGTTCCAACGTGTATTATTTCATTAACGCATAAATCTATTGTTATTCCCGTACTTGCGAATTTTACAATTTCCGCTGTATCGTGCAACCTATGCATATAGCTGATGTAATTATAGTGTACGCAAACTTTAAATTAAAAAATTAAATTATTTTATAAAAATATTATAACATATTACGCTATAATAATAATATCTATAATTAAATAAAATAATTATAATAGAGCTGCAGCAGGTATACTCACTCTCGACTTCGGATAGTTTATTTTCCAATGACTTCAATTTTTCTGCCATAAATGACTTGCGGTTAATTTGTTCCGTTATCGATTGATGTTCTGCGGCAAATGTTGAACATTCTAAACATTATATATACGGATATCAAAGCATATCATCATTCATTATTGTTGTCAATTGTCAATATTACAGGTAAGTAGTAGTATAGGCCATACAAAGATTTCGAGCGAATTTGATTTTGGTCGTTTTCATCGTCAGTCATAAAATTATTAAAATCGATGAACGATCTAATAGGTAATTTTAAAATAAAGTAATAATCACATTGTAATCAAATTTATTCGATATCTAGTTGATTTTAAAATAAAAAATTATGTTGTTGCCATTCGAAAAAAGAATAATTTTATACAAAAAAAAAAAAAAAAACTATTACAATAATTTTAATGTGCCGTCATTTATTCAAAATGTTCGTTGATAATCTCTAGTGTGATGTATAAAAATGAACAATTGACCTCCAGCGAGAAAACGTCGTATGTAAAGAATCGGCCCCCCGTTATAATTTTTTTCATGGAAAATTAGTTCCCAACAAATTACCTTTTTTCCTGTGAGTGAACATTTTTTTTTATCAATTTTTTATTGATATTACATTTTTGAATAGAATAAGATACTTATTACTCTACCTAATATTGTTTTAACATTATTATAAAATACCTATAACAATTTTGGAGATTGCAATTAATATAGTTGAATATAAATATATTCAACTAAATAAATATTAATTTTTCAAAATTAATAAATGGTTAGGTTAGGTTCCTATTTACATTCTAGAAAAACTAAACTCGTCTTTCTTTGATCTATTTTAGATTCGGAGAGTATAGCGAAGAATCTATTGGTTTTACTATGTTTTTTTTTTTTTTTTTTATATGTCTGTGAGCAACTTTTCTACCAGAAAACTTGCTCCGAAATATCAAGTGTAGCATCTTTTATTAACGTTTTCTTATCTAATTGGTGCACTGGAGAGGTTAATTTTTGATTCAAGATAATTGCCGAAAGAAAAATATAGGTAAATATACAGTAAATATTTACACGGCACGCCGCGGCGTTACTGTTTTCATTGATATTAATTTTTGCAACTTATACTCTACCAGGAATATTGCTCCAATCGAAAAATGATAAGAGTAAACGATTTTGTTCCTTTTAACATAATATAGCCACTGTAAAAGAAAGTTGTTTTTTGATATCCAAAGTAGTTTTCATTATAATTGGGAAAATCCAAAAAGTACAAAAATACGATTTTTTTCAAATAAATACTCAATGATTTCATTATGCTAATATTTTTTACACAAAGAATTGCTTCATTAGAAAACTGGCAACAATGGTACTCGCCTATAAATGTGGCCGTATCCATCCACAGTATTTTTTATTTTTAAATTAATAATTTCAAACAGTGCATAATACTATTTTGCCCTCTTAATAATTGTATTTATTTATTTGTCAACTATGATTTTGAATTAACTTTTATTCCGGGTTGATTGTTGTTCATAATATTCAAATAACATATTTATATGAATGTAATTCAGCGCAACTTTTGTAAACAGTACAATGTATAATTGTTTTATTTGTATTCATCCATTGGTTGTTATTGTTTTATTAATTTATGGAACTATGAAATAATATTATAATTGCAATAATACTTATTAAGATTAACAACAGTGTTGCAATATAAAATTGCACATGGCTACATCTCAATGTTGCTAAATGCCAGTCTATATGTTATTTTGTTGGAACAAGCTCTTCATTCACTTATACAACTATACTCTAAATGGCTCTACAATATCATGCATTCCTAGCACAAAAGATCTAAGTGTAATCCTAACACCGGACATTAATTATCATGCACATATTCTGTCAATTACCCCTAATTCTGTCAATTCTAGTAATTTTATAATTTAAAAAATATTAAAATATTGATTATAATAATTTCAGTAATTTTTTTTTATTTTAGATTTTATAAAACTCTAATGTTTGTTGTTTGATTCATTAAGCTAACATAATGCTTAAAGTTTAAAATCTGCTTTCTTTTTTTTTTACTAACTTTTGTTCAACTCCTTGTGGAAGCAAGTCTTTTTCATGTGCAAAGCCACGACAAGTGACGTTTTATTAGTGCTCCACAATTCTCCCCTCATCTAAACTTAATAGTGTTATATCTCGTTAATGAGTTAACAGAAGTCAACAATTTTAACACTAATATTTGCACTCCATATATTAATGGAATTTTTTAATATAGTTTTTCATTTGAAAAGTTAGTAACGCCGCAGGGTACTCAAAATCTAAGTATTCGAAAATATCGGCTTTAATTACCTACACATAAATATTCCAAAAATCAGAATTTGAACATACCTCTGCAAAATTGAATAATAAAAAAAAAATTGGGGCGGGCACGGTTAGTAAATTATCCTGTATATTTGCAGGGTAAGAATTTTCAAGCTATTCTGTCTCAGAGTAAGGGCGAACGTTATAAGGGAAATCTTAAAATAATATATGAATATTAAATTTTCCGAAAAGTAAATACGAATGAATTATGTAGCAAGTATACCGAATACTGTGATTTACCTGCTGACGGTGCCCGATGAATCGAATGAAAATAATTTAAATTTTGAATATTTTGTGTTCCCGTGTCGACCAAACAACAGCTATGTTGATTATTCACGATATTATCGACACATTTTATTTCGTCGCATATACTGTTTATAACCTAAAATTAAAAGCATTAATAACGTTTTACCCGGCTCGTCTCGTGTATAAAGAAAAATAATAAAGTTTATAATCACAATATAGATAGTTTTCGTGATTTACCGTCGTCGTCGGAGTAAACTCGACAAAAGAATCACGACCGGCGGTATCAAAATTGCCGTAGTTTCTGTCCGAACGAGGATTTTTGAACGGCTGCGCAGTATTCCGTTGACGACGTTCGTCCGGTTCGGTCTGCTTAGGCCACATAATATACCAAGAGATTATGATCAGTCCGATCGCGGTTGTTCCGAAGATGCCCACGTTAAAGAGACTCTTAATGTCGTCCATCATATTGGGCTATCTATTCCAATCAAACATCATCAATGAAATAATCTATAGTGTAGTTTTTTTGGGTTTTGAGACAATAGTTTCCAGTAGCTTTTGGATCGAAACGATTCCGCTCTTGAACAACCGTGCATCCATAGAGTATAGGTATTAGCTATTAATGTGAAATGGTGCGGATATCACACGGAGTGTTCGAAACGGCCGTGCCGTTACGCCATAGAGTTACGTCGCGTGCGTATTGTCCGTGTGTTCGGTCCTCGTCGTCGACTCCCATTTCGCCGACAAATAAGCCAGTTTTATTAGGTACTAGCTGAATTACCCGGCGTTGCCCGGAAACAAACTCGTGACGAATTAGATAACGCCATGTAGATACCCCATTTACCGTCTTAAATTCATAATTATCGATAATATACATAATAACCTAATATCTATATATATTTATTTCTATCGATAAACTTCTCGGAACAATTTTATTCACGGAATCATTATTCTTATCTATACGACGACGACGACGAACAAAAAGGATAGGTTGCAGGTAGCTGGAGACCCGCGGGCCGCACAATACGTATCGGCGGTGAATAATTAATTAATTGTTAATTACTCCACTAAAACGCAACGTTTTTGAAAATCCCTCCTCATTGCACGGTGAAAATATGAGAAGAACCTATATTCCAAGTTTCAAGTCCGTACGTTACGTGGTTTTTGAGATACAGCGATCAGTCAGTCAGTCAGTGGTATTTGGATTTTATATGTATAGATTAAAAATCTTCCCGTTTCGCCGACGCATAAATCGATTATATCATATTATTTTGAATTGAAATAATATTGTTGCAATAAAATTATCGTTTGAGAAACCGCAGAACGTGTCGAAATTTCACCACCGGAAGCGCCACTGCGGAGTCGCTAGTTTTTCGTGAAACGTACCGTAGTTACGCGGGCTCCCGTGAGATAGTGCGGCAATATTCCACAAAATTATTTTTCCTCCCATACATGTTTACCCATCGACGACGCGGCCGCGGCGGCTAATGCCTAATTAGTTACTTGTTTACTGGTTATTTTTTGTATATAAACGAACACAAGGTATAATTTTATTGTTTCCAATACATTACATGTATAAATATTATTACGTACAACAATCGAACTTTCCTAGTAAAATCACAATTATCGGTATTTTCAATTTTTAGGTAAATGACATTTACTGACTGTAATAATTGGTATTTAACAAATTCTATGGGTAGATACTTACCGAAAAAAGGCATACATTTCCATACACACATACTATATAAAATAAATATCATATGCAAGAAGGATGGACATACTTCGCACGTGGGTGCAGCCACTGTGGTAGGTGAGAAGTCGACAAGGTAGGATACCGAAAGGAATTTAATGTATTTCTGTATAGAACGATAAACCATTGCTTTGGAAAAAACGATTCTGAACGGAGTTCATAGTGATGCTTAAGTATAGAATAAAGAAATATAATATGAAGATTAATAGTTAAAAGAATGTATTGAAATTAAAATTTATTTTAATAGCTCGGTTTATACCTGTAGTGTTACTTTTTTCTTGTAGAAAAAGTATTTACATTAAAAAAAAAAAAATAAACATTCATTGCTCAGCTGACAATCTATAATTAAACATCATGAAATATTTTTAAAATATTGTTATACGTTTTAGTTTCTTTATTTTTAGAATTACATTCTGGGTACAAATCGGAAGATAATGTTGAAATGTTAACATTTATTTTACTTAGAGCAGAGGTTCCCAAACTGTTGTGGGTGGCGATTATATTTTTGGTGTGCCGCGTTATATTTTTAAATATTACATTTTTTAAACATCTATTACTATTCGTTATTCAAATTCAGTTTCATCGTCAATCGTTATCTGTGAGTGTCACATACGCACATAAACTTATACATATACCTACAAACGAATTACACACACACACATATCTTCCCCCCCCCCGTCTATAATATACATATAGCCGATCCTTCTCCGAAAACGAAAAGAACGTATACATACATACATATATATATATATATATATATATTGACAGCAGCGCGCATCGTGTTTCTTGCCTGAAAGATCCTGTACGATTCTGTGAGATTATGTACGATCCTGTAAGATTCTGTACGATCCTGTACGGTACTGTACGGTACTGTACGATCCTGTACGAGTCGGTCTCTTAGCCCCACGCCAAATGTGTATACCGTATATAATATGCTTGTAGACAGTGTATATATTTTAATAAGTTATTATTATTTTTCTAAATAATATTTTTCGTGACGTACCATTAGCAATCGTTATTAACGAGCTCGCCATACCCCGCCCGTCTATTAGGCGGTCAACGCATATCGTATTTCTCTGAATGTCGGCGACTGCCCATACAAAGGTTGATGTCTATAAAGTTGTGTCTTCACGCGCGTTACCATACCGTCGAACAACCTAAATCACCCCGCACCATCCTATACGCGCTCTTCGTCTATATCGCAAGTATAAGTACCTATAGTAAAAATGATATTTTATAACGGTGTAATCGATAGACGAAGAATTATAACCGACAAGACCAATCCTAGCCTCCTCCTCTCCCCCGCCCGTCTACCCACCGTTACAACCAAATTTTTGTCAACGACAATATAATCTAGAAATGTAAGAAATAATTACTATTTACACCATTAAATATTATCGGATTATCTATCCGTGACCACAACGACGGGACGATCAACACCGTGCAACACCGTTTACAGAAAGTTACCGCCTTTTTATGTACGGTTTTTGGCATAGTACCACACGATTTTGCGATCGAAAGACGATTCGACGTCGGTGAAGCCGGGAAAAAAGCAACGATTTCCATCGTTGCTTTTTTCACTCTGGCAGCGGNTTCTTCTTTGAGTGTACGTTTCCTACCTACAGGGAACAGAAAGAAAAAAAAACCTAAATCAAAACTAATTCCATCGCTATGTGATGGGTCATAATAATATAAATCTTACCTTCGTTATCGTATCCTTCCGTATCACCGGTGGCTTGACATACATTCATCAACAACGCGTCATTTTCTTCGTCGGTAGTCCAAGTCGAAATCGACGATACTGTAGATCAGAGGTTCCCAAACTGTGGGTCGCGATTTTACTTTTGGTGTGTCGCGTTATATTTTTAAATATTACATTTTTTATACATCTATTACCTTTCGTTGTTGTTCAAATTCAGTTTTATCGTCAATCGTTATCTGTTAGTGTGACGATTACGAGTTTACAGCGACCGAGTCAAAACGACGCAATTAGATTAATAGTTATTGAAAAGATAATAATTTATCGGAACACACAAATTAGTAGGTANCGGTCGGTATGGTCATATGGTTATATTTTAATCTTCTATTATCTATGTGGCCGACGGGTAGTGATAATGAATAACAAGTAGGTAATTGTTATCTCAAAACGAAAAAAGAATACAATTTATAATATGGGTACATATTTTAGCAAACGGGACATTTCAGTGTCCCGACAACGGGGCACTTAGTCAAAAAAAAGGGACATTCCCGTATTATACGGGACGTCTGGCAACCCTTAGTATTAATCCTAAATAACAAACATTAGAGGCTGATGGTATGATTTTATTGGATAGCGATAACGGAGGAATAGTGCCTTTTTTTAACGTAAAAGTAATATGTGAGCATTTTTCATTGTTGACTTTAAACTTCCATTTCGAGTACCATTCTTCCATATCCTCAAAGTGATTTTTTAAGTATTGGCCGGGAATAAGTGAGTCTGGGTGGAAAGTAAATATGATGTTGGTCTGCTGCATATATGTTATATAACATGGGAGATGAAATAGCACCTTGGGGGACACTACCTAGGATAGGGGATAAGTTGGAGAGTTCGGAGCCTACTTTGGTAACGAAGTGACGGTTTTCTAGGTAAAATTTAAAGAATAAGAAATCGGGGGGTGGTAGAAGTGTTTTAAATTTAAATAAGAGTCCGGAATGCCAAACCTTGTCGAAGGCTTGAGCAATATCTATTAAAACAGCGGAACAGTAATTCTTATTTTCAAATGAGTAGGCTATGGCGTCGGTTAGGCGGTGTATTTGTTGGATTGTGGAGTGTTTGTTGCGAAATCCGAATTGAGTATCAGGTATTTTTTTTTTTTTCATTAATGATTTTAGATATATGTTTAAGAATTAATTTTTCGTTAAGTTTAGCAAAGAACGGCAGGAGACTGATAGGACGATAGGATGAAGGAATATCCGGAGGTTTACCTGGTTTCGGAATTAATATTATGACTGATACTTCCCATTGGAGAGGAAAGTAAGAATCTGAGAATAGAATTTAAAATGTGGGTCAGGTGAAAAAGGGGTTTTTTAGATAATTGTCTAGCCTATAGGTTCCCAAACTGTGGGTCGCGATTTATAAAAACCACACAGCGCAATATAAAAATTTATTTACATTTTTTAAACATCTATTACTTTTCGTTATTTAAATTCAGTTTTATCATCAACCGTTATTTGAGAGTGTGACGATTACGAGTTTACAGCGACCGAGTCAAAACGACGCAATTAGATTAATAGTTATTGAAAAGATAATGATTTATCAGAACACCCAAATTAGTAGGTACCTGCACGACGTTTAAAACTTTTGATTATTTTCAGTTACGATACATGTACGCAGTTGTATATTTAATATTATTTTTTCTCAAATAAATTCGTTTTCTTTGTACTTTTGTACATCGTTTTCTTTGTACTTTTGTACAACTATGGACAAATGGTTAAACAAATAGTCAATGACTCGAAGTCAAGAAAAACCAGAGACAATATCTCTGTCAACAGTTAAAAAGGAAAATTAAATTACGATGAGCCTTCAACAAGTTCTTCTGAGTCGAAACAAAAAAATTCTTTAAGAAAATATTCTTCTGAATATTTGCGAATTGGATTTTCGTGGAACGGACACGAAGAACACCTACGTCAACAATGTGTTATTTGTGGATGTATACTTGCAAATGGGAGTATGCGACCACACTATATCGACATATAGATACTAACCATCCAGAAATGAAGAATAAACCACTCGATTTTTATGGAAGAAAACTAGAATCTTTGAAAACATCAAAAAATAATATTTTTAATTTTACTGCAATTGACCAAAAAGCTACGTGCGCCTCATTTAAAATAAGTTTACGAATGGTAAGCCTCACACAATTGGTGAGTTTTTAATTTTACCAGCAATAAAAGTCGCAGTCGGGATCATGTTTGATCAAAAAAATATAAAAGAAGTTGAAAAGTTATCGCTTTAAAATAATACAGTGTCACGTAGTTGTTCAATAAATGTACTGCTAATTTAACACGCATTTTTTGAAAAGAATTTAGGTAAATATGTACATCTGTTATTTTGACGAGAGACCTTCTTTTATGATTTTGTTTGTCCAAATTGTATGTTTTTTTTATATTGTCAAATGAGATTATTTTATTATATTTTACAAATCATGCATTAATTAAATTATTTCTAATACTTTTAACTAAATGTGGAACATCAAACAAAGAATATATTTTATTGTTGTTGATAAAAAAAATTGACTATCTTCTGAAATATTTAATGATTTTAAAGTGCTTTGATTGTTTATGTCTTGATCACAAACTATAATTTTTGGATACAATCTAACCTCAAATAACTGTTGTAAAATATCAATTATTACATTTTTTAAATGGTTTTATAAACTCTGGAATGAACAAGAAAATATGCAATTGGAAATTTCCATGGTGAATAAATACCTCAAGCTATAAATACTAAAACACAGTTAGCACTTTTATTTGTCCTCTCGTATTGACCCAAGTCCTCAAAACCTTCAATGAAATCAATTTTTTTCGAATATTCTATAAATTATTGTATATACATCTCATCAAAACAAACAGTGCACGTTTTTTATTTATAATCAGATGACTCAAATTATTTTTGTATTTGATTGAAAAATAATTTATTAAAACCTAGTAAGAATTTCGATTGACTAATCATCCATGGACTGGGTAAATTAACTTTTTGTGAACGTAAAAATGTATATGCTATTGGTGATTTATAATATAAATTTAAAGTTAAATTTTTTTCATTTAGCGTCCATAGACGACGCCTATCTTTTAATTGCTTTGTTACTATTGCCTTGGAATTAATTGATCAAAATTTATTCATATTTATTGAGTTTTTAACACTATTATGAGTGTTAAATGTACTTACTCTTTTTTAAATTTTGAAATGTGTTATTTTATTATCAATTATTTGGTTTTTTTGTTTTAAATTTATTTTTCTAGGTGTATCCATTTTAATCAAATCACATTTTTTTTTTTTTTAAATTAGGGTTAGGTATTTCTATTATACTTGTTATTTTAGTTTTTTAAGGAGTAGAAAACAATGAAGGGAGACTCGGAAAAACTAACTCTACCATGTCTGATTCTGAGCATGCATATGTTTTAGTTGGTATTGACATTTAAATTTTATACCCTTGTTCAAATTTGTCATTTTAGTTAAAGCATAATAATGTAGATGGCTAGGTCTCAGATTTATAATTATAAGGAATAGCAATGCGCATCAAAAGGTTTTGACTAGAATTTTGTAAAAAGCTCTCAGGTGGGAAATGTTCTTGACAAATGTACCTATTGCAGAGTTTATCTGGTTCAACAGAAAATAAACTTGTTTTTCCTGTGTAGATATACACAATTAAGTGTAAATAAAATAATAAATAATGTTTACAGGTAAATGAATAATGGTATATTTTAAAATGTATAAATCATTTATCATATTTTGTACTTAATATATATAGAGAAAAATAGTGTACAGACAATTAGCATAATGTGATTACTGTCTACTGCATAATTATAGGTACTTTTCTCTGATACATAAAAAATTATTAAAAATCATGAATTTAATAAAAATAAATAGTTGATACGTCAAAATTTTCAGAAGAATAAATTCTATAAAATTGATTTTTAAAAACAATAAAATAGTTAATAAAAGTTAATTGAAATATAAATATTTATAGTTCTTATCACTGTGAATATAAAAAAAAAAAACAGAATTTGACTATCATTATTATCTCTGAAGAAATTGAAATGGGTATATATCTTCATGAGACAGCCTTTAAATAGACAGTGACAAAATAATATTCGCAATGCTATATAAAAATCTTCTTGAATATTATAAATTTTGTATAAATATTTTTAATTAATTACTTACCTGAATGTATTATGCATATTTCTTTTCTTTCGTCATTTGAAAAACAATACATTTTTAAATTTGGAAACATTTTCTTTGATTTGCTACAATGTAAATATTGACACTTGTTTCTGGACATATTTCCGAATTTGAAATTAATTACAATTAATATGCAGTTAATATATATGTAGTCTACATTCTACAGAATATAATGACTTACCAGTTGTGGGTTGTTGTACGGTAAATGATTAACATGATAGTGATCATAAATTAATAATATTATTATTTCCAATGAGTTTGGTAAATATTATCATTATTATTATTATATTTTTAGAAAGACACTTAAAGACACAAATAAAACTTAGTGTGAGAATGAGCAAATTTGCCCTTATAGGACAGTCAATTAAAACACTTTGTTAGTTATTTCCAGGAAAAATAGCCAGTTGTTCAAGTTTAACATTTTAAAATTATGTTGCAGTTACCCCACTTCATCTTACCTATAAACTAAATATTATGATTTATATAAAAAACATAAAATGGGACACTTATATAAAATTATTTATATTTTATTTTAAATTTGTCGTCTGCTTAAGTCTGTAGCAAGTCTAATCTTCATTGATCATCATGTTAAGCAGATAGTGAATCTATCACACCTAAAAAATAGATATAGCCATCATATACTTTTGAATTACTAAATGGTAGGTTAAGTTATTCTTCACCTAACGTACTACTCAACAGTATTTCCAGGTGATAGGTGAATTGTCGGTTCAAAAAAAAAAAAAGGTTAAGTTATTTTTAAGTATAGTATACCTACTATGTATATTATTTTGGTGTGTGTTTATTATACAACATTAAATTAAAATTTTACTCAATTTATATATTAAATATAAAGGTATTTAATTATAGATTTAGGTATTTAATGTACTATATTTATATATTTAGTCTAATAATAGTAGCTTAACATCAAAATTGAAATATTTTATTATTTGTAAGTTTTAATTTTTTTTTTGGATATTTTCAATTAATTTTTGGTCTAATCGATTCAATTGATGGTGATATTTTTCAATAAACTGACCTGAAAATCAAAAAATTTCAGTATAATTAAAATCATACAATTTCTGATTTAAAAATTCAAAAATTATAATTCATTGAGTATATAGTAAACAATAATTATTGATTTGGAAAAACCAACACATAAAAAAAAAAAACATACCATTTTATTATTAAAGATAGACACACTTTGTGGTGATCCCACAGATTTCGAAACTGGTACCGTATTTGGATTATCAAAAGGATCTGATGTTCTAATCCATGAATCAGATCTACTGGTAATTTTTATTTTAGCTGGCCAACATTCTGTGAAAGTAGTTTCTGATTTACAATATCTTTTTATGTCATTTAGGCTAATCACAGTGCAAGAGTCACTAGCAAAAAACTCTTTTCTGACACCCTGAACTTTAAACCAAAATTTAAGGTATGCCAAGTCCCAATTTTCTAGCTTAATAGCACAATGTCTTATTAAGTCATTCATTTTGTTTTCAAAGTAGAAGAGTGGAATGAACTTTTGGTTGTCTTTGATATAGTATGACACAATAAAATGCGAATCGATGAGTATAAAACCACATTTTTCTTTACGGTCGGGTACACTATTATTCCGCAATTTAATATAACAGTATTCAATAAATTCATACAATTCTTTGGCGTCCTCTAAACTAATAATCCAATCTATTCCAGCCTTGAACTTCAATTTTTTTCCATATTTTTTCCCAGCGTGAAGATTGTTGATATTGGTTAGTAATTTTGCTTCACATTTGTCGATAGTGTAAGTTTTTAAAGATATGCATGAAAAAACATCCATATTTTTATAGTTGAAATATTTTTTTAAAATTTCGTTTTCCAATGTTTGTTTTGATACATATTTAAAAATGAACCCATTGATTTTACGCAGAATCAGAGGTTGATAAATTGTTCCTATTAATTCCCATGCAAACATACCTGTATTAGACAAAATGCATACATAAATAAATTGTTGAAAAATTTCAAATTTATTTCTAAAATATTATATTTTATTTGTTGTTATATAACTATGCATCAATTACAAATACCCTTATCTACTATAACCTAAAATTCTTTTTAACCTTTTTTACACAAATTCCATGTTCTGTTTTATGCTTCTGTTGTTATTTAGTGTTGTACACCAATCATTAGGTTATGAACCCAGATATTGAGGAACGTATTGGCATCATTCCATTTGCTGGATCAAATTTTTCAAATTGGAAGTTTTGAGTGGAGGTTTTCTTATGAAAGAATGGAGAGCATAATTGTCCATGAAATATAAAGTATAAGTAAATGCTAGATGAAGAACTAACTAGTCAGTCTACTCTAAATTAACTCATCAAGAGATCATCATTTTTAGTGGATGATAGCAATGCAATATCGTTACTGGTGCAATGTATTGCGGATTCTTATTTAGAATATGTGAAAGATATGTGATCATTTGTGTTTAAATTTTGAATCCAAGGGCACATCAAATAAGTTACAATATTAAGTTGTACCGATTTTCTCAGTTTTTCCAATTTGATAAAACTCCTGAGAAAATCGAAAAATTGACCACCCTATCCGCTCCAATTTAAGAAGGAAAACACATTTAAAAATCTGAGCAAGTTTTCTGGTACAAAAGTTGTACACAGATAAAAATAATAATAAAAAAAATCTTTGTAAAACTAAAAGCTTCTTCATTCCACTAAGAATCTAAAACTGAAGATAATAATATGAATACACATACATAATCAAATTTACCAACTAAAGTAAGACCACTATTCAATATATCAGTTATTTTTAGTTACTTTTTTGTACTTATTATATTTTTTTCTTTAGAAATCCAACACTTGATAAAATTGAAAAATGCTCTAATAAATTGTGAAACATTTATTGGATGAGTAGTTACTACAGTTACAATCAAATTCTGATTCAAAAGATACCAGTTAATATACCATAAAATTAAAGATCTAGAATAAAAAACAAAATATTAAATTAAAATATTTTATTTTGTCTAGTTTGGCTCTTTTTCTATTACTGTAAATTATTGATTAGCACTCAAGAATTTGTTTTAATACTTATGAATTGTTTTACAATTTCTTAATAACAAATTTATTTATTGAATAACTCATTGTAATTAATGTCTTTCTTATTTATATAATTTATACATTTTAATTATTTAGGGATCACACAGAAATATTTTTATTATATTAAGAAATACATTTTTTTTTTTTGCAGTGCTATATGTCCTTTATTCTTTTCTTAGTAACACTTAATGAATTTATTGTATATCCATGAATAATAAAAAAAATATTTAATAATCAAAAAATTTAAGTCAGGTTTTTTAGTGGTACAAATTTGAAAATTGTTTTTCTGAAAACATCTTATCCATTAATAGTTGTGAAGAATAATTATGCAAAATGAATGATTTATGTTGTATTTAAATTACTTCACAGTTTAAAATTAATTAAATTACATATAAAAAAGGATGTGCAATTTGTTCATAAATTCTGTAAAATGTTTCATTTCAGAAGTTATATTACATCCCTGAGATGTAACAACCAATGTACGACATGATTCATAACAAAATGTAGTAATATAATGTACAGCACTTCCACTTAAATAATATACATTGTTTAAATCTGATGAATCAAAATGAGACGCTAAAGTATTAACATTTTCAGTATTAAATTTGAAATTAGAGAAATTTTCTTGGAAAACTGTTTAAGAAGTTTGATGATAAACGATATCCATATTTTACTTTTTATTCTGAAAGAAATCTAGTAGGAAACAATCACATTCATTGGCATAATTAGGAAGATAAACATGTTAAAACCTTTTTTGTCACTATTGTGACAAGTAATTGCTGCACAACCTCCCATAATATATTTATAAACTCAAATTTAAAAACTTATTATTAAGGCAGGTACTATTTAGACCATGAAAAAGTTCTTTGGAAAACATACTACCAAATTTTAAGCAATAGAAAATGGAGAGGAGAAATTATTTACAAACAAGAACAGATTGTAGATAGATGGAAGGAAAACATAGAAGCACTATAGGATGAGGAAGAACTAACTATTATAAATTTGAAAAGGATAAATGGAATCTAACAATATGAAGAATCCTTTATCACTTTTGCTTTTTGAAATATTTTTAAGTATTTTTGACGATTACACACTTTTTTGCAGATTTTAAGTACATATAAATTTGTTCCCTATTTATAAATATATAGTATACATTTTTCTAATATTAATATTTGAGATCAAAGAAGTTAATTATAATATAGTAGCTAATATGAGTAAGAGAAGATTTTTGAATATAGCACCCAAAGATAAATATTTCCCAAAACAAATGTAATATATTATACTGTAATATTTAAGTAACTTTATAATACCTACTTAAGTATCATAAGATAAGAAGATAAGTATATATAGGTAAATTGGTTGTATTTATGCTTTTAACGCTGATGAAATATATTTTCATTATATACATCAGATATCCTATTATAGTATAGGTATCTATTTTAAAATGTGTATACATTATTTATTTATTTATATTTATCGTATAACATAATAAGTTTATAAGTTTATAAGTTTATTAATTGTTTTTTATTACCTTTGGAACTAACTTATGGTATAAGTAGGTGAATAAATATAAAATAATACTCAATAAGTATTATTATATAATCACTGATAATATCTAAGTCAACGATTACAAAATTGTTTATTAGACATTGCCCTATGGAATAATACTAAATTCGTATTAGACAAAATTTAATTACAACATCCTTGAATTATGTTTGTATCTGTATCTTCTTCATTTTCATCATAGGTATAATAAATATTATACATTACATAATATAATACAATATGTATTTAGTCTACCATGTAATAGGTAAATATTAAAATACTAGATACATATAGTAATGAATTAAGTAGAACAACATTATCATTTTTTATTTGACCAACATTCATTTTAAATTCAATACTTGTTTTAAAAAATTATTCATATTAAGCAAGACTTTTTTAATAAATATTCTACAGCCCACTAAATCTCCGTTTTCGGTTACTATATAATGTTATATTAATTATATCCATAGAACATTATACATCAAATATGTATCAGACATCAAATAATAAAAATTAATAATAATTTTAAATAACACCTTACACAGTTGGTATGCCGCATGTTATAATATGTAAAATTGTACATGTATGATGATCTATACTATCCATATTTGTAGAAAAAAATATAAAGTTGGTAGATGATCATTATTCAGGGTGTTTGATTTATCAAATGGAATTTTTTTTAAATTATTTAATTTTAGTTTTGATCAACTATATAACATTTTTAGATGGAAATAAATTAAGTGTTTAACAATCATTTTAGTAATAGGCATATCCATATTTTCTATTTCTAATCTATCCTTTCCCTTAACTTTGATAAACAAAATAATCATAAGAATCTTTCACGGGCTGAAATATTTCAAAAATATATTATACAAATATCACTGTAGCATAAGTTTTTAACCAAAAAATAATCTTCACGGCTTAATAAAATATAATAATAATAGTCGTTGTACTAACCTGGAAGTAGTATTTTAGAATTATTTATATATTCTTCATTAGAAGCCATGGTGTTGGTAACTCGGTACTGGTCTATGTGCACAAGTGTCCAAGTAACAATATTTTATTTGCTATGAAGGTGATTGGCTAGAAATTCGTTGGTACCACCTATTGATACATTTTGTACTGGTTTCAGGTTTAATAACACTTGACACCAAAAAGCACGGTTATAGAAAATAAGGTCGGACAACTATACTTTATTAGTATTCTGCTGTGAAGCAAATTATTTTCCAAATCGTACGACTGCAAAATTGAGCGCTGTCCTACAGACTTATTTTGAGGTTATGATATTAAACTACGTTAAAATAACAATGAACCACAGATTATACTATTCTCCGGTCAATGAGAAAACGCTATTGAAAGGCGACCAAAATTCGTCTGTTCTCGCGCATTCCCACCACTAAACCTGCCTGAACGCTTGCCGCCATCGCCGCCGCCACCGTCTGCAGCACCATCGCTCACCAACGGCTACCATCGCCGCCGCTGCCGTTATCATATTGTGTCGGTAATTGTGTATATACAGCGTGTTCTGTATTGTGCTACATTTATACGTTTTCGGATACATACATAAATTTACCACGTGACACATTCCTTAGAAGCCTCACTACAGGACAAAAGGAACCCTCAGGTAAAGGTAAGCGACTTATTGTATTACATATAAGATCGGCTGATGACTTTGTCCCTGGGGGGCCTTTTGTGCTTCAAATCAAAAACTAACTCATCAGACTATCATAATGCAATGAATGGTGATACTTTCTTTGAATGGATTATACAATTTTGCCGTTACTTAAAGAAAATGCCGTAATTGTAATGGACAACATTCCATATCATTCGTTTAAGAAAGATAGAATTTCAGTAATGTCTTGGAAAAAAGAAGATATTATAAATTGGCTGGAAAGTAAAGGAGAGATTGTTATCCAGCCAACAATAAAAGCGTTGTTATTGGAAAGAGTCCAGACATTGAAATTGCAATACGATAAATATGTAATAGATGAGTACGTAAAAGACAACAATAAAACTATCTTAAGATTGCCTCCATACCACTGCGAGCCAAACCTGATCGAACTCGCGTGATCAAAAGCTATGTCCGGACGTATAACAACACATTCAAGCTAAAAGACGTTCAAGAATTTTTAAAAAGAGGCGTGGAACACATAACACCGGAAATGTGGACGAATTTTGTGGGACACGTCGTAAAGGAAGAAAAGAAATTTTGGAACGTCGACAACATGTAACTGACGAAATTATGGACGCAGAACCTAATGGAGCACGTCATAGTCTAACGATAGGAACAGGTTCAACAACAGACTTGGATTCAAACACAAATTGATTTCTTTGTATTTGTTTTTTTTTTGTATTTTAAATTTAATATATTTTTTATTATTTTTCGGTATTATTTAGACAAATTTATGTTGGAATGAATAAATAAATGCATACATAATATATTTATATTACATACATATTATTCGTATAATTTACGGCGGCGAGTAGGTAGTAGAGTGGGAGAAATGTAGGCACAAAACCGAGGAATTCGTTAATTATAGATGCGCCAAGGAGTATCGTTTTCTCGGTGACCCGAGTACAGATAGTCGACTCCGTATACTATTGTATGCTTAGATATGATGTCAGCCGTCATTTATAAATAGGTTGATGTTTGCTAAAATAGATATAAAAAAGAGATAAAAAAAAACTTATAAAAAATAAGCATCTTTGTAAATCATAAGCTTCTTCGCTCACTTAGAATCTAAAATGATATATTTATTAAGATTTTAAGACTATGTTTGCAAACCAGTGATCTTCACGGTAAACATCACGTGGTAGGTAGGTACATTTTAAACACTACCAGGTGATCTATTAAGTGGGTACACGCATTATCTTAAAAGTATTAACTTTTTTTGTATCCGGAATTTGTTTTCTAGGATATTTAAGAAACAAGCTGCTTTACAATTTTATATTCATGTTATTTTTTGTCACACTTATTTTTGGGGGTAAAACCATTACCTACTTTTGATTTTTAAATGGTGACTTATATTTAAAAAAAATGTCCATAAATAGATGGAGTAATAGTTAAAACAAATTTTACTGTTGGCATTTTTGATTTTTGTCGATTTGTTGACGAGATATTCCACTTTTAAGTTGGAGAAGAGTAGTGGAGTATCATTTGTGTGGTGGTACGGCACGCGGCGAGTTGATAATGCACCACCACTTTCCTCCAACTAAACGAGATTATTACAAAGAAATTCAGAAGTCAGTATTCAGTATTCAATGTCTGATTATAATATTATAATGTAATCAAACGTATATATTTCCCGTTAGAGCAGTTCTAATAAATTCCACCAGGTAGCGACATTTTCGCTTTCAATTACGAATACAGAGTTTGCTATCTAGTTTTTTTTATTTATTTATTATTGAAATAAACAACACAGTTACTTTACCTTATAGATTGATGATTGATTTTTAGCAGTTGTTACTGCTAACTGCAGCTACCATTAATTAGGCATACTTAATCAATGCTGCTACAGTGCTACTAACTGTGACTGGCGACTACTATAAATTTGAGAAAATATTGAAATATAATATATTGTAATACATGTATTATGTCCACATCAAATCATTAAAACCTAGGTATGTATTTTAAAATAGCCATCTCTAATAAGGTAACTGTGTCGTTTATTCTAGGTAGGCCGATACTGATAAGAACCATTTATTTTATTAATGGTATAAACCGTTTTTTTTTTTTTACTGTATGGTAATATTTGTTAAAAAAAGGGTACATGAGTCGTCAAAGTCGTTACCTATCTATTACGATTTATGGCACATAATAGTATCATATTATCATAATATTATTAGGGCCGTTCTTACAATGTCCGGTTAAGTGACGTAAAAAGTGTGGGTTAACTATCGCATAACTAACCGATAGTTTTACCGACAGTGACTCCCAAAACAACCGCGCGTGACCAAATTTTATTGTTCAACGCATGCGCAGTTCTGAGTTATAATTTATTATTGTTATTATCATCTATACAGTCAGATAATTCGTTATAAATAATATAAATGTTATAACATAATATTTTCTTGTCTGTTAACAAAACAAAACCCGGTATTATAATATTCATATTGATTATTGTCTATTGACATATTCTTCTTTGCAATATTCAATTCTAAAATTTCATTTTCGTAGTCTGAAGAATCACTTTAAATCAAACTGCAGTTATATATTGGCATATTGCTCTTTTCATAATTCTAACAAAAAAGTAAAAACAAAATAAAAAAGTATGCACTATACAGATAAACTCAAGATAAACTCATAAAACACAAAATTAGTAGTACTTATAGAATAAATTATTAATAATAACAGCAGTCATAAAAAGTATTGATAACTAAATCCGAGAGATTTTAGTATAACCGGAGGATAAAAGCAGAATTCTATCGGTTAAAAATCCGACCGTAAAATCTTCGGTGCCCGGAGACATTTTCCTTAATCGACGTATATCAGAACCAACTGTAGGTTAAATTTCAGTATAACTGCCGATTAGCACTAACCGACACTTAACCGGACATTGTAAGAATGGGCCTTAGTGTGTTATCATTATCAACGTATGAGAGAACTACAAATCACGGATAAATATATATTTTATATTTAACCCGAGATCAATGATTTATAATTCACACGTGAACAATCAAAACTTGAAAAAGAAACATTAACCATAACAAAAATAACACATTATTGTTTTAAATATTATATTATATTTAAAAAATAATACCAAAAATTCGTTGAGAATTTTTAAAACAATTATTAAATGTAAAATGAATGTTGGTCAAATAAAAAATGATAAAGTTGTTCTACTTAATTCACTATTCTATGTATCTAGTATTTTAATATTTACATATTATATGGTAAACTAAATTCATATTGTATTATAATGTTTAATGTATATTATTCATTATACCTATAATGACAATGGTACACATACAGAAATAATCCAAGGGTGTTATAATTTAAATTTGTCCAATACGAATTAAGTATTATTCCATAGGACAGTGTCTAATAAACAATTTTGTAATCGTTGATTTAGATATTATCAGTGATTATATAATAATACTTATTGAGTATTATTTTATATTTATTCACCAACTTATACTATAAGTAAGTTCCAAAGATTATAAAAAAACAATTAATAAATATATTATCTGTATTATAATATATTTACCTATATATATTTTTCTTCTTATCTTGTGATACTTACGTAAATATTAAAAAGTTACTTAAATATTACAGTATAATAAATTACATTTGCTATAGGAAATATCTATCTATAGGTGCTGTATTCAAACATCGTCGTATTCAAAACATACGTGGTCATGAACGGTATCACTTTATGCATTTGTTTAGAAGGAGAGTCAGAGGAGAGGTGGTGTACTGAACTAATAAAATATTGTATAATGAAAAATCTTGAAACTCCCGTGTCCAGAACTTTGAAATTTTGTATAACAGCAAAAAGTAATAAAAAACGACCTGTCAAAAAAAAAAAAACCTTCCACATTCAGTATTCAGTAGTTGATATAACTCTTTTGTTTTGACTGCCTTTCCAAAAAGTGTTGTTTTTTTTTTTTGTTATTACCGAACAAAGAAATAATCTTGCATTATTGCAGAAATCGTATAGCTTTGCTCAAGTACTGCGGGATATCCTCATAATTATAGACATAATAAGACACAATAATTTACGTCTATAAATCAATAAAGTGACTGTGTACACAGTACCCTGATTCGCGAGTATAAAACCACACTCATTATTTTTAACAGTAAAATATGTAATGATGTAATAATATTAACTATTATATTATAATGACGTAAATCTATAATTATTTCGGTTTTGAATACACGAGTAATGCAATAATAATACAAGGATCAGATTATTCGAATAATATTGTTGTTCGCCTGAATATATGTAATATGAGTAAGATAATGTTTGAGAAATTCCAACAATTTGAACCACAACTCACCACTTTATCGTTCGAATATTTTGTGTTTAGTTTTGCTTTTATATGTAAATATCTGCACTTGATCTAGGATAATTAAATCGAGGTTATATTGAACAGTTGGAATGAAATACACATAAACAAAATATTATTACTTTTATATAGTTCCATGATAATCGAAAGGCCACTGTTGCTGGTGGGAAATTGGGAAGATACAGTGGCATACACAGAGAGGGATTAGAATTTACTTATTGTTTTGAACTTCATATATGTGCCTTTTTTCCTTTGTCTTCATATTGCCGTTCGTTGTTTGTTTTTGTCTTTTAACGCCTTTCGAGCTGTAATGGTCATGTCCCAGCCAGCGGTAGTTTTTTTACGACCTGATCAATAACCACACGGCTAGATTTATATCTTTTCCTTTTTTTGAACTTCATTTTCACTGGCTTAGGTGATTTTCGTCTGTCAGTCATCTTGATGTGTTTTAGTATAAATGTAGTATAATCTTGACAGCACGTGTTTTAGTGCCATGGTGATCGCTGATTTACATACTACCAGTGAATTGCGCGTCTGAGCTGGTAGCCTATTGGTCACACTTGTCAAGATTGTATTTTAATGTTATATTCTGACCACTGTACAAATATTGTGCAGTTATGCAGTTTATCCCGGTGCGGTAGCGTCTCTGGTTTGAAGTCGCCAACAGACGCCATCTCTCAGGTAATCGGCTAACGAACCTTTTAGTTAATATTCATTTATTGCAATAATTACTTATTTATACCTTGTTATATATTGCAAAAATTATTTATTTGTACATTTTAATATATGTTGCAACATTACCTATTTGTGCCTCTTTGTATTATTTTAAGCCAACAGGCCATAAATTGTACCTACTTATATTTATTTTATTTTTCTAAATCAACTAGATACACTTCTTTTTATATTGTCTATATCACTGTGCCAGCAGTCTAAATGTATTCTGGTCATTATATTCCTTTTGAGCATTATAATAAATTAATAAATTAATAAATAAATTATAATAAATAAACAAAACAATTGATTTAAGAAACAGTAATTAATATATTTCTTTCCCAGTATTTATATATGAATGTGCAAGCAACGTATGGGCGTACCAAATATTTTGAGATTAGGATGTCGGGTACGCGCACAAAACCAGTGTAACATAGTTTCTATTTTCGGAAAAAAGGAAGAAAAATTGAATACCTATATTATATTATAAGAGATACCGATCATATTTTATACGCTTGAATAAGCGAACTATAAATAATAAAGCGCATAACAACCGCGTGGCGCTGTATAAGATATAACCGATATTTCAAAAATACGCCGTGTGATTTACAGGTGTCCGTGTTTCCGTTTTTACAAATTACCGTCGCTATAAATTACTCGTACTCTACTGCTTCAAGATCTCCTTCCAAACACTATCCGTCTCACCGTATTTCCTTCGGTAAAAAAAAATTTATATACAAATATTCCAATCGACCGATTTGGTATTCTCGTGGGCCAATAGTGTTAATAATATTATCGAATCATCGATTCGCGCGAATGTGATTTTCCGGCACTATAAACTTTACCGTTATTCATGTGTATTATACGTATTATACCCTACGTATTATATCAGCTAATTCGGTTTTATATTATTATGCAATAATACCTATATGGTTTTCGAAAACGATTTGGTAACGATTAAAGCATACGAAGAGTACGCGATGGGTTAACTACGGCACTATAGTTTCCGATGTTTTCACTGTTCATACTTACCAATAGGTAGTAGGCTAGATTAAGCCAATTTCAAAGTCACCTTATAATGTTCGCAGTACCGAATTATGTAAAAAAAAAATAAATGTTTAATATTATAGACCTTCTTCAACACATTTTGGCATTTGCTACCAATTAAGATAATATACACCTATATATAAACTACATACATAGTATATTTACTAGATACTATTAAAAAAAAATGTACCTGTATCTGTATTTTAGATATAAAATATTGTGTATTCTAATGAAATTATCTAAGGTACTTTTTTTTTTACTCTTTTGATTCAAAAAAATAAGTACAAAAATAAAACGTAAAATTTTAAAATCTAATTTTTTTTAAACAAAAATATCAACAATAAATTTCTCCACAAATCGTATATTTGAAGTTATCTTGGATTGGATAAAAATAAATATAAGATACATGTTTTCATAATATTTTTATTTTCAATTAACATGTACAGGAATACCCATAACACTAAAAGCTATATATTTTTGTAAACTATGAAAAAAAAAGAAAACACAGTTTTTAAAATTAATTTAATTATAAATAAAAAATATATACATATATACATATTTCGTATTATATATATATAGACACTTTATTCCACGTAGACAACTAAACTTGCATTATAAAATATATAATAATAATATAATATATAATATATAATAGTAATGTTAAGTGTCTATAGACTATATTCTATAGACATTAAACACTTTCATGCAAACACCTTAACTTGAATCACAAAATCATATGATAAACTAAAGCATTATAAATATAAGTAGTAGTAGCTAGTAGTAAACTCTGGTGCACATACAGTGTCCCATGAAGATATATCTATTGCAATATCTCCTGAGATAATTAAGATAATAACGATAATCAAATTCTGTTTTTTTTTTTTTTTATATATTACTCACGAGGATAAGGATTACAAATATTTATATTTGAATTCAATTTTTTATGTTTTGATAAAAAAACTAAAAAATAAATTTTATTTTATTATTTTAGAACAATTTGAAAATACCCATTTTTTAGAATTTATTTTTTTGAAAATGTTGACGTTTCAACTTTTTATTTTCATTAAATCTTCAAAAAAATCGTTAAAATTTCCTGCACGTTTATGAGGTTATACATTTAGTTGCGTTTACAAAAGAATATTTTAGGGGGGGGGGTGGTTAAGGTTGTACACTTTCATACTCTTATAACAAACATTTTTACATACTTTCAATCGTAGGATTATTTATTTTTCATTAAAATGTCAATATCTTATAACATTAATTTTAGATTCTGAGTGGAGCGAGGAATGTATTGGTTTTCAACTGAAATGGAATAAATAAAAAATAAACGTAGGAAATGCGAGAAAATGTAAGAAATGTAGGATTAGCTAAAAATATTATGGTCTTCTTTTTTCCTGTGAACCACTTTTCTACCGGTAATTTTGCTCCAATATACAATAAAAGCACTTTTTTTTGAAAGGAAATCTGACTTGAAATGGGTTATACTTTAAGAAAGTATTTTTTTGATTTTCCGAAGAATTTTCGCAATTTATGGGAAAATAGGTACAATATGTTAAAAAAATATTATTAAAGAATGCTTAAGAATATAATGCTTATGTTATTATTTTACCCTAATATGACATATACTCGTATATTGTTGACAAAGCAATACTATCAACTGAACTTTTTTCAGAATCGTTTTTTCGTTAGCAATGATTAATCTTTGTTACATTAGATATAGATTAATAATTATAATAACCTATAACAGTGGCTGCACTCGTTCCTATGATCCTAGGACAGTTTTTTAGCCTTTTAGGTACCTACTAATTAATTTTACATTTAATATTGTTTTAGTGAACACAGCTTAAATGATAACGTAATTCATATCATTGAATGACAATAATAATGTATACCTACTGTCTAGTAATAAAATTAAAATAAAACCAAAATTGTATTTATCTTACTTATTGATAGAAACCAATTTTGAGACTCTAATAAAAATCTACTTTCATCATAATTTTCATGAAATTTGGTGGGGTGGGGTGAGGTTGAACCATTAACCCCCCCTTGTATACATTATATGTTAAGGTACGGTATAATTTAGAAAAAAAATGTTTGAACTCTAATAAAAATATCCTATTCTAATGTCACAGTAGATCGTAATATTTTTTAGATTATCTACGAAAATTAATTAAAAATAAACATTGAAGGTGATTTCCGTATAATATACCTACTTATATTAAAATATTGATGTCAGGCAGACATAACTTTGTTACCGATTATACCGCGTGTGTTTTTGTTTAATTAAAATATTTTCCCTCGACTATGCAAATTATAATTTTTTTATATATATATATATATATATATATATATAATATAATATTAGTTGTAAATTAACTTTTTTATTCTCTCTTTTTTTTCTATTGTTTATTATATATAAAGTCCCGTAAAATGTTAATTATAAAATATAAAATAAATTATAACTCAATGTTTTATATTAAATATGAATTATTTTCAGAAAGGCGACAAGTGCGATTTTTGACGAAATTGAGTTATTGTAATATTATTAAATCAATAACTCGTAGTATAATATACTCCATATAGGCCTTTAGGCTATAACTATAAATAACTATAGTTTAACCATCTTCTTTTAAGTTATACGTAGATGTTTATAATAAAATATAGGTTATAATTATAAAATGTGAAAAAACAAATTGTTATTGTTTGTCCTTTGAGTAACTACTTACTTATTAGGAGCCCCCGATTTCCTAAAGTTTCACTTTGCCAACTTACCCGCATGTTGCACCACTGTTTTGAATATATAAATATTATTTAGATTGATAGTTAAATTTTTGTAAAAAATAATCAATGAAACGGACTTCCTAGTATTAAAATATTGTTAAAAATTCTTTTAAAAATTGCATTTGAAATACCAAAAATTACTCTAAAAAGTATTTAAATATAAGTATTCAAATATTATACAAAACGGACTAATATGGAGATAATAGTTCAATATTCGACTGCTCATAAACTAGGGCTGATACTTGAGTTTTGTATATACTCTGAATACAAAAGAGACATCATAGGATAATGGAGATGGGTGCAGTTACGAAAAAAACGATTTTAAGCTCTGTTCAGTTGATAGCGATGCTTTGTCAAGAATATATATGTCATATTATGGTAAAATAATTAAATAGGCATTATATATTTTCTTCAATAATATTTGTTTAATATTGAACCGATTTTATCGTTTTTCACATTTGCTGGGAAAATCAAAAAATGACCTCCTATAGTATCTCCCCACACCGATTTCCTTTCAGAAAAGGTGCTACACTTAAAAATTGGATCAAGATTTTTGGTAGAAAAGTTTTCCATAGAAAAATAAAAAAATAAAAATATATCTTTGTAAAATAATAATCTTCTTCACTCCACTCAGAATCTAAAAAAGACAATTCGGTTCTATTTATATAATATAATATATTATATCGTTTTTGTTTGCTGTAATAATAATCATCTATTGACACTATAACCTTTTATAGCATATAATTGATAATTTAAATTAAAATTTTCGAAAGGAATATGATAAGCAGATATTTATAAGCATTTACATGTATTTATTGGTCGGTTAAAAAATTTTTTTTTTAATTTCATAATAAGTTTATAATAAATGTGTTTCGTAACTTAACGACTCTATGTATTCAAAATCGTATTTATGTATATTGTACGTATTTTGGTTTTTTTTTTTATATTTTAAAGACATATTTCAGGATATTAGTGAATTTTTAGAATTTTTATTTTAATAATAATTTCGTAAATTGTTAAGACATTTGCAACATTTTTGTTATTATTTTAGATTCTGAGTGTACTGATGAATATATTGGTTTTTGGTTTTTAAAGTTCTAATATTATGCGAATATTATATGTTATGTTAAATAAATATATTGTCTTTTTGTTTTATTATTATACATGCCTGTTGTCATTCTAGGGGTCGCGAGTTTAAGTCCGGATTTCGAACAAAATTGTTTGCATTTTTTTCCCTTTTACTTTAATAAGGAAAAAACAAAATATGGATTTACGGTGTACCTCGTGTAATCGCAAAATACTCTTCGGTTTGTTGTTCAAACTTTTATACCGGAAATCTTGCTCCGATGCATTAACTGTAGCTTATTTTCTGAAAGAAAATTTATCTACATGGTACTTTAATGTTATTTTTTGATTTTTTAAGTGGTTTTCATAATATCTGCGAAAAACCAGGATAAAATGTCGGAAAAATGGAAAATGCACGAAATGTAGGTATTAGTTAAAAAAATATTATGGCCTTTTTTTTCCTGTGTACAACTTCTCTACCAGAAATTTTGCTCCGATTTATAATGATAGCCCTTTTTCTAAAAGGAAATCCAATTGAGATGAGGTATTTTAGGGAGGTTATTTTTTAATTTTCTAAGGACTTTTCTTATTATATTAGCAAAAGCGGAAAAAACGGAGGAAAACCCGGAGAACTAGAAAATAGGTACAATATTATTGAAGAAAATGTGTAATGCATATGTGATTATTTTACCATACATATTTTTTGGTATATAGATTTTTAACAAAGCACCACTATTAACTGAACTCCGCTCCGAACCTTTTTTTCGTTATCAATGGTTTATCGTTGTTTGCAGATATACATTAAATTCTCTTTTGTTTCCCATAATCCCAATTTCCCACTTGCAATAGTGGCTGCACCCGCATGCGAAATATATCCGTCTTTATTATATATTTATGTTTTTAATAATGTGTTTTATGGTATTTAGATCATATAAATATCTACCCTTATGTTTATCATAAGGGTAGAACGGATAAAACAATAAATTATATTATATAACGTCATTGGTCTCACATGAATCGGTAAATTCTATCAGGTCTCCTATCATTCAATATTTTATTTTTTGTTTGGTGATTTTTTGTTCTCGTTAAATTCTTTCACAGTGCCGTTATTAAACTTTCACACCATTCGCCGGTGCAATGTTGTAGTCGTCTAAACGAGTATTATTGAGAAAAAAAAAATCAATTATTTTCGAAAGAACGAATGTATAACGTGTGCAAATACTGCATTGTGTGTATAAAATTCAAGTTAATTCTCCATAAATCATCGGATTTAATAAACTAGAAAAGGCAACAAGTTATTGCAAAAAAAAAAAATTTAACTTCGTTAAATGAAAAAAAAAAAAAACGAAAGCCGATTAAAAAAAGAATAGTACTTGTTGATTAGAGTATATACTATATATATACAAAAAAAAAATCATTATTTCACAAAGTATGCGAGTACACATGAAATTTCTTCTTTTTTTTTATCCTTTTATATTTCGTTTCTCTTTGATAATATTTTTCATTATGAAGGTATTATTATATTATAATTATTTCAAAAAATCGTTTCATTTTTTATAATAATATTCAAAGGATATTTTAATATTATAATACTTCGTCAAAACATTATACTTACTGGGCTTTTTTAAATTTTTATTGATTAATCCAAGTTTGTGTTATGTTAAGCTACCCGTCATTTTGATAGTTATATTGAATACATTATCTGTTTTGTTAAAGAGCGTAGAGCTGTGGATAATTTAAGAAAGTTGATGGGGAAATGATACCTGATAAATTTTCTTCAGTATTTTGACCTTCCAGGAGCACTGCCTAGTCATACAATTGTTGTATAGAAATAACTAACCCATTTATTTATAATCTATGTTAAAACTGAAGCATCAATTATTTATATATTTGTTCACTGTTATCAAATAAATGATAATTAATATATTACAACCACGGATTAATGATATAAATGATCGTCATAATTTTTTTTTAAATTTGACAACGTCAAGAAAAAAACAACATTAGTTAAACAAATTAAAATAAAAAACAAAATCAAAAATAATGAAACTGTTATTGGCATACATTTTTCCTGTTTTAGCTATGCCTTTTCCCGGTTTTTCTCAATTATTATGAAAAATAAAATAATAACCTTCTTAAAGTGTAAGATTCATAATTCTACAAAAAGCCCTATTATCGTTTTCGTTTAAAACAAGATTTGTGGTAGACAAATTTTGCACAGACTCAAACAAATTTCACACATTACTATTCATTATAGTAAAACCATTTTAGTATATAGGTAAATTAGCTGTATTAAAACTGCATGTATAGTATTTTTAACCAATTGGTCCAGGACTATTTAATAAATGTAATAATTTTCTCTATTGAATATTTTTAAGATTATTAAGTTTCTATAATATAATTTTTATAGTGCCATAGAATTTAACTATAGTTATATCTTTACATACCTTATCACATTGTACTTTTTTAGAATTTTTGAAATCTGAGGAATTTGTTTGCTAATGTTTTATTTGTACTTTTTAGGGGGATGGGGATTTTATATTTTGGGCTGCAGAGAGAAATTCTTAGAATAAACTCTGGAACATTATATATGAGCGGCCATAAAAAACTATTGTTCTTAATAATATAATATATAGTATTACAAAAAATTAAAATATAAACGTGATCTTGGAACAATCACTCGAAAATGTTTGCAGTTTATATTATGTACTTACTCGAAATGTTTTTAAAACTATAAATGTACACACATGTCAATTAGTTTGCTTATGACAGCGGAACTGCTCCTTTATGTATGCTTGATGACAAGAGCGGAGTGGCTAGTCTGGAAATTGGAATTTTCCAAGTGGCCTGGACCATATTAAGTCCTGGTAACCTGCTCATTTTATATATGGGTAACATAATTCTTATTCCGTACTCGTATTATTTAAAAATGTAGTAAATATTTTTTTGTATTATTTCGATAGACTGTTCAAATATTATACCATTATTAACATACCTATCATTTTGAATATTGCATTTGTATGAGTAGGCAGTATTGAGTACAAAATGTTAAAATATTGTAGAACTATAAACAATAAACATTAATTAAAATAAAAACCAAAAGAGTGGCATGCGTCGACTGGCTAGAAATAGAAAAATAAAAGGTTTGCAATCAATGATAAATCAATTGAAGAATCGGAAAAAAAATTGACTGGGTAATAGGTATTGGAATTTACAAAAGTATTGAATAGGTTCTATTACTGAAAGTATATGTACAATATTAAGATTAACAGTATTAAATATTAAAATACTGATGATTTATTACCTATCTTTTTATCTCCATCATAATTCAATGTATATAAAAGTGGACTATATCAATTGATTCTTTTGTAAAAATAACTAAAAACAGGGTAATTTATAAAATTTAAATTAGTATTATAAAATAATAATAATAATAACGTTTTTTTTCGGTCATCCCATATTATTAAGAAAAGTAAGGTAAATAAAAAAAAAATAACCTTCCTTTTGCACTAACAAGACAAAACTTTCTACTTGAAACCACTCTAGAAGTTGATGCAAGGCTATAACTATTTTACAAAAATGTATGAAATAGGTATATATTATTATAATAAAATTAATTCGCATCACTCAGTGCCTAAAATTCATTAAGTAAACCATTTACTGTGAATATCAAGTTGATTTTAACTGATTTTATTTTTAAGGTTTTATTATTATAACTAAAGTTAAATTATCTAGTTCAACAAAATAGAGTTTGAAATTATTTTTAAAAGCTAAATGTACTAATATGAATTTTTAACTAAACTTTATTCTTATACACATAATACATTGTTATTGAAAATGTAGTATTGTGGATTAAAAATAAAATACTGAAATCGAGCGTATAATGAGAAAATGTCATTTGGTACGTATTTTATTGAGTAACCTGGATACAATTCAATGTTCGGCCTAAATTTTGTTCCCACTCCGCCCCTGCCTGATGATAAAAAAGGCGATTAGTTTTTTTTATCCTCTAAAACGGGAAAGAACATTTTGACAAATGTATTATAGAAATCCTTGGGTTCAGGAGTATTTAGAACATTTGGGCGTGACTGTTTTAATGCAGCCCTTTTGGATAGGTCCATTATGACGTGAACGAAAAGTTCTTGTATACGAATTTATTTGGTTGATTTTTTATAAAACTTGATACTTCGCTATGCTTAGTTTTTACCTAGAGACTCCGCCATTAGGCTGCCGACACTTTTCTAAGCAGGGATAGATGTAATACATCGCTCTATGTATTTCAAATACAAAATATAAAATGCATAACATTTGGATACTGAAAATACAAAATATATTGATATTGAATTTAAGAGAAAAATACAAAATACAAACCATGTATTTGAAAAAATAATATAAAATACTTTTTAATTTTAAGTTAGTTTGGAAACTTTTGTTTCAAAAAAAAGTTATATTGTTATTCTGAATTAATATTATAATTGAAACATTTTTAGAAATTGATTATCTGTTTTAAAGTATAATTAAAAATTTTTCTAAAAAAATTATTAATAAGTAAATAAACATTGTTACCATAATAATAATATTGTTTTAAACATTAATAATTAGCAAAAAATACATATTTAAAATAAATAAAAATTTAAAATTAAAAAAAACCACTTGGCTGCCAAAGACACTAAAAATATTAACAAAAAATCACGAATTTCAGAAACATTGTTTCCTTTTGAAAATATAACCAAAGTATGGCTTACACAATTTAAATATAATTGTAGTGAAATAAAGTCCTTGTTTTCTACAACACCTTCAGATGCAGAGTCACTAATAACTTTAAGTATAAGATCCAAATCTTCGTCGTTATTTTTATCTAATTGTATTTGTTAATATAATCATTAGCACAAAAAACAAACAAAAATACAAATTATTTGTTTAAATTTACACAAGATGGCACTCGAAGAACCAAGTTCTTCGAGTGCCGTTAAAAGTTTGACTTAATGCACGAAACCAATTGAGATAGATTGCAGTTCAATACAATACAATATTAGTTAGACAAAGAAGAAATATTACAGAGGAGCTTTCTTTATGAACGAGTGCGCTCTATCCGTACAAATTCGATTATCATTGCATTTCGCATTTTCAGTATTTTAAAAATACAAAATACGTTAAAAGTTTATATGAAATAAAAAAAACAAATTACAATTTATTTTTTTCATCGGACAATACAAAATACAAAGTCCATTACAAAAACGTATTTTAAATACATTTAATTAAAATACTGCCCATCTCTACCTCTAGGAAGGCGAAGCAGAATTTTTTTGGTCATGTTATTTTGAAAGCGTTTATAGGGGAAAGAAACATATAGAGAAATTGAGTAAAGCATCCAATGTTAACAGTTTACATGTTTACTCAATACATTTGGGTTTAAGAAATTGTCTTGTAAAATGTCTAGAGATTAGGTTTACATACGCGAAAAACACTTTAAGAATTGTAATTGGTAGTAAAGGGAGTTGTTAGGTTTAATAATGACAGTAAGTTGTGACCTCGGGAGTACTCCATTACGTTTGATGCATTTCTGGAGGAGTTTTTGGACTTTTTCGCTTAGCTTAGTCAAGTCTAGATGTCAGTTATTCGTATTATGTAACATATTGTAGTAAATACTCTCTGTTTTCTATTTGGGGAACAACCGAAACAGAATAACTATCAAAAGCTAACCGGTTTTAAATCAGCTGAATCTGATCATTTTTCCTATTCTTTAAAAATTGGATCAATAATTCCCATCGTCTAGTTTGGAGACGTTCATAATTTCACGAACTATTATCGGTTATAATAATTTATCCCTCGATTTTCTAAGCTACTTGAAAAGATGGCACTCAAATTTATCTGAGCTTCATTTAACCACATTTTGGCTGATGAACAACACAACTCCCCCCCAGGCAGATCAAGAATTACATGCAATGTCATCTTAACTTCATACGTACATGATTCCTTTCACACCCACGGCTAAGTAAACTCGATCTATGCTGACTTCTACAATGCTTTTGACCACGTCGACCACTGTTTTCTGACAAAGACCCTCGAACTCTTAAGTATCGATAATCTTTTACTATCCTGGCTATGCTAAACCATTACTAATCGGTCATTCTCTGTCACCCATGGCTCCAACTTCTCTCTCTTTTCCCCTTCTTCCGAAGTCCCTCAAGAATCTTTATTATCACAAATGTTATTTAATCTTTTATAATTCTGCCCGTATTCGTATATTACGTGTTTGTAATTCACGTATTCGCGATTTAAAGTGATAATTTCGCTACCTGGTGGAATTTATGACAACTCTAACAGGGAAGATGTAACATTAATTACAATATATTGAGTACTGATTACTGAGGCATTTTCAAAATGTATGGTACCTTCACATTGTATATTAATATTATAAAATTATAGCACTGTTTGTTGGTATTATGGATAACTAAAATTATCATTCAAATAATTACGCCACCATTTGAACGCCGCTATATGGACGTCACCGTTTGGTTGCTAAACAAAAAATAAATAAATATTAATAATGCAATAAATAATAAAAAAAAATTACATAATAATAATTTTATACATTATTATTATTACATATTATACATTAAAAACAAACTCTGAATATCTGAATAACTGCTCTAAAATAAAAAAAATTATAAATATTAAATTCTAATTAGTATTTTATGTACCTACCTACATAAAAAGAACATAAAAATAAAAATAACATACAAAATTAAAAACTATTTTATAAATGAAATATATGAAATTTTATAATGAAATATGTTGTGATACTTCTATAACTCTGAATATCTGAATACCTGAATAACCTAAATAATAAAAGATTATGAAAAAACAGAAACAATATCGTTTTTAAGGGGAATAGCAAAAAATATTTCATACATTTCATTCTTAGAATAGTTTTTAATTCTGTATGTTTTTTTTATTTTTTTGTTGGTAGGTTCGTATACTAGTTAGAATTTAATATTTTTAATTTTTTTTTATTTTGTATTAGTTATTCAGATATTGAGTTTGTTTTTAATGTATAATAATAATAATATTTACAATTATTATTGTATACATTATTGTTATTATATGTATATTTTTTTAGTTATTTGTTGCATTATTCATATTTATTTTTATTTTTTTTGGCGTCCAAACGACGGTTTGGAGGTCAACTCTATTAAGTGTTCCACATTTATTTTTTCGGTTTTGCTCAATTATTAAAAACAAAATTAAGAAAAATCGAAAAACAACTTTCTTGATTAAAAACTAATTTAGAAATTCAACCAAAAGGTTTCTTATTGTTTTTCTATTAGAGGAATATTTCTGGTAGAAAACATAGGACGTAAAAATTTTGAAATAAAAGGAATCATAACATTGTAAATTTATCAGTTTTAATTTTAGTTTTTTCTCAGATTTTTCTCAATTATTTTGAAAACCCCTTGAAAAATAAAAAAAAAAATGATCCCTCTTATATACCAACTAGATACAATTTCAGAAACTGTGCTGCACTCGATACATTGGACCAAGTTTTCTTTCAAAAAGTTGTTTACGGACAAAAAAAATAAAAAACAAAAAACATACATCATATTATTAAATTCAATAGAATCCTCGTTATGCTCCGAATCTAAAAGAAAAACATACATCATAGTTACTAGTTAGATCAATAAATTTCTCGCTCTGCTCAGAATTTAAAATGAATACTAATTAGTAATGAACATTCTGGCAGTTAGCTCAGTAGGGATTTTTTTTTTTTTAATTACGTTATATTCAAACGTCCTTAAATAATTTTTTCACAAAAAAAAAAAAAAAAAGTAAATGTTAACATTATTTCGTCCGTGAAAACGTATTACAACCATATTCGCTTCTTCTCATCACGCGCGGGTAAATATTCACACTGCAGTGGGATTACGTAATCCTACATATTGAAATTTCTGTCGGAAAGATTTTTGTGCGTATATAATATTGCCGAAACGAATATTATATTCGTGTATGTGAAATGTACGAACTGCGCGACTGTTTGTGAAGGTTTTATCAATATTATTATGTACAATAGTATGATAAATATTGTATATAGAAATGAATTAAAATTATTTATTTATTTATTTTTTTTTACCATTTTCGGATCCGGTATACGTTTTTAAATTTGTATACAATATAACACAAACCGCCAACGCGACTATATACTGCAGTGCATACAGCTGCAGACTGACGCGTCATTTTTTAAAAGGTTTTTTTTTTTTTCTTTTCGTCTTGTTGGTAAATATTGAATACGGCCGTTATTGTCGTGCCGAACGAATAATAATGTTCAATAGCTGATCGTCGCAATGGAAGCCTCACAGTTTTGTACGATAAATTCAAAGTCGTTCACTAGTAAAAAGCCAATTAATTTCCTTAGCTAAAAAATGTTCCAAAATTAGTTTATCCGAATATTGCACTAATGCTCATAAAAATGGGGTCGTTACAGAGTTTTCTACGGTTGGCAGGCCACTGTTTTTATATTTGGAAGGCATACAATATAGAGTAATTAAGGTTTAAGTTTGTACACTGAAAGCAACGATCAATCACTGCAATCAAAATACAATTCTAAGAATATTTCGGTAAACTATTAGTGTTCTATAGTAATAGTCATATGTTCCCCCCCCCCGTAAAAAGAAGTTAATCCGAAAATGAATAAAAATGAAACCGATGTAATGGCATTCACTGATGGTTTTTTTTTTTTAATTTTAAGAGAATTTTTGTGTACCTAAAATGTTTTTTAGATTAGGTACCATATGACCATTTATTAGTGAAAACATCGCTTCTTTTAAGGGAAAATGTAAATGATTCGGAGGAGTTTTACTAACCAAAAAGGTATTTAACCAGAAAAAATAAAACTAAAAAAATGATTTTACCATTTCTAGAAAAGAGAAATATAAGTTTTTGTCCAAATTTCAGATCCATAGACAAATGACAATATTGAAAAATAATATCCTGGTTTTTCTCAAGTATTAAAACCGCTTGGAAAACCAAAAAAATAATCTCCCGACGGTGCTCAACGTATATATCGGAGCAAGATTTCTGGTAGAATTTTTGTAAACAATATTAAAAAAAAAATAAAAAAAAAATCATCTTTTTAAAAACAATACATTTTTCGCTACACTCAGAACCTAAAAATAATAATAAAATAAACATCATTGTAAAACCAATACATTCCTCGATCCGATCAGAATCTAAAAGATTACTTACTCGTGACGGGGATAGTATGATTTAGTATTCGAAAACTTTTTCTTTCCTTATCGCAGTTTGCAGAACGTGCTCCGTCTAGAAACTTATTACAATTTGGTATATTTACTCACAGTCTAAAATACCGTGTAAACATTATATTATTATTATACGTAAAAGTATTTACAAAATCCATTTTGCTTGTTTCCGCGTTGACGTCGGAAAAGGGTTTGACAGCAAAAAGTCGGTGTGGCTGCCGATTAATGTTATATATTATTATCACACGTTTTTATCGGTTATCGTATACCTTATCCACCTTATCCGTTTTTGCGCGAAACGGGTAGTCGTAGACATAGTCGTCGTCATCAAAAAGTTTTATTCGCCAACACTCGTCGTTGTCTGGTAGTTGTTATAATGATAATAACAATGTATACGGAAAGTTTTCTTGTTAGATATAACCGTCAGATTATATACCGTCTGAGTAGACAGCGATATAATAAATTATTTGGTAAACCGAAATAACGGATTTTAATAACCATCTTGACAATACAATTATCACGTATCCGACACCATGATTATTATAGTGGGAAGGGAGGGATCCTTGTACACTTTTATGGATACCGACGTCCATAAAAACCAAATTACGGTTATAAAACACGTAACTCAAATAACCGTGGACAATATTATTACACATCAAAAACTCTTTTAACAAGTTCCTATAAAATGTGCAAAGAAAATTTCATTTGGTTTTGAAATTATCCCTTTAAAATGGTAAATTTAAAATAGTAAATTTTTTATCGAAATAATTTACCAAATGTTTGGGTTCAAAAACAGTTATCAAACGAATTTCGCAACAAAACCAGTTTAAATGTCGTAAAAAAAAAAAAATAAATAAACCTGGACACTGCCTTTTTTAAATTAAAATAACTACATTACAAGATAGAATAAAATATATATTTTAAAACTATCAGACTCAATATTAATTTGTTGGGTTAATATTTTTTTGTTCGCTTTTTCATTATAAATGGGTCATAATTAATAAACTAAATTGTTTAGTTTTCACCAAGTTAAAACTCAGCATTTGCAAAGCTCGACAGTGACTAGGTAGGTATGTTATAAAAGTTATTATGTCTTCAATTCCTAAACTATTTGCATCTATTTTACCCACTAAATTTAATTAAATTTTTTTCTAAATATATTAAACCGCAACAATTTGGATTTCGTACACATACTTCTATTTCCTCAACCTTAGTTTCATATCATAAATATTTAATTGATGCTATTGAAAACGGTAGTCAGGTTGATACTATTTATACTGACATCAGTAAAGTATTCGACACAATTAACCACGCTGTGATGATTTATAAATTAAAATTGATGGGTGTCAATAATTTCATGTTAAATTGGTTGAGCTCATATATTTCTGGTCGTTCTCAAAAGGTAAGGCTAAACCGTTATATTTCGAGTAACATCACAGTCCCCTCGGCTGTCCTCTAGGGTGGTCATATTTCACCACTACTTTTTCTTTTGTACGTGAATGATGTTGGCATATAAAAATATGAAAATTTTAACATGTACGCTGATGGCTTGAAGCTATATTACTATATTAATTCTTTAGGTGATGGCTCTAAATTACAAGAAGACTTTAATAATTGCATAACCTGTTGTTATGAAAATGATCTACAAGTTAACATTAATAAATGCAATTCTATTTATTTTTATCGTAATAAATCCCCGATTAATATTGTCTATTACACCGATAATTACCACCATTTTAAAGTTAACTCTATAAAAGATCTTGGAATTATATTTTCAAGCTTTCTCTCTTTTTCTGTTCACATTCAAGCAATTATAATAAAAGCATCATGGACACTTGGCTTAATTATCAGAAATATTTGAGACTTTAGCAACATTTTATCACTTAAGACTCTTTATTTTGCTCTTGTTCATTCAATACTTGAATATGGCTCCATTTTATGGTATCAATACCAACTTATCGGGATTAAAAAAAATTAAAAGAGTGCAAAATAAATTTCTTAGATTTATAATAAACTAAAATACCTAATTATTATATAGCCGTCGATCATTGTTATAAACCCCTTAGAAAACTTGTATTTGCTCATTCTCTTAGTTCTAGACGTTTATATTCTGACGTCATTTTTATTTACAGAATCTTAAATGGCACGATTGAGGATAGTTTTCTTCTTAGTCAAATTAATTTAGCTGATCCTACTTTTAACTCACGAAACTGGCTAATCTTTCACATTACTAGGCACAGAACACTTTACGATTATTTATCTCCTATCAATAGAGCACTAGTTTCCTGTAATAACTTTCAAAATTATTTTGATATTTTTCATTCCACTCAAAATACGCTACAAATCAAAATATTTTCTTTATAAATATTTTTCAACTTTTATACTGTATACTAGTTATATACCTAGAACACTTACAGGTTTACTGAACATTGTTTTTTTTTTCACTATTTATGTACATTTTCATATTTTTATTATCATATATTTTCTGTACTGAATGCTTTTGGACGTGTATTTCAAAAATAAATAAATAAATAAATAAATAAAAAGTAGCAAATACTGAAATTATTTGACCTTGGCTACCGATCTACTGCGGATCGTAATAATCCGTGCGAAAAAAAAAATAACAATATTGTTTTACTAGGTACCCGTGTTTATAGATTCTGATTGCAGAATGTGTGTTCAGCTCTCCGGAAACGGCGGCGTATTATTATAGTACATATAGGGAGACCGAATAAAAGCGCTCCCGAGGGAATTTTAAATTATTTCTTGTCTTAAATTTCTACAAATGTACGGTGGACTCTGGAATACGAATTAAGATATACGGGATACCGAACGGAAAGGCTTTATCAATGTTTTTCTGAGTCCGTCCGGTTCTCACTGTTTGGCTAGACAGTTAACGCTTTAAGACAAAATTGGTATAAAAATCAACTAAAACCAGTTTAAAGTTTAGACTGGAAGAGTAGGGTGTGCAATAAACTGCATATCTATTCTATCACTGCCTTAGACGATTCTATAATAAATATTGATATGGTTTGTAAAGAGTACACTAGATGGTGTTAGTAGCCTTGCCAAAAGTGAGAAGGTTCGAGCTTTACTTATCACAAGTTAGTTCGGTATCCTGCATAATATCTTAATTCGTGTTTTGGACTGACGTCAATTATCGGCATTACTTTTTTTATTTCGACCAAAATAATTTAATATTATTTAATCGTTATTCCATACGCTTATTATTGATACATTTTGCTAATAATTAACTAGTTTCCATTATGCTCATTGACGATGGCTAACTATGTATATTTAAACAATGATATAGGTACCACAAATACGAAAATTCGAAATCGTTTAAATGTATGACATACATAAATCAACTAGGGTCTTCTATGATAACTCCTTAATAAATACTGTAACGGTACACTAAACAGAGAGATTAACGTGTTATTAATCTACATTAGACGTGATGCATAACTGACGGAGTTTTAGGCATTGATTTGCAAGATTGATAAGCAGATTTACTACATATGTAGTTCAGTGTACATCATAATAGTAACGTAGAATAGATATAATATAGTGTTATTGACACCAAGAAACATTCAACTAGATAAGAATAGTGCATTAGTGTTGTTATTCAATATAGCCAATATACGTATCGTATTTATAGATGGTCGCATGTCTCGATGGCCGTTCGTTTTAGGTTTGGAGCGAAGCGAAAGTTTGTTTTTTTTTAATATGAGTGTGTTTTTTTTGTTTTTTATTATTTCTATTTGTAAACAACTTTTCGAAAAGAAAACTTGGTCCGATGTATCTAGTATCAAGTATTCAAGTGTAGTGCTTTTTCTGAAGTCTTATCTGATTGCAGCATTAGAGAGGTTATTTTTTGATTTTCCTAGGGGTTTTCAAAATAATTTGAAAAAACTGGAAACGATATTATCGGAAAACTGGTAAATATTTATGGCATGCCGCGGTGTGACCGATTTCTTTGGTTTTCATTTTTGTAAACTATGCAAACCACTAGAGATATTGCTTGAATCGAAAAATAACTTCTTTTATTAAATTTTGGATCTATAGTTGCTCAACAATTTAGTCGTTTTTTGATTTTTAAATTAGTTTTCATAATAATTGGGAAAAATCGGAAAAAGACAAAATATGAAAAACGAACAAATTTAAGGCATAGGATTTCATTATTTTAAATTTGTACATAATATTTTTTCTACCAGAAATATTGTTCCAATAGAAAAATGATAATTGACCTTTTTTATTACATTTGCAATCTAGTTTGTGAGTAACAAATTTTTTTTTGTTTTTCTTTTTTTAATAATTGACCTAAACTGAAAATAAAACATAGAAAGAACTGACAAATTAACTAAAATAATACTTAATTTTAGTTTTGTTTTAAATTCGGACTTTAGCGAACAATGGATTGGTTTTACTAAGATGTTCATTTTTTTATACTGTGTATACAAATTCTACCAGAAATCTTGCTCCGATACAACATAGATGTGATACAATTTTCAACAAATTTGAGCCATTTTTTGAGCTATTTATAGACATTCCAATTTTGTGAGTTTTGTACGTAATTTTTATTCGGTAGATACTGTGTGGTAAATTGTTAGACTAAACAAAAATGCATGCAAATGTAACTGGAGGTTCATTCAAAGTCTTACTTTGTGATAAAAAAATTACTTTAATGTAGTATTTTTTATAAAGGAATTTTTATATCAAATTTTGACGAAAATCTTTCAAAAAAAAAAAAAATTATGTGGAAAAATCTAATTTTTCATTTTTTTTATTTGAACATATGTACTCGTGTATTGCGATTTATGAACGATGGTGAAGTAAGAATTGAGCTGACATAGTTTCGAAATTATAGTTCTTTGAATTTCTGATATTATGCGGTTATTATATGTTATGTTAAATAACTATATACTGCCAAACTTAAATATGTTTATCGTAGCCTAATGGTTATACATATCTATTGTCATCTTAGGGTTCGCGAGTTCAAACCCATTTTTTAAAAAAAAATTGTTTGCACTTATTTTTAATACCTACCTAAACAGGGAAAGAACAAATGCAATTAGTATAGTGTATCAAGTGTACCCAGAGACTCAGTTATCGCTCGCTCGGACTATTTTAATCTAAAAACACTCCTCGAATTGTTGTGCAAACTTTTCTAACAGCAAGACTTAAAATTACTATACTTTTTCCGAAATGAAATCTGACTAAAAAGGTACTTTGGAAAAAAACGTGAAAAACGGAGAAATAATGGAAAAATGTACGAAATATATTAGTAAAAAAAGGACTGACACAATCGCACGTGGGTCATCAACAAAATTACAATATCCATGATAGTTTTTTGAAACTATTTTGAGAAAAAAAAATAACAACGAAAACATAAAACACTGTACAATTTTCAGTACATCTATAATGAATTATATCAGTGATAAGTAGTGTATAATACAAATAATGATCACAAATTAACAACTGAAATTATTTGAATATAAGACTATAACTTTATACCGACTCAAAATTGATTTTATGCAAACAGTAAATTATTGTGTTAGCAAAAACTAAAAAAACTGTCCTAGAATAATGGGGACGGGTGCAGCCACTGTTGTTGGTGGGTAGTTATTACATTACATTTTTACCAGCAATTTTTCTCCGATTTATAATGATTGCATTTTTTCTGAAAGGAAATGTGATTGAAAAAGTTTTTAAGGAGATAATTTTTCGATTTTCCCAAGAGTTTTCTCAACAAATATGAGAAACCAGAAAAAAAAACATGGGAAAAACGGGAAAATCGATACGATTTTCAACAAATATTATTAAAAAAATATATATAATGCTTATTTAACTATTTTACCATAGTATAATATATATATATATATATATCGTATATTGTTGACAAAGGATCACTATCAACATATAGAGAAATATAACATATTGTAAAAAAGTTGATTTTGTTTTCATTTAAAAAAAAAACCAGTAGGTATTTCGGATAATGTCATTTACTTTAATTTCCATCATAGGCCGTCTTACCGTAAACCACACACGTTTCGAGAAAAATCGATTTTTCAACACGGAGATTTTATGTTTAAAAAAACGATCATGCTGACGTCTTCTTAATGATTATTTCCACAAGAATTTCTGTTTTAGGACGGGGGGGGGAAACCTGACTCTCCTAATCAACTGAAATTACGAAAATTCGACGGGAATGATGTATATAAGTTAACTCGTCATCAATAACTGCCCGATAATCAATTATACAATTTATTTTTTCTTTACTATTCAAATAAAATCGACGGCGGGCACGCCCGCGCGTTTTATCGCAAGTATAATATAATAATATTGTTTTCTAGACCGTAAAGACCATTAGAGAGTGAATTATTTACAGAAAAAAGAAGAAGAAAAAAAGCAAGTATACTTACCGCTACGGCTGGCGTTCTGCAGTGTCGAACCGAATTTGAGTCGTTATAATACTGTGCGCACCGCGTATTTAACGACTTCCGCAGTAGTGTCTGGCGAAATTATTGTTATTATTTTCTTTTTTAACTCGCCAGAAAAAAAAAATACGAATAATAATATTTATACAAACGCCAACCATTTTTTTTTTTTTTGTTCATTTCGACGACAACGACAACGACGACGCTGCTGCCGTTTATCTCGGTCGCTCGAGGCGGCTCTGTTTGACGATAAATACTTGATATTTTTTTCTCGCACGACTACATCCGTTGCACTGATCGATAAAATAAACATAAATTATTATTGCGATGTGCGTTTGATGTGCAGGTTGGGGAAACATGTAAAAAATGTTATTAAAACGAGTACTTTAACAAATATTTCGAAATCGGTAGGTAATGGAAAATTGTGTTGTTTATGTGTTTATGTGCATTATGATGATTTGACAACTATTAACTTTGTCCGATAAGTTCTGAACTGTATTGTGTTTATCTATTATTTTTTTTTCATCTTATCCAGATAAACAGAAAATAAGTTACTTTTTAGCCGTTATCTGATATAAAATAATAATGAGTCATCCAGATAAATTTCCCTATGTAGTTATTCTCTAACGTGCTCACCGCGTTTTTTTGGTTAAATTTTGCATATTATGCTCAAATACTAATTTTCGGAATTTTTAAGTGTAGTTTTTAGTGGATATCTTCGAATAATATTAACATTTTTGATTTCCGTCAACCCGTTGATGAGATATTTCACTTTTAAGTTTAGGTGGAGAAAGATTAGTGGAGCACTAATAAAACGCCACGCGCCGTGCCACCACATGAATAATACACCACTACTCTTCCTTTACCTAAATTTAAAAGTGGAATATCTTATTAATGGGTTAAAAGCATCAATAATTTTGACACTAATAACGTCTATTTATGGAATTTTTAATATAGATACTGATTTGAAAAAACAAAGTTAGTGTCGCTATAGAATACTCCTTATATATTGTAAGCAAATCTAAATATTCGAAAATTTCGGCTTTAACTATACTTACAAATTTCAAAAATTAGAATTTGAATACATGTAAAATTAAACCGAAAAAATTGGGTGAGCATGCTTAATGAATCATCCTATATTATAGCTTATAAATCAATTATTAAATAACAATGATCACAGGACTTTTTTGAAATCTAGATGTGTACCATATTTTGTGCACTTTTATCACTTAATGAACTTCGTTATATAACTCATGTCCTATAAGTGATAAGTAATCAAAACAACTGAATTGTTATGTATTATTCTATTTTCATGTTTAGATAATATTATTCTATAGCAATGATTTCTTATCGTTGTTCAGATAATTTAAAATTTATTTTTTACTTAATATTGGTTCCAAAAACATTATTATAATATTATTGCAACTCATTTTTATAAAAACCATTTTTCGGCAATTATTTTTTATGATATTATTGTCTTCGATCGCGAACGACCCCTGTTATGATTTAATGTCTTACCAACATACACCAAAAAAAAAAAAAAAAATCATACACGAATAAAACTGATCGCAAACATATATAATGAGTGTTGAATCCAGGAGGGCAAATGCCCCTCTAGAATTGAATTTTATTTTCCCCGTCCCTACTGATAACAGCCGACAATATATTTTTATTAAATTAATTACAATGATGTATATAGTAGCATTACTGTTAAAAGGACGTCCTAGGATAATGGGAATAGAAGCAGCCACAGTTATAGGTAATTTAATATATACCTGTAAGCAATGATAAACCATTGCTTACAAAAAAATGATTCTGAGTGGAGTTTAGTATATAGTGATGCTTTTCCAACAATATATCTACCATATTATAGTAAAATAATGGGGTAGGCTCTATATATTTTCTTTAATAATATTTGTTTAATGTTGTATCGATTTCCCCGGTTTTCCTATGTTTTTTCCCGGTTTTTCACATTTGCTGAGAAAACTCCGGAGAAAATCGAAAAAACGACTTCTTTAAGGTACCTTCTCACGCCGATTTTCTTTCAGGAAAGTTGCTACACGTAAAAATCAAGGCAATCCTCTGGTAGAAAAGTTGTCCACAGAAAAAAAAAATAATCATCTTTGTAAATCCATAAGCTTCTTCACTCCACTCAGAATCTAAAATATTACCGAAATTTCAAACAGACTAAATTCATTAATAAAATTGTGATAACTTACATAACGTTGTTTTTATCATTTTCAGAACAAATAGTAAAAGAGATGAATTGTAGATTTAATGATAGTACGATTAAACATGTAGAACTTGGGTGTTTGAAAATGATAGTATCTATGTTATATCATATGCATCAAAAAAACAGATTGAAAAGTTGTATTATGAGACTGCTTATTTGTATCTGAATATGATAAGACTGTATAATTTTAGATTTCAAGTATTTAAAATTTGTAATTATTATAATGATTCGGGAAAAATCATATTCCTGAACTTCTTGAAGCTTATATTGGTTTTCAACACAGAAAAATCAATTTTACACTTTCCGATTGCCACTGCTACGGTTGAACGATCATTTAGTGAAATTAATCAAGCTATGTCAAAACTTTGCAATCGAATGGACAAGAAACATTTGAATATTGCACCATATAATGAAAAAAAAAAAGTAAGCCCCACCAGAAAAATTGTCTGAATTCAATACTGTATACAATAATATGTTTAATGTACTGCAGTGATGTATTCTATATGGAGGGAGAGGGGGAATACGAAATAAAACTGAATACTCAACTTTTTTTCTGCTTCTTTTGGGCTTTTATCGTTTAGTCTTTAAGCTGAATACGTAGCCGAGTATTACATTTTTATATTATACTTTTATATCTCGTCGTTTTTCCCTAGTTGGTTATGTAGGTTACGAATGCTTAATACCTATAACCTTAGTGTTCTTAACTTATGTGTAAAAAAAATCGGTAGGTATGAATGAGTCACAATGTCACATATATCACCACATGCCATTCAAAATTGATAAATTATATCTTGTTGCTATCGGGTTGGGGGAGGGAGTTGTAAACGAAAAATGTCCCTTTTATAATATTATATATACGAATTAAGAGTATGAAATTACTTGACAAAGTCTTTTTTCTTAAATCTGACTTGTTAAACGAATAGCATATCATAACGGGTACCTACTTATAATTTCGTAATTATTTAACCGTGAGGTGAAAGCAAAAATAATTTGTGAACACGATTTGTACTTATTTAAGGCTTTAAAATAACTCAGTAATAAGAGCAGTTGTCCGAAAATGATAAGAATCGTTATTAGTAACGCTGCTCGGTCGCATATAAACATAATGCCCGCGAAATGAAAGAAGTGTGTGAAGTTAGCCCCCCCCCCTTCATTAGAAAACGTCCAAAATATTTGTAACCTAATTTTTTTAATTTTTAACTATTTGTAACCAACTTTTTAGAATTTGTAACCTCACTCTACCAGAGTTGTGATCAATTTAAAAAGGGAGGTCTGGCACCCCAAGATAACGAAATAAACGTGAACAAATTTGTAACTCATTAAGCTTAATTTGAAACTATTTGTAAACGTTTTTTTTAAAATTTGTAACCTCGCTGTACCAGAGTTATAGCTAGTTTCTCGAAAAAGGAACAGTCTCTCAACGAACTAAAACTATTTGAAAATATTTGTAACTTATTAAGCTCAATTTGTAACCATTTGCAACCATTTGCAAACATTTGCAAATAAAAGTGTATCCGACATGGATTTGTATAAAAAATTGGGGTTTATAATATATATTCGATTAAAATTTAAAAACCCAACATGAGATTGCGATTTGGGAGAATAGAAGTGGCTGAAAGCCTCAAAATGAAACAAATTCAACTATTAAAGAATACCTGTAGTAGTACTTAGAATTCAAATATTACAAATTTAAATATAGGGATATAAATTACGCTTTCGGACCGTTAACACGTATCTATCATTTTCGGACATCTGCTCTGAACCAATATTAAGAGCTCACCTGATTTATTTATTTATTTGTGTTTTCATAAGGAATTCGACTTTTTGACAAATTATTGCAGATTCGATTTGATCGGGTTTTTTTTAGCAATAAAATCTGCACGTCGTCAAACGAGTACTTCAAACTTTTTGAACATTATATAATCATCTTTATTGATGGCCATACTGTTGCCCGTCGCACTGCGAAATTGCTGTAATAATAATTATTTCAATAATATAAAAGTTTACCGGCCCTATTATTTTTCTACATAACTATATAACCTACTTATTTTTTATTTTGTCCAGTTATTTCGTATAAGGGATTTTATGCACCGACTATAACGTATAAAATGTATATAATTTTAACTCTGTTTATTGTTTATTTAAATAAAAAAAAACTTTATTCTTATACATAGAAAATAACGAACCTATAGGTATTTACTTTGTTTCGAATAAGGTACAGACTGCTCGTCGCCTTTTTAAACATTTGTTTAGTAAAACCTACAAAAAACGGAACAACTAAAATAATGAAAAAAAGAAAAATCGAACGAGTTTTGAAATAACATAAACAATGAATTTAACCCCAGACAAAAATAAATACATAATAAAAAGAGTTTTAAACATTGAATACAAAAAGACGTCCTAGGATAATAGAGACGGGTGCAATCACAGTTATAGGTAATTTAATATATACCTGTAAGCAATGATAAACCATTGCTTACAAAAAAATGATTCTGAGCAAAGTTCAGTTAAAAGTGATGTTTTTGTCATTTCAGAAAATAAACTACACTTGATACATGGGAGCAAGATTTCTGGTAAAAAAGTTTACACAACAAATCGAGGGGTATTTTTCGATTAAAATCGTCCGAACAAGCGATAGCTAGGTCTCTAGCTACATTTAAAATGCATTTGTTTTTTCCCTTTTCAGGTAAATGGGAAAAAAAAAGTGCAAACAATTTAATTTCAATATCCGGGTTTGAAAACACCTTGTATGATAATACGTACTTATGATCATTCGACTACGACAAACGTATTGTAAAGTGTACAATATAGAATTATTTAACATATTAAACATGTAGTATCTGCATAATATCTGTATAATATCTGAACTTCAACAAGCTATAATTTCGAAACTCAGTTAGTCCACTCAATTTTGACTACCATCCTTCTTAAATACAATGCGTGTAAACGCTTCACTCGGTCAATTCCGGTACTAGACCGAGCAACATAACGAGTGACACGGCCGAGTACCCGTCACGTGTAAACAAGGCCTTTCTATTTACTCGCCCGTTTATTTTACTCGTCCGATTATTAGGCCGAGTACTGGTTCCTTGAGTTCACACGGGATAGTGCTCGGCCGAGTTGACTCTCTCGGCCGAGTACTCGTCACGTGTAAACAAGGCATAAGAATTAATGAATGTTAAATTTTCAAGCATTTCTATTAACAATTTTACCAACTCGCAAAATTAAAATGTTTATTAATAGTTTAAAAATGGGTTAAATTTTTTGAAAATTTTACCACATTTAAAAAAGTAAATATAAATTTTCTGTCCCAATTTCAAATCCATAGACTCGATACGAATATTTTTTATTCAATTTTAACAAAAATATTAAAATTTTTATAAAAAGCTTAAATATGACTTAATTTTTTTGAAAATTTGACTTCGTCTAGAAAAGGCAAACTTAAATTTTTTGTCCAAATTTCAAGTCTCTACGAATATATTTAACTGAATTACAACAAATAACAATATTGAAAAATAATAATAGCATTATTTTTGTAAATTTGCCCGTTTTTCTTACGTTTTATCCTGGTTTTTCCCAAATATTATGAAAACCACTTTTATATAATTGTATATTTATATAATTATATTGAAGAGGTCTTAAAATGGGGTTTTCGATGATCTTTAAAAGTCCGAGTTTCGATGGACTTCTAAAAAGTTCGTTAATCGATCAAATAATTTTGTATTTATAATGTTTATACGCGAATTTACGATAAAATAATTCACGTCGTCCAAATATCATTTAAAAGAATAATTATTATAAACTACTGCAATGATGTTATTCGCTTAAATTCAACGTCATTTTCTCAAAAACCGCGCTATGAATCGTCATTTTTTTTTGGATTTCTAAATATTTGTTCAGAAAAACTCTTAGAAATAAAAAATTTAAAAAAAGTAAATATTCATTTTTTAAACTTACCTATAGTAGTAGTGGGATAGTTGTTGAGCATTTTAATTAATATGTCGAAAAAGTGGAAAAATACATTACAGTGGTATCATGGTTTCTATACACAAATAAAACCTTTAGGTATATTTCTCACTACAGTTACAATCAGAAATGTACTTTATGTTTAGTATTTTTTATTTCAAAACGAACCTAAACAATTTATAAAAAAAAGTGAATTGGAAGACTATAGAAGAACAATATGGAGAATTATAAATAATAGGACAGTTCTAAAAAGCACTAGACTGGGGTGGAATGGACATGTATGGAGATCGAAAAGAAAAAAAACGAGATGGAGAACAGGTACCAAATGGCTAAAAGGACGTTCTAAACAAAGATTAGGAAATATTTGTGATTTCTGGACGTTGTGAACGACGAAAAGGTGACTGAGGACAGGGTCAGATAGAGGCAGACAGAGGCAGCATTTTCGCTGCATAGCCCGAATTTGAAAATGTAAAATTACTGTTAACCGGTTTCTGTTTTCTATATCAATTGTTTTTTGACCGTTTTAACGTTATAATAACCTTTTTGGGCCCTGGCATTTCGTCGAGACAATCTAAATAATTTTAAAATGCCTTATACAAATATACCGTGTAAAGCAAATTATTAATTATACAGTAACACAGCGTATACGAATATGACAGTTGTTACACAAATATAAGATGGATGGATTCAATATTACGTGGAAATCACTAGATAATAATTGCGTCAAAAACATCATCGTGATAAACGAAATTAATCGTTTTTTTACATGAATTTTTTTAAATTCCGTTTATATAAACGGCTTAGGTACTATATTAAGAATATATACAGGTTAACAATAGATTGCAACAAGAACAGCCTTGTGGTACGTATGAATCAAATTATCAGTAACTGAAGTGTTAGGATCTCAGAGAACCGAACCGTACGCGAAGATGGAACGAATAAAAACACAGTAGAGAGATTTAAGTGGCTTTAGATTATTAACTTCTTCGGGTTCTATAAATATATAGGAAAAGATATTTTATTGGATTTGGTGGCCAGCCGAGTGTTATTGCTACATAATAGTCTTGTATCTGGGAAAAAAATAAGAACATTTTTCACGAAACTCGATAGAGAATACCATAGGTATACACATTTTTTTCTTTCTGTACGTACGTATTGTTCAAATTAAATATTACAGTATTTTTCGTATTTATCGAATTTTTCACGAAAATAGAGACTATATAGCACTGTATTGTGCCTTATACTGGGAAAAAAGATAAACAATACAATTCTTTTACATTTGAACAATTGGATTAAAATGATAAGGTTTTGGTTGAATTTTAATATGAGCTTCATCATGTTGTTGTGAGGGAAGAGTGTTTTTAGTCTTGTACATCCTTACGTACCCCCACCCCTAAATGAAGTTAGGAAGATGGAAATTTTATATGCCCAGGATAAAATATATCAAGGATGTGCCTTTAGGGGCTATACGTCGTGGCAAAACGACTTATACGGAAGTCTGTTAAAAATACTCCTTCCATAATTTGACCAGGGTTATACGAGCGTAAGTCCTGAAATATGACATGACCGTTTATTTAGTTATTTTTTGTTAAAAATTAATGTGGTTTACGTTCATCTGGTTCTGAGGTACAGAAATAATGTCGGTAGTTTAGCCTCGGACAAAAAAAAATTTGACACTTTTCGTAATTTTCGGCTCGTATTTACACCAAATAATTTTGTTTTAAAAAATGAATCATCCTATTAGATTTAATATGAAATACTAAATAGAAATCATTTCGCGTTGTCGTAATTTTTCTTTAACGGATAGCTACCTAAAAGATAAAGTCAGGTTAGGTTCAAAAAGATATTTTTTATTTTTATCGTATAGCCAAACCGTTTGAACACTATAGTTTTACGCTAATAATGACAGGATTTTTATTGTTTATAAAACAGCCATATAGATACATAAAATAACTAGATAGCTGAGAGTCGTTTGGCAGTCGTGTGATAAAAGGGCAAAATGTCACAAAATAATGATTAACCCATGAATTATTTGTTTATAACGTGTGACGATGTTATTACGTCACGATAATATATAAACCACCAAAATATACTCGATAAAAAAAAATTTAAAATATTTTTATATTTTTTATAATATTATAATATAATCACCAACATAATTCATGGCATGAAAAATATTTCTTAAATCAATCAATACAGTTGACCTTCTTGGTATATGGCTTCTAGAGATTCCCATTTACTTACATTCACTCACAACAGTTGTCTTTATATTTTATTTTAAATAATATTTCAAAGTTAGAGACTTGAAACATAAAACATAATATACAATTCCTTGATGTAATACAATTTGTATTGTAGGACAAGACTGACAAAATGCTTGGTAAAAAAAAAGTTATAATAAATAAAAATGAGTATCTTATAAAGAACTGTATCCTCGTCGTGAGTTTACGGGAATGCACTGCATAAAATATTTACATGGTTTTAGCCTCTCTGAACATCACGATGTAGGTAATCAACAGTTTATATTATTTTAAGTAAAAAATAAAAGACAAAAATATAATATAATGTTTAGACGACAAAGTGCAAGTAGTCCGTGATTCAAATTGTTTTTGAATGTTTGTTGACCCGAACGTACCAGTTAACTACAAAGAATATATGGAACACGTAGACATCATGACGAAACAATTAAGGTAATAAAATATAATTTAATGATAAATTTAATAAACTCCCGAGACGGAAATCAAAAACTAAAAGGAAAACGTCGTCAAGCGTCGTACAAATATAAATATATTTATTCGATTTTTTTTATTTTTGATTTGTATATTGTACGCATGCGACATTACCATATTTCTACATTATTCCACAAAGAGCAAACGTTTACAGAACGGATGTTCACCAAATCAAATAGTATTTTATTATACTATTACTTCAACTAAAATTATAGACACATATACTGAGAACACGTCAATAAATCAATTTCACCATTGTGGCTTGTACAGTTGTTTTGGTCATAACATTATTGTATTATATGTAGAACGAAATACTGAATTCTGAGTAAAAATTCTAGTGGATTTTTTAATCTACGTAAATTTTCGAAAATTTGACAAAGCATAGATTTATTTGTTAATTTAAGCGCTAAAATAGGCAATTTAGTACAAGGTGATCTTAAAATTAACTAGGATTAGGTGGGATAGGTGATAGCAGCGCGCGGGGTTACTTTAATCTAAGGGAAATGGTTGAAAAGACCCGAACTAAGCAGAGTAAACGTAAAATACGATGGAAAGGAATATTAACCCATAAGAGTAGTGTTGAGGCAAGTGGAATAGGGAATCTGTCCTGATGGAGTTGGAGGGGATCCGGAAGAAATGGTTCACAATAGATCTGTAGCGTATTTATAATTATCGTTGAGTTTTATAGAAGCCATAAACCAAGTAGACAAATGTTATGTATTATGCAGTGAAATATTTGTATGAATGTAATAAAATAAAAAATGTTTTTGAAATTATTTAGAAATTTATTGTTAAATGTATCATTACATGATTCAAAATTCAGGTGTTACCAACTATGGCTAGTATTCCTGCTATGTTCACTCATTTTTATTTTATTCATAAATAGTGTAAATTTGTAATTTAATACGTTTTTGTAATTTGTATGATGACTGTTCTATTCATTTATATTCATTCATTTACTAGGAGATATCAATTACTACCAAAATATAGATATAATGTAGAATAGCCATAGAATGGGAAAATTCAATTTTAAAATAATTATACTAATTTTTCATTCTATAATGTTTTTAAGACTCTGAAATGCATACTATGTATTAACAAACGTCGTTGTATTTTATACTTTCAAAGATTTTTTTTAAAAAACATTTCTTAAGATAGGTGGAAACTTTATCAAATAAAGAAAATAAAAGTAATAAAAACACCGCATATCAGGTCATAATTTTTTAGCAAATATCCATGGTGCGTTAACTTTCCCTATTTTGAAAAAAACAAAGCTCAAAGTCGATATAAGTTACTTAAGTTACTCAATCTCAAAATGTATCATATAGATTTCTTTAGTTTATTGTTTATATTCAAATGTTCTAACGGAATTTATAATTTATTTGGGTATTGTATTTTTTTTTGAAATTCTAGGTATGTCTTTAGTCAAAATACAATTTTTTTTATGTATATAAAATATAATTCACATATTTTATACACCGTTCGAATCCCACCGTTTATACGCTCGAAAAAAAAAATAATAAAAAAAAAAAGAGGATTTCCTGTTTGAGACGAGGGTATTATTACATAAATTAAAGCAATTTCAATTTAGAGTGGACGGTAGCAATAAATTAGCAGTTAAGAAAACAATCTCGACACTCCACGATTACTATAATTACGGCTTTGTATTCTTGGCGTTGCTGCGATGCGCGGTCTTGGAATAATTTTATAATAGATTCCAAATGGGTATACACCGTTTAATAAATTTAAAGTTTGCTTACGGTTTTCGAGTACGATTAAATAATAAGAGTATATTAAACTTGGGTGGCCGTACTCGTGACGGGAAAAGTCCACTTAAAAAAAAATTACATACATATACGAGTGTATAATAATATAATAACGATATTTTCCAAAAAAAACGGCATTAGTATTTTATTTTATTATTATTATTTTAATATCTGTAGCAACAATGGAAATCGAATTATATTATAATATTATAATATTGCATTTATATAATTATAATCATTTTTGTTTTGTCTTTTTCATATATAATATTATTGAACCACACACGCATGTCACATATTATTGTATATATTCCAAGACTTTAAGCACACCACGGCGATCGCCATATTATATATTTTTTTATTACGATATTGTATTTTCATCCGCACGATCGAAAAATCTTGTCGATATTATATTTCTATTTTATTTATTTATCGTCAAGACAATATTATTTTTTCGGAACGCACGAAGTATAACGATCGATGCGATTGCGCTCATAAGCCCGTGAAATAAATAAAATAAATAGTTTATTTAATTGTAACCCAATAATGTTGACCAGTTTTGGTCGGTTTTTTCAAAATAAAATTACCTATACTCAATGGCGTAGCCAGGTTTTTTAAGTAAGGAGAAGGGGCTAAATACGTTTTTTACTTGAATCATGGACGTAACATATAGATAAGAATGGGGGGGAGAGGTTTAACAAATTTAGAAAATTGTGTTCATTAATGTAATCCTTTAAATAAAAATTGATAAAAAAAAACTTAATAACGAAATGAGAATACTATAATACATAATATTATCTATAATGTAGGTGTGTTGTATATTGTATCTTAATATATCTTGTAACTATATTTATTAAGCCCTTCTGACAAATGCATCCTGCTAAGAGACATTCCGAGGAAAGACATTATTTTATTATTTTCATTAATGTATTTTTTTTATTTATATTAGCCAAGGAAAATCCATCGAGTCTATTTTCTGATACGTAATATTCTTCCTCAAACAAGTTTTTACACAGTTGATTGCAATAAATTTTCTAACAAAAGTGGTAGAAATAACCAAAAACGTACTTAAATCATAAAATAGTATACAATATAAAATACATAAACACGGCCCGTGGGGCCATATTTATATATCTCCTGCATGGTTTCATTCCCTCTGTCTCTTTACTCAAAACCCTCATCAGTATAGTGTATACATTATAGTTGGTGATGGACAATAGACCGAATCAAATTAGCCAACAACTTTTTAGTCGAATCCAAAGAACCGACAAATCTATAGGCTGACATGATTTTGGACACGAACTAGAAACAGTGGCTAAATCGTGTGCTGAAAATACAACGATAAAATATAATATTGTGGAAATCTATGCGATAATTATAATATTTTACATCACCATTTTATCGACAGTTAAATTGAAAAAAAACTAAATATTAAGTAATAAGTTAAGATGAATGCACTATAGCCAAGTATAATATTAGTTCAATAACGCTGATGAAGTAGTAGATAAAGATAAGATTAGATCATTTTACACAGTTGTTATATTAGTTGTGAAGTGTCCGTCTATGGTCGTATCTCATATGGTAATTCATTGTTAACGTGAATTATGTGATTTTTAAATGGAACAAATTGAAATTAAAATATTCAAAAATAAACTATTTTTGATGATTATGCCGTGGTCAAAAATAAACAACGTGAAAATGTGTTTTATTGAGAATGTGAAAAACGTAGTCATAAAAAAGAAAAAAGGTTCTGACAATTGTAATATTACATTTTTAATAAATTATAAATATGTAATTCGAGGAAAAGTTCCTACACATAACCACGCACCAGAGGCGAACTATTTGATTGTGGAAACAAATATTGAAAATATAAATGATACAGCTAGATATAGACTTCGGAAAGACCGTCTCAAATTATTCATGATATTCACTGTGCAATTAAAATTACAGTCATAATTAATTTCTTGCCCTTACATGTCTTCAGTAGAATCAATAGAAAAAATGATTTTACGAGTAAGAAGGAAACTTTTACGTCCAGAACCAAGTAAAGTAGACGAAATAAATATTTCTGAATACTGATAATTTAAAAAAATGCTTAAATGGTGATTAATTTTTAATGAGAGAAATTTCTGTTCCTAATAAAAAAATATTGATATTTTTAACAAAATATTTAATTATTTAACTGATTAAAGCTCTCTACAGAGGTACGTAATCGTATTACGTAAAAGTATAATCCAGGGGTAGCTAATTTGCGGTTCGAGAGCCACATGTGGCTCGTGTTATAATCGTATGCGGCTCGCGTCACAAAACCAAAATTTACTTATTGTTATTATTTTTTAATTTTTTTTTTTGGCAAACCTTATTAAAAAAAATATTTAATACAGATAAATTCACAAAAAAAATCTTCATTGTTGAATAAAGCGATTCACATGAATATGTCGATCCAAAAATCGATATTCATTTAACCACATAGATTTTAACGAACATTAATATTGTGATTTTTAAGGTTTGAGATACTCGTACTTATCCAGCATCAAAAATATTATTCCAAGAGAATAATCTACTTATCGATAATGTTCACTGGCCTTTATTTTATTGTCTGTTTTACGATCATAAATGGCAATCCGTACAAATTGTTGACTGTGCGCTTAAACTGTCTGTTTTCCTTAGCCGTTATTTATTATTATTAACAGCGGAAGTTACCTCGTAAAATCGTTTCTGCAGCAGGAACGAGACACCGATGATGTGAATTTGTACGATCACGCATTCCCTCGAAATCACACCTAAGTTTGAACATATCCGATTCGTCGCTTCGACATCATATATGACGGCCAACGATTCTAACGTCTGTTTTATGAACGTCGTCACCGACGTAAAACACGTAGATTTACTTCCCAGGGTTGTATCGATACGGGTAACCGGAAGATTCGCTGTGATCGATCTGTAACAAGTAAACAATATAAAAAAAGTACTTGACTAAAATAACTTTAAACTATTTGAAATTTAACTACCTATATAGATTGTGATGCCAGCTGCATTACGGCGATGCTATCACACGAATGCTTAAAGTTGCTAAAATATACTGGAACTGGATCTAAACAGTACTAACAGACAAATAACTATGTTTTAGAGAGTTATTAGAACTCGTTAGACTCTAAACTTACTATGTAATATATACTTTATCAATATATCACAATATTAGCTCTATTTCGGTATTGGTTAAGTCTAATGAGACATAGTGCTTAACAAGTATCTAATTAACTTTTTAAAGATACATTGAAGATTCACCATTATATCGTTCATACATCTTTTAAAACCTAATTCAAATCGATCATTTTGTGCAATAATTGCGCGTTTTTTTCGGTACACTATAAAAGTATATACTACATATTATGATAAAGTAATGATGCTGCTTATTTTATAAAAATGCACCAAAGAAAACCGCAATAAAATCGATTAAACTACTGCAGTGAATGAAATGTTGAATAATAAATCGCTGTAAAATGGGATACAAAAACGAAAATGGGTATGAAATCTATAGGGTAACGATATTATTTTCTATATGGATTATAGATACATAATATACAAGATAAGCTGTAAATTCTTATCACGCGAGCGAAAAAAAAATCTAATAACTAAGACTAAGTATTTATACAGGCTGTCCCACGAAGTTATTATACACCTTCAATATCTCCGGAGATAATAAAGATAATCAAATTTAACGTAACGCGGTTAGATTATTCCCTAGATAACATCTGTTTTCACACGAATTATTAGAATTTGAAACGGCTGTTACTTAGAAATATGTGATACATTAACATTTTCAATAAAAGAAACTCTATAGAATGGCTATCTTAAAAATTTTTGAAAATAATAAAATAAAGTTATTTTTTTACTAAAAACCAAAAAAATTAATTCAAATATAAATATCCCTGTGAGTAATATAGAAAAAAAAAAAACAGAATTTGATTATTTTTATTATCTTTGGAGATATTCAAGAGATACATCTTCGAGAGACAGCATTATATATATTTATTAAACTGTGTCTGTTGTTTTGAAATAGTTACGATTTTTGCCGAAAGATACATTCACGAGGATTTGTGCCGGTAGGCTCAGTCAATTTATGGCAAATATAATGTGTAGGTTTTCTATGCGGTTGTTAAAGTGATTTTTCCGTAACATTTTTGTACTTAAACCAACAGAAAAATTTGAAGATAGCCATTACATTCCATTACATTACACTTCTGAAAATGTTGATGTATCAACTTTTTATTTTCATTAAATGCGTGCATTTTTAATAATTTTTTAAAGTTCAGAGAAAATTACCTATAATTATGCAACAGGCTGTAATCGCATTCGCTAATAATTGATTATTACTATTATTATGACTGAAAACTTTTTTTCTGAACTTTTAAAATCACTAATTTAGTGAAAATAAAAAGTTGATATGCCAAAATGTACAGAAAAATAAACTCTATAAATTATACATTTTTTAAAAAATAATAAATCAAAAGTTATTTATTTATGTTTTTTACTAAAACATACAAATAAATTTAAATATAAATATTTGTAGACCCTGTGAGTAATACAAAAATAAACAGAATTTGATTATTTTTATTATCCCTGGAGACATTATAATGAATATTCGTAGGACACCCTACGAATACTCTATAGACGAATTTTATAATTTCGTTAATTATTTAGAAATGGTCGATGAATATCTGGATAAAAGTACTTACACTAAATTCCAAAAAGATAATATATTCATAACTTGGAAGATTCGTATGAAAAATAAAAAGATGGCGATTTTTTGAAACGTTATCGATTTCCGAAAATAACACGTGGGTTAGGTTAACCTAACCTCCTAATAAGTTATGAACTAACTATTAGATTTTGTCATTTTTGGACAACTGCTAATCACCGAGTTGTTATAGTATAGGTAAATCTATCGTGTTTTATTTCAATAATTACGCCAGTGCGCTGTTAGTCTAAACCGCCAGATTTCAGAAAAAAAAGGCTTTGCGTGTAGATTTATACACGCATATTATAATATTTTAATATATAATTGAAACATTACCACAGAACGTTTCAACAATAGATACGCCATGACGACGTAACGTTAGGACTATGCATACGGGCATTAGACTTTAAATGTATCACGATTTACGATTGTCCGCGATAAAAACGGTTGAGATTTATTACCGGTCCGCAAAAACGAATTATTTTCGCAACCTCTTTATGTGATAATAATAATATAACTTAGGCTCGTGATGTGGGATAAGGTATTAAGTATCTACGGGCAACTGATGGTCAATCAGTTTCCCGATAAGCACGAACGCCAATCGAAATCCCGTAAACCAATCCGGGAGTCCCGTCCGTGGTGACTATCAAGATGATTATATCCTATAAAAATTCCGAACCTACCTACCTCGTTAGTCGTAATATATTATAGTTTTTGACAAACATTCCAATTTTAAGCGAGTAACATTCAAATCAATAACCTAATGTACATACATAGGGTGAATTTTTTTATGCATGCTCACCTCATGGGCTATGTTTATGGCTAAATTAAGCATAAGTTTAAATTTTGATATTTTGAATTCTTATGTGTAATTGTAAAATACAATATTTTGACATACTTAGATTTTTAAAAACATTTAAGGAGTACCTTGTGGCAATGCCAATTTTGATTTGTAAAATAAGGATTTACGTATTTTAATGCAAATTATCAATCAAATTATTTTTTTTTAAATGTTGACACATTACAATCTTGCAATCTTTGAACGAAAAGCTTTTGAGTTTATCTGTTTTAAATAGATTCTGAGGATAAAAGTCTTTATGAAAATTGGATACTGACTGTTTCATAGGAGTCGTGTATAGGCAATTTCTTGTCGAAAAATCGAAATAACCGGTTTTATGCAATTATCATTTAGAATATTTACGAAAATTTTCGTTCAAATTTCAATTACGTCAACATTTTCGGAAAAATCATCTGATTGATAATTTGTATCAAGATACAATTTATATACATTCTCATTTGAAAAATCAAAGTCAGTGTATACTTCGTCACAGGATACTTCTTAAACTTTGAAAAATCTAAGTATTCAAAAATATCGTCTTTTACTACACTTAAAAATTCCAAAACTATGAATTTGAATGCATAATTTAACAATAAAATAGGGCGAACGTGCTTAAAAAATCATCCTTTAAATATATATCGACTTCAGGACTACACACTCGTCATGAAAATGTAGCACACTAAATCATAAATGATAAAATAAGGCCATCTAAGTTTATCACACGAAAATGAGCATTGCTCGTAATTACGTAAATAGCGTTTCCCTATGTTGTTTCAACATTGGAGTGACTCATCCATTATTTTATTATCTACGTAGGTACTAAATCCATATTATCGTTAACGTAGAGGTGTTTTTTTTAATTTGAAACGTGCTGAAAACAAACGTTCGTGAAGTCGACACCCGACGTTGCAAATTATTTCAAATTAAATTAACGGTGGCGCTCATTTCCAGTTTATGACCTTTTTTTTTTTTAAGTACTTACACAAAACACTAGTAGCGTAAGTAAGTTTATTATTTAATATTTCGCACAGCCAAAAACGCCTTGGTTACGATTTTTTTTCTTGTACGCGGTCGTAAATTATTCTTGTCACGAACAAAAAAAAAAAACCGGATAACCGTTTGAGTGATGTCTGCGTACGAGAATTCGCCTATTCGTATATTCTGCCGACAAATTACCGATAATTTTTTCCGTACCTTATATTCTAGGTACCTACGTCATCGATTTATAATAATTGAGTCGTTTGAAAATCAAGTCGTGCTTGCAAAAAATTAGAATGTACAGTATTTTTAAACAGACATTCGAAAGAACATAACAAATAAAACGCCAACTCGTCACACATTTTTCCGGAAATAGATCTAAACCAAACAAATTTAATCGCACCTTGATCGTATCAATAACGAATTCAACCGATTTATGACTTGTTTATATGATTTAATTCAATTTTCATAAAAGAACAATATTTTGATTCAACAGCTTTGTAAACGATTCAAAACTGCCACAGATATCGAATGCAAATAAAAACCTAAAACCTAACAATAGTTATGTTGAACACGAGAGTGTTTACGCGGCTCTATTTAATTCGAATTTTCAATCGAATTATATTCAGCCATCCTCGTCCGCTTTTGATTATAACGTGCAAATCGACACGTGCATAAATTCGGGGTTTCGTTTCTATTGAAACGGGCTCTCGATAAGACCTACAGCGACTACTCCGTTAATGCTACATATTTCATACCCGGGACGCCATCATCCGTTTACCGTGGAGACTGCGAAATTCCCCCGTCACGCGATACCACGGTACGACAGTTTCGCACGACTATAATCTCCGAAAAAGTGACCAAGTACGGTGTGAAAAAACAAAAAGTCGACGCGACGAATTTGTCATATGATATAAAAGGTACATTTGCACGTCGTATCGCGAGACAATGTAATACTCACCTGCATCCGCAGTTGTGCGCCCTGTTAAAATCGTTTTTGACAAAATAATATGCCACGCATGCACAGTGTTTGGTCATGAAATTAAATTTCGTTTCGTTCGACTGTACTATTATACACGACGGTGCAGCAGCAATCGTGTGCAGATAAAAGTTTAATAATATCATAGTCGAGTTCCGTGGCTATAATAAAATCGTGACTACTAATATATACTAATCGAATTATTGTTGTTTATTCGACAGACAGTTTAATGGAAAATTGACGTGTTTTCTGCCGCTCGTATAAATGATGACGTTATTCCAAACGTTACTAACTGCAGTCAATATATGACTGCGGCGCCGTTTTAGCGCCGTTTAACGATGATATTTTCCGTAGTCAAAAATATTCATATGAAAAAATTGCAATTGTACTATCGCAGTTTTAACAGTAATATTATAATATGTAAATAAACGATCGGAGTGATTCACTAGTTTCATAACTACTGCGCGTTTCATCTGTGCAACACTGTGACGTATAATTATTCATTGCCTGCGTTGATTTTTAATGCAAGATTCTTCTTTTTTTCCGTCTACCGGTCCTCTGTTCTATTATAAGGAAATCATAATAATGTATATTTGAGACGAATCAACGTTATTAATAGAAATTTACTTTCGTTTCATTACAATAACAATTAATAGGGCGTATTTTAAATCATTTCGAAGGGACAAGGGTACTTTTTTTACACTTTTTTAAAACATTTTCATTTTTTTTCTTCGAAATTTCGTTAAAATCATCTACGTGGAACCATTTAAATATTTATGTCTTTAACTGTATAATAAGTTCATTTTTTTTTTTTCAATAAAATCGTGGTTCGCACTATATATCATAATAAGCCATCATCCTTAAAATTAACTATAGGAAAAAAATGTTTCGGTCGACTCAATATTCGACATAGAAATCGTTACGGTTAATCCGTAAAAATAATTTCACTAACGAGATAAAAAAAGTATACTATAGAATATAAAATCGAAAGTTAAAATGAACCGTAGAATCCGGAAAGTTTGGGAAACACTGCCAGCGACTGTACGCGAACGATTTCGATTATTCGTTTCGTCGCACGTGCTATAAATACACGAACGATTTTTTTTTTTTTTTTTTTTTTTTTTTTTTTGTTTTTTTTTTTTAACGAGGATTTGTTGGCGTGTCGAAAATTCGTATCCCGGAACGCTATTAACACCGTACACCGCGTGGTATGGTATTATTTTCATTATTATTTATTGTAACATGCAAGTATATCCGTTTTGTTTTAGATTCGGAGCGTAGCGAAACCTATTGGTTTTACTATATGATGTTTTTTTTTTTTTTCTGTGAACAACTTTTCTATCAGAAATCTTCTTCCGAAATGTAGCAGCTTTTATCTAGTTGGTGTATGGGAGAAATCGGCTTTTGATTTTCAAAGGCTATTCATAATAAATGGAAAAATCCAGAAGAAAAATAATAATTACAATAATCACGGTTATAGTCAGTACTCGAATTGGAAAAATAAAAGAAGAGGGACTATACGACTTAATTATAATCAGCGTCCCTTGCAATTATTGAATTCAACCTTACCCGTAAGGAGCGTCCTTCCCCTTGTATACACCATTGCATCCCATGCGTTAAGACAGTTTAGATTTGATACATAATATATATATCGTGTATGACATTTTATACGGGAAACTAGAATTTATAGTGGTCCAAATATCAAAAACAATTTACATTTAAGAATAAATATAACTGGACGGACGGTTTAAGACAGCTCTAGGAAAATGTATTAGTGTTTTATCTCCAAAGTCACGTTGAAGGGTACTATCTTTTTACATAGGTTATACGGGTATGTTTTGCGTGATCGTACAGTTTTTTTTATTTTCATTTTCCTTAGAAATGCAAACACAGGATCGATAGTATATGAATTATTTCAATATTTCCATTAGATTTAATTTTTCAAAGAAAAAAAAAATAACTTTCGTTGAAATAGCCTATTCACACTGGTCCCTAAATACTGGAAATTTTCGCTTCATTAGTAATTTTCGATTTTATTTTCATCTATCTTTTATTTAACTCTAGCGGATCGCGCTTTTTAGTTTCACATGATTTTTAAAAAAACTATTATTTTATCGAATATTCTCATACATAATAATATTTCTGAGCACAATATAACTATAACAAGGAGGATTTAAGTTATGAGACTTTTCGCCATTATAATATATAATCTGATCTTTATTGCTTTTGAAATATGACCGATCGGATTTCGAGCGGAGAAGTTTGTGTTTGTTCTGTTTTATCAACACTATTCGCATATTATGTTCTGCAAAAATTCCATATCGGCCCCATATCTAGCCTGTTCGGAGATTACGCAGTCGACAGAGTATTTATATTATCAGTTTTTTAAAAAATATATAATATATAAACTCGAGGCAGATATTTTTGCTTTAGACACGTTATTACGTCGTTTTTTGTTTTCGCAGGGTTTTTACAATAAATAAATAATTATCCGTTTTGAGATTTTACAACCCACCCGCTGAGACAGGGTTAAACCACGGCAATAATAAAACACGTTTTTTACTCTGGTACTCTCGTATTCGAAAAAACCACCGCACCAACATGTAATTTGGACACGGTGTTTTTCGGTACCGAAACAAATACAATATAAATTACCTCGTAAATTTCGTGGTTCTGATGGGCGTTTTTTTTTTTTTGGTCATGGTATAATAACGAAGAAATCTGAAACAGGTACGAACATCTTCGATAAAAATTACATTTTTCTGACAGTTTATACTTACGCGGCTGGTTTCGTCTATATACAGGGTGATTTTTTTTCACGAACAGCGAATATCTATGAAGATGATATAACAATATAATTACATATCAATAGTCTAATAATTTTATTTACACTATATTATTTTAAATTGTAGCCTGTTATTCAACTAATACCAATGGTTCACAATAAAATAATCATTGTGTATATATCTTACACTGAAGAACCTTCTCCATGCGCCTCTATTATAACTCAGCTCTTTTGGCTCTCGATAATTTTTTACTCCCATACTTTTCACAATTTGTGATATTTGTGGTATTTAATTTAGTGTTTATTAGAACGAATCTCTACGCAAAAGTTCCTGACACTATAAAGTATTATTACACAATTCCTTATAAGTGCATATATATATATATGCATATATAAAATGGCAATAATTTAACATGAACATTATAAACAACATAAACAATGTAAAAAAAAGTCAATTGTAGATTTTTCAGGTAAAATTGTCATAAGAGCTCTGAGAATCTATAAGTTAAGTTAATAACACTACGTCAAGAACGTCGTCAGTTATTTCAGAAAACCAATCATTTGCAGCTATTCCACATAGCGTACAATTCGCCGTATAGAGAATACCTTATGGGAACCCGCGCGTACGGACAACGGGAAATTGCAAAAGGCCAATAGGAAAAAAAAAGTTTTACCCTATTTGCAGTATTTTGATGTACTAAATGACATTGTTGGTCATTAGTCTGTACCGTAGTAGCAATATTATTTAATCACCACTATCACCATTATTACAACGGCGGCGACGCACAATGGTTGAAAAACGAAAATAGATGGCCAAAAATCATTATTTTAAATTTTGGATAAACCCAACTAAAAAAATATATATATTATCTATACTTTCTTAGTAGTATTAGACAATTTCGTTATCATAATATTCAAATGTAATAATATCAACATTTTTAAAGTAAAAATGAATACACGTAGTAGCTTCAGAATTTGAAAGCTCGATCTTTTTAAATGATAAATTAGTACTGTTTTGTAAACTATGTGAAGTTAAAGTGAATGATGAAAAACCTTTTACTATTTTGCAACACCTTAAAACCGAAAAACATGTCAGATCAGTTAATCCAAAAGAATCCTCATTTCATAATAGTTTAAGGCAAAAGGAGAAAAGATGACTTTCATAAAGAAACTTTAAAAAAAAACACGAAATTATATTTTAAATTAAAAATGTGAGTATCAATTGACAAGTCAAACTGATCACAAAAAAGTTTTTTTTTAATGTGCCATTTGGTACTCTTACACTTAGGTATTTAAAAATGAAACTTCCAATATCCAATGTCACCGCAATCAATTGTCAACACATTTGGAAACATAGTTGAATGCCGCTAATTATTATTGTCAACATTATGAAGTTGCGACTCTTAACACATCATATGTTATTCCTCATTAAACGATTTCCTTCATTTAATTTTAAATTTTATAGGATACCTGATTAATTAATGATAATGAAATTTATCAATCCATCGTCTCACGCCTGAGCCATGTTATTTGGTTACCTGTTCATCGAATTCATCGAGAGACAATCGAATTGACAATCAATCATCGTATGCATACAATTTTCGATCATTGAGTCAAATGAAAAACACACGTATAGCAAAGATAAGTTTACTGATAGATCGGTACCTATATATAAATAGGTATGTATATGTTTTATATATTTATACATAATGCATACATAACATGTTATTTATGTAGGTACATATTAGTGGTTCTAAATTATTTATTAATGTCTATTGTACTTGTGTTTAAGCCATTTATTTTAGTTCAAACTTAAAATATTATACACAAAATAAAGATAATTTGTTTATTCATGTAAATCAGATAACACAGACCATAATAATATTTACCGTCTCTGTATTGTATACTTAACTAGTATTTGTATACTTCTAATACAAGTAGTACTCAGGATCTAATAGACCAAAACCAAAAGTGATTTCATCAAATTAAAAACAAAAACATTTACTGTGCTTTCACTTGAGACTTTTCGATATCTATTTCCCGGATGACCCAGATAATCTGTTCCTACTTCAAGTTAAAGTTGTATTATTTTTTATCTTAATAAAAATTGTATAATGACTATATTGAAGAATCCCTATGTGAAAGCATAGACAATTTTATCTGTTATTAGATGAAATCATTTTTGTTTTAGGTCCATTAGATCCTGAGTACTATATTGGAATAAACAAAGAGCAAAAACACAGTTTTGTTATTTTGCTATATATAAGTATGTGAATTATTACAATTTAAAAATACCTATATGTTTCGATTTAAAATTAACATATTAAAAATACCCTCATGATAACACGGATAATGTTTTTATATTTTAGTTTGATAATAAGCCAATTCATCTAATATTCCTTTCTAAACTTATTAAAGGTAAAGTTGATGCTCCTGTACTCCTATCAAAAGTTAATTTCAGAATTCCAAATTTCTGCTCCAGATACACTTTCCCTTGTCGTATTCCTTTTAGCCAATGTAATTATTTAACTAATCGCCCTATTGTCCGTATGATGAAATTGACCAACGAAGATCCACTATTCCTTAGTTCCCAGCGTAAAATAATTATTGTCTGTTTAAATCTTAAATACTGTAAATTTTCTTGTTTAATTGTTATGTAATTCTATACAACGTAATTGGGCTCGCCCCGTTTTAAATATAAAATAAAATATTAAAACTAACAGCATAAAATGTGTCCATGCTGAACGCAAATTTGATATGTCTTATTCGTTTGTAAGACGGAGGTGTTGTTTTCATGGGTATTACACTCTCTTCATAAGATGTGTTAAAATATGGTCACAAATACTAGACGAATTCGGTAGACATTCGGTCATACCGTTTACACTGTTCGTTCTTTTATGTTTGTGTACACATTATACATACTGAACTGAACGAAGGTTTCTTTGATCGTTCTCTTCTTAACCGCTCTCGGAGCGAAAGGATCCGAAGGCGAACGAGTGCATTCGTTCGGCCAGACCGTTTACGACCATATAATTTCCAACAAGCTCGTAAACAGTGGCAGAGTAAAAAAAAAAGTATAAGTATAAATGGGTAACGATTATCCACACGCTTGTTTTGAATGTAGAAATACACTCGTCGACACCATATGCACGTGTGCAGCTCATAAACCGCGAATTGAGTATAGTCTGGTGAACGAGGCGAATTCACCAATGACCTCTTTGTTAATTTGTTTCCTAAGAAATTGGGAAAATTCGGTGCTTTTAAATAGCCAATTAATTGATTGAACAACATAAAACCCCTTTTCGGTTGGTAAAAAATAACTTTGGTTAGTCCGAAAATTTCACACCGTGACGGTCGTATACGTATCTTGAACGATGTGGATTTCGCAGTGCAATTTCGACAACCGCATTTGGACAAACATCAATTTCGGTTAGTTGATGAATTATTCTACGTGTAAATACCACGTTCTCCGATTATGTTTTTGACAAGCCGTGATAAAAAAGAAAAAAAGAAACTAAAATGCTTAAATAAAAAATATGACAATATTCGATGCACGTATATTTCGCGCCGCGTGGGAGTCGGACGCAAGACGGAGGCGGTGATGGCATATAATACAAAATAATGACGATAATACCGTGTTTATACATAAAAGATATTATTTTAATAGTATTATTGTTGTAATGTTATTCCGTGTTGGTTCACCTAGGCATAAATCGAAAGCACACAACTACCGAATGTCGCCTGTCGTCGGACTCCGACACCGTAGGTACAGTGATTCATGGTTTCCAGAGACCCGCGGTCGAAATGCAAATAATAATAATAATATGAAGACGATTGATGATGGTTCGAAGTTATTATAATATTACGTTTATTTAAATACGTGCCCGTTAACCCATTGGCGGACAGTCACTGCTATAGCAGTCATTGTATTTTAAGTCGTAACTTGAATATAACTGCTATAACAGTTAGATTACAGCAGTTATAATAGTCATAGTCAAGTACGACTTAAAATACAATGAATGCTATAGCAGTGACTGTCCGTCAATAGGTTAATAATAGAACAAGGCGTAGGTACTGACCAAACAATACCTACGTGACAAAAATGACAATAATAATTTATTAATTTAGGGATCGGAATTATGTGTACAAAAAATGTGCTAAATATGGTGTAAATATGTAGAGTAAGATTGACAAAATCCATATACAGTATACTTTTTTATATTCAAGTAGAAGAATTTATATTAAAAATTTCAAAAATAAATGAATTTCGCCTAATCAATCTATTAGTTGAAGTTAATGTATTATTAACATCATATAAATATTGTTCAACTTTTACCTTACAATAAATTTCATGATACATATACCTTAAAGCTACTTGTAGTATAATGATGTGAAAATACTATTATTTTGGTGAGAATTGGTCAATATCTCTTTTGATATAAACATGTATTGGTGAAATACGAAAATATTTATTTTGGTAGAAAACGGTGATGTCCTCCCGTATATAGTTCTCTTGGTTTAAAAAGTTTAGATTATTGGTGTTTGGTTTTTTTTTTTTGCAACACAATTTATGATAGCTGATACAATGATGTCTGTCAACGTTTTTTTTTTTTTTTTTTAATAAATACGCCAGTATTACTGATAGGTAATGAAGATGGAATAGCAGACTCGTAATACGCCGTCGTCGTCGTTTAATTTGTTGTCCGTGTAATACCTACCGATTCAAACATTTTTCTCTCCTTGAACCACTATACACAGAGTGATTCGTTAAACATGCCACCTAGTTTTATATTATATTTTGTATTTATAAAAATTCTGATTTTCGAAGCTTTTATGTGTAGTTAAAACTGATATTTTCGAATACTATAAGAAATAACCTGTGCTGATACCAATTTTGGTTTTTTAAATGAGAACCTATAATAAAAATACTAGAAATAGACTGAGTTTTAGTTCAAAATAATTTTGGTGTTGACATATTTGATTTCCATCAACTCATTGACGAGATATATCACTTTTAAGTTTAGGTAAAGAAGGTAGTGGGGCACTATGAAAACGCCGCTCGCTGTGCTACCACAAAAATGATGGGTTTTGGACTGGTATTCTTAGTATTTTAATATAGAATAATTCGGAAACTTTTCGTTCAAATTTCGATTATACTATATCAAATTATTCAGAAAAATCATCTGATTGACAATTTTCGTAAAACATGTACGTTCTCAATTATTGAAAACTAAATTTGGTAATCACCATAGAATACTTCTTACGTTTTGTGAAAAGTCCAAGTATTCAATTATAATGGCTTTAATTAATACCTTCTGAGGTTATGATAGTGTTCCACAGAAAATTGTTCATTCTGTATACACCAAGTTGATTAAACATATAAACGGATAAGAGGAGCCGGGACCCTGAATTTATAGTTGCGCCACTGTGAGTAGGTATAAACGTTAATAAATTTCAGAAGAGAAACATAGGTATTAGGATTATAGTAATGACTGTATATAACTGTTATATAAACAAAATATGCATATATATATGTATAAAACGTCTATACCTACACAAAAATTATACAAATAATGAAAAAACGTAACTTCGGTTCGTCGTCTTTATTTGTATTTTTTTTTTTTTTAATAGTCAATAACTGACGTTGATTTTTTATTTGAAACCGGTCGCTGTTGTATTAAACTGCTGAGGTTATTGGTTATATTAAAGGTTATATTTGTATATTTCGCAACGCAATTATATTATAATACGGGCAAATTAACGATTTTATAATAAACATAAAATTATCCAAACCAATATAAAAAAAAATACAAGTATTATAAAATCAGTTGCATATTATTATAAATTTTAAAAAAAAGAGCTGATACTGCTGATGAGTGCACCACTTTTGTAGGTGGAAATTGTGTGCATATAAATGATTCGAGAGGTGGTTGAAATTTAAATTTATAAAAGACATAATATTCTTAATATATTTAAGTAGGTATATATAAAATTTAATCTCCTTAGCTTCATTTGGGGGCTGTACAAAGTTCTAAACCTATTTCTTCTGTTTTTCCGAGAGTATATGTTTCCGAGCCGTACAGCATCACTGGGCGTATCAATGTCGTATATATCTGGACTTTTAAATTATTTAATATAGCTCTAGTCCTTGGTCGTTGTAGCAGTAACCATTGTAACAGTAATTATCTTTTTTGAATCTGGCATAAATGTATACTTTTATGTCATTACCGTTATTTAATATTGATCTTAAGTAATTAAAGCGGGATACACTTTTAGGTACCTACACACAATTATTTAAATTAGTTTTGATTATTGTAATAATAGGTTTGTACGTAATATTATATTGTATAAATATAATAAATTGTATTTTTTCATTCATAATATTATTATTTTAAATGTATTTGGACTTTATGTCGTTTTATAAATATTTAAACTAATTAAAAAATGTAATTTGTAATTACTATATAATAGTATAAAAATAATGTTTGTATTTATTATTGCTTATTTTCCGTAGTCATAATGATGTGAAATTATTAAAATAATAAATATAAGTATAATTAAATTTAAAAATAATAATAATTATGTATCTAAAACTAATAAAACATTGGGTATACTTTTTCGGCATTGGGCCACATCATCGGGTTACAAATTGAATAAATAAAAAATGTTTCATTTACGTTTTAATTTTATTACGTTTTTTTATACGTATCGTGTGTTTTATTTATTCACCTATTTATTCAATATGTAACCTGAAAATGGCCCAAGGCAGAAACTATACAGTATATAGTAATTATTTTGAATTCATATGTTATAATAGGTACTCTAGGCTAATTGTAACTATTTATAAATTTTTTTTATTTGATTATACATTATTATTATTACACGTGAGTATAATTTTATAATGTGTAAATAGTATTTATAGGTCGGTTAACTAGACACGTATACTTATACGTCAACTCGACATTATTAGTTATTCGATTATAGAAAATATTTGGAGAGTTTTGTTCTCGGCGTTTCTCAAAATTCTTATCCAGCTTATCAACTACTTCGCACCAGCAGTGGTCTGCCTATGGTGTTTCTTCCTACACTGTAGTAGATGTTAGGAATATGTATAGGATATTAGGATCTAGGGGAACTAATCTATTTTAAATACTGAAAGCAACGATGAATCACTACAATCAAAAAACGATTCTAGGTTAGGTTAAATTATCAAAGTTCGGTAAACTAGTAAGGATATATTATAAAGAATAGGTACTTGCCATTTTTTTTTTCATTTAAAGCCAAGGTAATATGAAAATTAATGAAAATAAACCAATTTATCATAATTTGTGTTTTTTTTAATTTTTTGGAAAAACTGCTGAGAATTTCAAAAAATATATTAAATAAAGCACCACTGAACAAAAAAAAAAGACATATTTTATGATATAGTATGAAACAATTTTACTAACTATAAAAAGATATTCTGAGAAAAAACACATCCTGATAAAACTATAATAACTCTTACACTATGGAGAAGGAGTTGCTAAGGACTCTGCATCCAATAATGTAGGTAAGTATTAATTTTGTTTTATTGTTTTTCGTGTAGCTGTTGTATAAATAAACTTTTAATTAATTCTGTTCGGTAACTATTGAATACTGAGTAGTAATAAAATTATATTAAAAAACTAAATATATATATAGTACAGCATTTTGAATCATAATATTAATTTAAATGTAGATAGATAATCAAAATTTAAATATATTTTTATTCTGGTTTTCGACCCGAATTAACAAATTTATACTAGTGTTCCATAGGCAGGACCGTACTCAGCTTTGCGGGCCCTAGGCAAATTAAATTTTCCGGGTCCTTTTATTTTTTTAGGGTTAAGCCTGATTTTCAATGGACATTTTTTTTTTGTAGGCCCGGGCCCCTTAAAAATAGGTTTGGGGCGGGGCTCGAACAAATGATCTGAGAAAACTTGCCTGAGTACGGCCCTGTATGTAAGTATATCTATCTGATGACTTTAAATTAAAAGTCTAAACATCACTTATATTATGTTATAGTACTCGTCGTGTTTTAAACTAGGAAGGCATCCCACCAACTGGAAAATACGAAAATTACGTTTGTAAGAAAAAAAAACTATAAATAAATTTAGTATGTAGGTATACATTTTACGTGAAAGATTCGGAACTCGTAAAAAGTGCATTAAAAAGTTTAAATCCCCCAGAAAAAAAAAACGGTCGTATAAAAAATACGTATATATATCCACTCTGCTGAGGAATCTTAAATTACGACATAATAATCAATAAATAAGGTTTTCTCTTTCTGGACACAGCGCGTGTATATTATTCATCATATTTATTTATAGTCATCCATGGTACTGGTTTCGGACGTTAATGCTGTTACGTCAAATCGAAATGCATTTCTTTTTTTTTCTTACGCTAAATCGATAGCTCATCATTTTTCAATCATCATACTTTGCATTTGGAATCGGAGAAAAAGTTATATACATACATATAATATAATAAATAAATAAATATATATATATATATATATATATTGTATATATTGTATCTATAGAAAAATATACCGTTGTTCCCGAAAGCTATAACTTTATAATTTATTGAAAAATATATCTCTTTGACGATACCGGCGTGACGGTAACCTAATATACAACGCAACGAACAATATATGAAATCTTCTCGGAGAATATTAAGAGGACGCGATACCCGCATGTGCTATTTCCATCTCACAAAAGCATACGATGTAGCAAATTTGATTTCTATTTTTCTATTTCTATTTAGTTTTAATATTATAGTGAATGTATTGACTGTTATCGATTTGACACGTGAAAATATTATTATGTGATGATGTGTTTGTACATCGGTTTTTTTCGACATTTTAATTTTCATGCGAGACATGGGTATTTTTAAATAATTGCGGTATGTCTCACACGCATATTTAAATTTAAGTATCGTAAAAAGACATAAGGTGTAATAGTATTTGAAAAAAATGTTTTAGCTATTAAACAATTTATTCGTAATTATTATTTAGCATACACATCATTCTCGCCCATAGACAATTCCCGACAACACCACCGACGTTCAGATATATCGGTTTGTGTGGCTCGCGTTATCCGTGTTAACACGCAATTTTAATAGTATGCTGAACAGCGTTTTATCTAATACGAGAGATATAATTGTTACACTAAAAACATTTATAATTACCACGCCTGTATACAGTATATCAATATAACGTCTGTAATGACTATTTATTATTTCCGAGCGTAACATTTACATTAGGTATCTTTATAGAATTGAACAAATATACCGACACTTCAGTGGAAAACTATCAGTTTACCTACTGATCTATTTAATTATTGTTTAACCCCCCCCCCCCCGATAAAATAGTAAAACTCATTAAAACCAATGGCTTCAATAAGGACATCGTGTTAATCGATTGCAATTGAAAATATAGCCAATAAGTATACTAATCATTATTTTTGGTATAATGTACACTATCGTACTTGGAATAATAATAATAAAAAAAACCTGACTAAATAATTTTGTGTTAAGACTTTTGAAAATGTTTTTTTTGATTTTAATACGATGTGGTCCCGTTGTTTTTATTCCGCTGTGCTTTCGCTTCATTGCCCGCAACGTCTTTATAATATTATTACCACCTTTTGTTTCTGAAATCAATAATAATTCAAACATTTTGTAATTCACAGTTTATTTCAACACATTGATGACTCACTAATACTAAATGGTATTTAGTCAGAATAATATTGCAGTAATCAAATGGTTTTAATTTTGATAATAATATAAAATATTGAAATTACTTAAAACGTTTTGTAATAAAATGTATTCCAATAGATATACAATACAGGAGTATGTCATAATCATGCATCGATAATTCTTTAAAACGTTCAGACAATGTTTTACTTTTGAATAAAACAATTATTTTGGCTACCCACAGATCCTGTTAAAATTGAATATTCTCGCGTCGAAATGTAAACTTTGACTAAATATAAACTCTTTATACAAAAAAAAAAAAAAAAAAAAATAAAGTTAGGATAGTCCTTTTATTAATTTCTTAATTACGTTTTAAATATTAGGCAATTTCTGTTAAACTAATATCAATACAAGCGATCAGATTAGTTATTGCACGACAACATTTAGCAAAATCGTATAAAACAATATTATATATGGTGTAACGTTGTATTATTGCTTTAACTGAAATATTGTTTTTTTTTTTTTTACTTCTTATTACACTACTATATTGTAACCAAGTGTACTCGATTCGTGAGAACGTCTTTTTAAAAAAAGTAAAATAAAGTAATGTTTTTACACCGCCTTCTCTGTAAGCCTGCAGCAGAATGAATTGCTTTGGAAATATCATTCTTTCTTTCTCAAATAGAACAATCGTTTATTCGTATTTCGCTTTATAATTTGTTCATTTTCAGTATAAAGATAAACATCTATTTTTTTATTTTTTGAAAATGTTTAAATGTAAGTACAGATGAAGTCTATTGCAACGTTAAAATTATCCTTAATATCGTTTGTATACGCTTTTTCATTAGTTTGATGGAAATAAAAAAATTATTTATTTAAAATTTGAATGATAATAAACATTAATCGGTTTAAAACGAAGACTACGAGCTGTACTCAAAAAAACTTTACAGAAAAATCAGAGTAGAGTAACACTTATCGACTTTTTCATTTCAAAATATCACACCCCCCCTGCTCCCGGTGTGGAAATCGTCTTTTACTTACCTTTATTTATACTCGAAGTAGTTTTAAATCATTTAAAGTTTTAGGTTTTAGGTTTACACTTAGGACACTGACTTTCTTGATTCTTGAAGCAGTATTAGGTTTGGTATTTGGAAAAGATTTATATGTATGTTTCGAAGTCGGTATACCTGGGTTTTTTTGGTTTTCTTATCAAACTGGGAGAACTAAGATGCATCTAACCTGTTATCAATAACTCTTTGTCCATGTAATAATACTTTGACAAATCGAACAATGTTATTAATTATATTGATAGTAAATTATAAGAATTGTTTTCAATAAATTAAATGACTTTTTAAAGCGGTTTTTTTTTTAGAAAAAAAAAAGGGGAGAATTTTGAAAGAAATACTAGTCTCATCACTGATCCATGATCACTGATTACTAACATTAATAAGTATTTTAGACGTACAAACAGAATTGGTAATACTCGAGAATAATATACTATACTATGCAAGTTGTATGCAGAAATACATTTTTTTTGTTTTTATCGAATGTTTAGCGCGACAGACCATGTTATAATAATATAATATATATACATTTTGAAAACTGTAAATGGATATACTGTGGTACCTGCTGAGTGTGTATTTAATGGGAAAAAGTTTAATTTCGGGTACCTATACTGCCTAAAAAAAAGCGCGTTATTTATTACGTAAATGTAAATATCATCCTAAAATAACAACATATTTAGGTATGTATAGGATATACGCGGCGAAAACAGTAAAAACATTGTGTTACAATATTATTTTGGCGGTGCGGGTAGACTTGTTTTCATATATTAAATAGTAGTTAGGTATATGTGTAATTTCGACCGCACACCGGCTTGTAAACCGAAAGTTGAAATAAAATAATATTATATATAATATTTGCACTTAAAAAACGGTCGAATGCGCGCTCGGCAAGGTGGGTCATTTTTTAATATTTTTTTTTTATCACGCGCGCGCGTGTGTGTGTGTGTGTGTGTGTTTTCCGTACCTATATAACATATACACCGGAGAAGAATAATATTGAAGTATCCAGGGTGCCGGGTGTTCCGTACCTATACGGATACATGCAGTCGATACGAGAGCCCGCTGCCGACCGATATACAAAATAAATATTATAATATTATATTATATAATACGACGGACGCGAGTGCTGCTGCACATTCTGGATGGCACTCGAACATTGTCTGAAAATTCACCGCCCCGAGCGAAATTTATTTATTTTTTTTTTCCCGCGGCCCGACTCGTATGGGTACCTCGGATAGATTAAATTTCCATCGGAATTTATACAATCCTTGTATATATTTTTTACTTACCCGTTTTCTCCGGTTGGGATTTACTATGCTATACTATACGCACTGCTGTTATACGCCTCGTCCGGATTTATGTCGCGTTGCATGGGGACCTGCTATTATATACGGTAATAATAATAATAAAAAAAAATCTCGGTCGGGGTTACCGCACAACATATTTCTGTCCCGGATAAGAAAATAATAGTTTTTTTTTTCACGATGAGGCGACGTATAGTTTCTCGTATAATAATATTATAATACACCGAGACTCCTGTAACGCGTACCTATTTGTACATTAAATTGCAGAGACGCCGTATCGTATCGTACTACTCGGCGAATGTTTTCCCGCTCGCATTGTGCTGATAATATGTGACAACGTCAACCGACCCATCAACGACGGTGTCTTGTGATAAAACAGACGAGTGAGTACAAGGCAAAAAAAATCTTTTTTAGGAAAACGGAAATCCCGATTCAGAGTTGTTGCATGTGCGGATGTTCTGCAGCTGACCGTATAAGAAGCCAATCACTCGATGAACGTCTGTGTAGACAAAAAGAACTTATCGATGGTTTTCAATCTAGTTGGAAAAAAAAAGTCGGTACGACTCAAGGGTATATCACTATACTGTAGGTGGGTGATTGAGAAGGTAGGGTGATATACAGAGTAATTTAGTTTATATACTGTAACGACGGTGAATCATATAGTCGATAATAAAAAACGGTTCTGGGTGAAGTTAGGTTAAACATGTTTCGATATAACTTTATTTTTACAATTACCCTGTTATTCCTTTCTTTTTTTCGATTTTTACCAATTATTAAGAAATCTACAAAAATAATGAAAATTCTAAAATAAGCGACAATAAAAAAAAATTTTATTTTGGAAAAGATGATATAATTAATGATTGGAACAAGATTTCTAGTAGAATAATTGTTCACAAACAGAAAAAAAAAGAAAAAGTAAAAAATCACATAGGAATAAAACTTGTACACCTTCCTCGCTCAACCCAAAATCGGAGGAAACCTCATCATAGTATTATGGTACTGTTTTTTCAAATATCAATCATTTGAAATATTATTTTTTAAATTATTTTTCTGTTTCATAAACATGATTTTTGAATCAATCAATTAAAATGTATACTCGCGAAAAAAATGCCAAACAACGGTTACACTACATCTGTTGTACTTATATATATTGCAGAATTTGAATTGTTTTTTGAATCAATAATAATATGTTAATTTTTATCAAACATTTTCATTTTCCTCGGTATTTTATGGAAACGTGTTCTATTAAGTCTGTTATACGAAAAAAAAAAATTCAAATATTAAAACGCCCCCCCTCCCTTTTTGGGAACTATATTCAAATAACAGTGATATTAGTTTTAAGTCATTGCTTTATTTACGATTGATGAATAATAATATGATAGTACAAGCTGTACAACAAAATCATCATAGTACTGCAGCGATAACAATAATTATTAGCAAAAACACGTTATAATTTAGTCGCGAATCGCGTGTTATCAATTATTAATGTGGCAGACGGTAGATGGCAATAAACGTGACTTAATACAATTATTGTTGTTATAGCAGCTGTGTAACTACTTACATAATTAATGTTACATATCAGGTTATGTTTTGACAATGTGAAATTCAGTATCTGATATGACTTTTTAATAGTCTCGTGGTTTCAATTTCGATTTCCTGAATGATGGCCTGAAAAAGACGGGATAAATGAGTTGGATAGAACACGATTGCGTACGTTTGTCCTTTTTGACAACACGATTGCATATGTTTTTCGATAGATTAAAGAATACTTGAAAAAAAAAAATTAAATTAAATTAACACGATTGCGTACGAATTTGTGCGCAACGTTGTAAAATGTGTGTTCTATATATAGGTACTGAATAATTAAATAATTATCTAGTACAATAATTTTATGTGAACTGTAGAATATTTTCACTAATAAAATAATTAATTAATTAATTAAATCATAATTAAAAAATAAATTATTTTAAAATATCTAAATTTTAATTTCTGAACATCTCTATACTTATAATCTTATACTTTTAAATATTGCAATACATTTGTATGAATTTTATACTCATCATAAACCTCTGTACTATTTTGAATTCCAATAAAATACTATTATGCCATTTTCTTTATTTTCCCGTTATTAATTAATTGTATAATAGGTTTTGTCTATTATAATTTAACAACAATAACTATTTTTCTTTTTCGGATTATATAAGTTTAATAGAATTTCGGATATTACTAAACGTCGATAAAATGTACACACGTGTGACGATCAACGACGAACCAAAGGACAGAAAATACTTATATATTTGGAATAACAAAATTCCCAGCATATTTAAGATGTATTTGATGATGCGTTGATATCATTAACAATAAACGTTTATGAAAAAACTAAAAGTATTTATGCATTATTTCTAGTTCACTCGTGTGGTATATACCGGTATGAAAATTGGCAACGATGCTTAAAATTGCGTACCTAATCGTGTAACTAAAAATCAGGTAACGTCGTACGCAATTGTGCAGCTTAAAAAGATATCACTGATAACGAACGTACGCAATCATGTTTTACCCAATAAGTTTTTCACGTGCGTATAAAAACCGTCCAAAAAAATTCAATCCAACGTCAATAATATCTTTAAAAAAATGAAGTAAATGGTTTTTGTAAAAAATAACATGAAAAAATAAAATAAAATGCTAAATATTCGTATTAAATATTTGTGTCTATACAAAGTGATTACTTTTTATCATGAAGCAGTCGGAGGATTTGAAGTGAATTAGATTTATGGTTTTTTTTTAATCATTGTGGAATCACTTTATTTTAAAACGATTTTTAGTTTTTTACCCCTACTCTATAAACCTTAAATAAATACTTACTTTTGTTTTTCAAATATAGAAAATCAGTTTTTTTTGCACACAGATTCGAATAGAGAATATTTGTTTAGACATTTTGATTTACATAACACACTATAATATCAGATATACCGTTTATGAGTTATGGCAGTTAAAAATTTAGATCGGAAGAATAAAGAAAAGTAATCGATTTATTGTTTAAAAATAGATATGCAATTTATTACCCTTCTCTGCTCCTCTGGTTTAAATTTTAAATGTTTAAAAAACGAATTGTATTCTCTATTAGAATCATTGTTCAAAAAGGAGGGGGAGGCCTTATTGGAAAAACAAAAATAAATTCTTTTTTTAAGGTACATGAAGTAGGAGTAAACAAATTAAAAATGGTTTTATAATAAAACTTAAATAATTCCAAATGATTAAAAAAAAAAAAATCAGAAATCTAGTTCACTTAAAATTCTCCGAGAAAATTTCTGGTTCATGATTAAAAAATCACTCTGTATAATACATAGGTACCACTCGTATATCGAAGTATATGTTTTCTCGATTAAATTAAAAAATTTATTGAGCCTATTATTATATAAATGCATTGTACTGTAATATCCTGTAGGTAACTACAATATATTACAGTACGTGTACAAATATCGTACACATTATACTACAGATATCCATGGAAGTTCATATTGTAACCGCACAAAAGTTATACCTATATGTTTTTAGTCTCCCACTGCAGTACAATAAATAGTCAAGAGTAACGATGACGGGTTTTTTTTTATTAGCACCCGTTAAATGTTTATACTGCGATTTGAACAGGAAAACGAAATAAAAGAACAGTAATATGAACGAATTACTGCAAACGGACAGAGAGAGAGAGAGAGAGAGAGAGAGAGATTGAGATAGAGAGCATATAATATAACACTTAGCTATTATAGCTTTGAATATTTTATTACTCTGGTGTTCGCCATGTACCGTTTTTGGATTTTGCCTCCATGTACGGTTTTTTTTATTTTTTTTTTTATAAAACCCAACGGATTTCCGGTTATCCGGCAAAATCAATTCCGTGCATTTTGCATGCTCAATTTTTAATTGACATTAAAAAAAAAAAAAAAACAAAAATTAAAAATTCTGAATATAAGCCCGTGGAGATATTCTAAAAAAAAAAAAACGAAACCGACCGATAAACGATATGTTAACGAAACGACCGTAATTTTATTTTATTATTTTTTAAATAATGTTATGTATGTCGATATTATATGAATTTTCATTTTATCATAAAAATAAAAATCGGTCCTAGGATAATGGTGGGCGGATGCAGCCATTGTTATAGGTGAGAAATTGGGACGGTAGTAGAGGGGAAATTTAATGTATCTGTACGCAACGATTAACTATTGCTAACGAAAAACGATTCTGAACGGAGTTTGTTTAATAGTGTAGCTTTGTCAACAATATATACGCCATATTAAAATAACTAAATATGCATTTTATAAATTTTATTTAATAATATATTTGTTTAATGTACCTATTTTCCCGTTTTTCTTTTGTTTTTCATTCGTTTTTTCCCAGGTTTTCTCATTTACTGTGAAAACTTTTGGGGAAATCAAAAAATGACCTTCTTAAAGTATCACCGCAGTTAAATTTTCTTTTAGAAAGTGCTATGATTAAAAATCAGAGCAAAATTGCTGATGGAAAAAAATAAACATCATTGTAAAACTAATACATCCTCGATTCTCTCAGAATCTAAAACTACAATCAAAGTATATACGCTCATGGAATTAATAGCCTTATGAATACTAGTGGTAATTTTTTATAATATTCAGTGTACCTTTCAATACTGACAAACATATTATAGTTAAATTGAAACTACTTAATCCGTGAGTTCTGAAGACATATTCGTCGGTCGGTTTTAGCGCGGTTTTTCATAATATCAGCGAACAAACAGGGCAATTTTTTTTTGAATATTAAGCGCTAGAATAATAAAATTACTATCGATTAATTTTTCGCCATTACACGTGTCCGATTTCGAATTGTGCACAACGCGTTAGACGAAAAATAGACACTGGGTGACACGACATTATTTTTTTACGTTTTGTACGTTTTCGTTCAACACTGCAGTGCACTGCCGAATCCCCACGCGGGATCAGCAATAGTAGGTAGGTATTATAAAATGACACGATACGGCGGCGGTGACCTCATTGTCCGAGCCGAAAGCGCCAAATAGTGTAGGCAATATCCGAAAATTCAAACGGTCGTTCCGCCGGAAACAATATTATTAAAGGAGCGCGCGTGATTTTAGCCTATACGGGACGCCGTGTGTCCGGTCGACCGTCGCACGTCGCGATGGTGCGGCGATTGTCAGACGACACGTCTATCGAAACGACGACGATACGAAGCGACGTTTTAATATTCAGCAGCCACGGATTTTGTATTCTGTTCACCTGGACAGCTATTGCACGTTTTCACCTAACCTCGCAGTTTCCACGGCCGTCCGTCCCGTGCACCCTATCGCCCTTACCATTTTAATAATGTTTTAAAAGACGATAGTTTTCTTTTTCGCCGGCAAATAGTTATTTCGCTTCGAATATAACGCGACCGACGTACGATGTATTATTAAATTATTAGGTGCTAAATGCGTACCATACTCGAATAAAAACGTGTGCTCACGTTAGTTTTTTTCGGATTTATGCTTTTTTAATGGGTACCTACCAAAATCATATAAATAATGCATTCATAAGCATTGCAAAACGGAAGTCGTTACATCAGTTTAAATATTCGAACTATTAGTTTGCCATCTCTAGATTGTTTTAAAACACATGTTCAATTACAATTTAGTATTAGAAATAATTGTATTAATATCATTGAGCAATTATTTTGATTTTGACAATTTGAAATTATATAATTCTTAATAATTATTATACTTGAATTAGGACGGACTACCTTTTTCCTTAATAAATATTTTAGCGTACATCTTCTAATTTTCTGTCAACGCAATACGATTCAATATCCAATAAAGTAATCCAGACGATAAATGTAAAAAGGTTAATATAATAATTACAGTGTGTATTATTATTATTATTATTATGGACATTTTTAAATTCACTACACCGTACACGTGTAACCGATCGATCACAACTGACAATAAACCGAATGAAAAATACAATAATAAACACAATAAACTCAATTAGGTTAAAATATGTGACCAACAAGCCGATTAGACAAATGATTATAAAAATTATCCGTTTAGGTTAACAGAATGTTCGAGTTATCTATAGTTTTTTCTTTCGAGTAATCGAAGTTTTCTTGGTGGAACGGCATTTATCTTGACTTATCAAGGTTTTCGACTTATCGATGTTCCAGTGAATATAGAGTATGCAATATATCAACGTGTCTAATCGATTTCTGGCGAGTATAACAATAAATTATTATTAATAAGATTTTAAAGTCTTTCTGTATAATGGCGTTATCATTAGTGTATTGTGACCGAGGTGCTTCAGTTTGAATTGAAACGACTTCTATAAAAAAAAAAATAATAATAATAATAATAATAAAACCATTAATATAATACGAGTATTTACATAATTAATATAAAACGAATTAACATTACATAGGTAATAAATAATCGTGTTTAACCGGTTGTAAATTAATAATGTTAAAATCGTTTTTAATATACGATGATTAAACGCGCCCACTTTAAATAACAATATGAACTAATAACGGGCGAGTATCGAGTATTCGAGTGTGATATTATTAATTATTATTACTATAAACGAACAGTGACGGACCGATACAGTATTGAATCCAGACAATTTTTCTGGGGGAGTGGAGAGGGGGTGTGTTCACTTTTTTTCATTGATTGTATGATCAATGAAAGGATTTGTTCAATCAATTTTAGCATTATAAATTATGTAATTATTATTTATTACAATTTAAAAAAAATATTGTTAAATTAAAAACATAATTATTATTTTAAATGAATCTAATGCAATGAATTCTTCTTGCACACAAATTGATTACCTCTTCGAAGAACTACTGAGCCGTGTCTTCCTAGCCTTTGATACTTATTTTCATACAATATCCCAATGTTTCTCGTCCCATCCGATTTTGAAGTTTTGACTCAACTTGATTTATTATACTAAATGATCGTTAAATCGTAGCAATGCCAATCGGTATATATAAAACTGATTGTGCTATTTTTTTTAAGTGTTGTAAGTGTTGAAGTGTTGATAACCAATATAAGCTTCATGTAATACAGGTATGGAATTCCCAATTATTTCTTTTTATTAATAGCTACAAATTTAAAAGACCTGAAATCTAAAATAATACAATCTTTATCATGTTCAGATACAGATAAACAGTTACGCAATTGTTTAATATGTTTTTCTGATGCATTCGAAAACGTATTATAGTTTTCAAACATTAAACACCCTTCTACAAGTTTAATCGCAGTATCATTAAATCTACGATCCATCTATTTTATTATTTGTTTTAAAAATGATAAAATACACTCTAATGTATATTTTAAGCATTTTTTTTTCTTTTTTTAATAAATTAAGCCTGAAATTTTAGTAATATTTTTAATATATTATAGACACCATTGTTCATTTAATAAATATATTTTTTTGGCTGTTGTATTTTTCAGGAGGTTCTATTTGACCCCTGGAGTATAACTGGATTCAACACTAGTCTGACACCAAATTCAGTTACCAGAGATTTGTTTTGAATGACCATTGCAATTTAGTTAATCGAGAAGCTCGAGATTTGTTTTTATTATTATTTTAGAATTTACTACGACACTGAGATACAGAGTTTTGTATGGCGATGTTTGCCTCAAAATAATTACTTCAACCGAATTCAATAAAAAGGTTTCCGTAGACGATAACAAAAATATGGGTTTAAAAAACACTATGTTACTGCTGACATTGAACCTATATTAATACATAAATAACAACATTAAATAGTAATAATATTGTGTACATCTTTAGGTACAGTAAAGATTGAAATGTACGTTACTTTAAAACTTTTGATTTTATTTGCCGAATTGTGCTCCGAATTGTTCAGCAGTGGCCGAGTGGCTTCAATACAGAACGGCTCATTCGCCGACCGCCGCATCGCCATTCGATTCATTCCACCTTTGGATACGAAGTCATACAGTGATCCGAAACACACGAACAAATTGGTACTACTAAGCTCAGAATCGTTTTTCGTGATTTATCGTTATAGATACAGTATACTTTTAGACTAAATAAATACTATAAAATACAGTAGATGCCGCTTATTCGGAACTCGGATAATTGATATAATAGCGCGTTATTGAAACAAAATGTACAGGAACAAACTGTCCGTATATTAAAACAATCATATATTAAAACCAATCGTTTATTAGAAACAATCGGTTAATTAACACGTTTCACCTCGGTCTCAAAGTGTTCCTAATAAGCGACTTCTACTGTATATCCTAACCAGTGACGTTTTGGAAATTTTTTCAAGAGTATACGCATTGGTAGAAGGCGAAGAGGCGAACCTTTTTAATCAAAAACTATAGGTATGTTATTTTTAGTAAAACATTTAATCTTTCTAATAAAAATCCCTCATTACGCTCGTAAATTAATTATACGCCTTCAAAAACACATTACATATCTTTATACATTTAGTTTAATTTACTTTGAAACTGTATATAGGTATGTTTTAATATTAATTATTATTACAGTTATTTAAGCAAATTACAAAATGTTGACTACTGGTGCGTAACGTTTTGTGACGAAGTCTGCGGTAAGTATCACAACCATACCCGACTGTCTCTCTATTCATACAAAGACAGCTAAAAATATAGTGAAATGTGTACTCATGTCTACGGTCTTAGAAGGTAAGGTCGGGACACTTTTGTTTACCACATTTTCTGTTTTCAAAGAACACTTCAAACCGAAGTTTATTGAAATGTCTGAATAAGTCGAAAGCTTACAGATTTTTTTGTTGTTTATTTAATGACTTGACATTTAAATAATTTAATATTTGTAAAATAAATAACAATATAATATTCATTCTATTACAATACTATTCATTATTTATTCGAATTGAATATTATAATTTTGATTTTTCAACCTAAAACCCATAATGCATTCAACGGTACGCTTGTCGCTCGTCTCCATTGAAATAGCGGGTAAAATAGGTGGTATAAAACCGCCTCTCTAGGCAACCGCGTGTGTTTATTGAGTATATCCGGTTTTTTAGAAAAAATATTTTCTGCGCAGCAAAAGGAGCAATTGTAAGTGACGGTCGTTTAACATTCTCGTTCCGATTTCCGGACCACTGTGCGTGCCGGGGCCCGTATAGGCATCGTAAACGCGCGGCCGGGTTAACGACAACGGGTTTTCGCCGACTACGATAAGATTGGCGGGACGCCGTTCCGTCGGGTCCGTGCGGGCGTCGTCGTCGTCGCGGTCGCGCGCGTTCACGCACCACGTGGTGTGGCGGACGTCTCTCGGTGAGCTGCCGGCCGAGTGCCGACGTTCGCGACCGCCGCCGCCGCCGCCGCAGTCGTTGTGCGTCTGTCGGTCCGGCTTGTCCTGCGATTTTCTGCGTGTAGAAACGTGTCGCGGTGTCACGGTACCCGAGTACTCGCGTGCGTTCGTTGTCCGCCTGTGTGCGTGTGTGTGTGCGTGTGTGTGTGCGTGTGCGTGTGTGTGTGTGTGTGTTTGTTTTGTGTTTGTATCGGGCTCCCGGCGTGCGAAAACTTTTCCGCGACCGTGTCGTACCGAAGCGTGTTATTAATCACCATTATAATAATTATTGTTGTTGAATGATATTATTAATCGTCGTTATTGGATTTTTGTTCGCGATTGTCTGCCGGTGGATTAGCTCAGTGCCGAGGCAGGTGCCTTACCCGGCCCAAAGGAGACAAGACACGACGACAGCGCGTTTCGCGTTACTGTAGGTAGGTAATATTTCATTTTTTTTTTAAAACGCATTTTAAACGGCAAACGCGACTCGATAACAACTGTTGCTTGTATCCGCCGGTATCCGATAAAAGTATAAGAGCATAGCAAAAGTATTCGATTTGGCAATTTGCAAAATACCTTCACGGTGTACTTAACGACACACTACCCGCTTAAATCCTAATGTCCTCCCCGCGTAATCGAGTGGGGGGGGGGAATCTTCGACGCGTTTATGCTTGGTTACGGGTAAAGTGAAGACCGTCCGAAACAAACGGTTTAAGGTGTTCAAATTCAAAATTGAAGACACTGGTATACCGTAATAGGATCGTAATACCTGTAACGTGCAATACGGTAGGTACAGTATTAAACACGTACGTATGTAAAACCCTTAATTTCATACGTGTGACCATACGTGTACGCATAGCACTTGGTGCTAACGACTTTCACATTAACCCCCAAATACCCTTTTAGGTATGCATACAAATAATGTTTTATAATTTCTTATCAGAAATGCGCTTTTTACCAGTGTCGTATCCTGGAATTTTTTTTTCCAGAGGTACATCACTTATTGTAGTTTACGGCAGTATATTGTACTATATTTATGATAATATTTTGAGGTCGTCTATAATTTCGGAGAGGGGGGGTGTCGTAGCTCCCTCAGCCCCTCCGGATACGCCACTGTTTCATTAAACATAGTATGATATGCCTAGGTGGTAAACTAGGCATACCTATTATCAATTAAGTACCTATATAATTTACTTAGATAGGTGTCTGTTATTTTATTCCAAAACAACTCAAAAATTATTTTATTTTTTACCAGATTTGATTATAGCCATAGTTTCCGGCTATGATTATAGTTTCATGTTTATTCATTACACATCGACAGCATAATGAACGGTCGCAAATTAGACGGAATTTATGGATGTTTATTGTCTAATGAAAATGATAGTACATAATTAGGTACGTTCCAAAACAGTTTTAAACTGTTTTGTTGTTGGATCTTGTTCCAAAGTTCAGCGTTATCAACTAACCTTTCATCGGATCCAACGTTTTCGATTTTTCTGATTGTTGATGTTTCTCATCTGTTATCATATTTGAATTGAATAATATCAAATAATTTGATAACATTGACGACAATGTGTTGTAATCATGTATTACGGTCGTGTTCATTTATCCAACGCAATCTGAATAGGTATCTATTGTCGTAACCAACAACCTTCCAACAGATCTACAGTTTCGTCGAATTTCGGGAGGCCAAATACTAAGTGTAGAAAGGTACGACTAGACAACCTAGGTAGGTTGTTTCACTTCCTGGTTGAACTTTCAACTGGAGTACACATTTTCGAATTAATGGTTAGGTTAGGTCGAATTAATGGTTAAGTGAACGTTCGATTGTAAATAGAAAAAAAAAAATAAACAAATAAAAAATCAACTAGTTTTTCAAACGGCGTTTGGTACAAAGTTTTGCGTCGTGTTTTCCGCTATAAAATGTAATTAAAAAAAAATTTTCCTCCGTTTGAAAAAAAAAATATGTACTGACGGACGACCCGCCTGACTACAAATAATAATAATAATAATAATAAAGTCTGAGTAGGTATAGTTGGTTATTATAATATTATTTCGGGCGTACATTTTTAGCGATTGATCTTGAAGGGGAAAAAAAACCGTATAAAAAGGAGAAAAAAATAATAGTAGCTCCTATGTAATACTCGCGCGTATTAGGTACCTACCTGTTTTTATTTTTTTTTATTACTTTTTTTTTATTTACGCTACGCATTCCGACGTTGGGTTCGCGCGGTTGTTCACCGGCTCCGGTCGGCCGTACGCCGGTCGTTTTCTCTGCCGCAGCCGTGCTGTCGCGATCGGTTCGGAAACGCCGTTTCCGCGTCCATCGACGGGCACCACCGGCGTTTTCGCCGATTCCGCGGACGATGACAATTTGATATCCCGTACAATATCCCCGCGACAACGTAATACTTAAATGACGGCGGGTGCGTGAGACGTTTTCGTCCCCGTATATCATATCTCGACGCACACATATCGAATGCGTTGTCTATACCCGCGCGGCCGCCTGTAATCGTAAAACACGGTGCTCGCATTCTTATCGATTTCGATTGTTTCGATATTATTCCGATTGAAATTGAATTGCGCACATTTTTCGGCACCGCACATTCGGCCGAAATATCATTTAAATTCCCTCTGGAATAATGTATTAATCTTTGAGATTTCAATATCCCATATTTTAGTCCTTTGTCAGACGCATAGATCGTGTACAATGGATAGAGGAGCTATAAGCAATAAAACGTGTCGCCAACGTATCAAGAGGGCATTTTACTTTTGCGCATGCGCGAAATACTGTCATAGTGCCATCGGTCTTATCATAACCTACCCAATAAAATATCGTAGAATTGTGATAGGTGATATCTCTATGTAAAATATACATCCGAATATCCAATGGTATTATGAAAACGGCTACATACCCTCTTGATTTGTTGGCGACATAATCGTTTCACATGAGGTATAGCCACTATTGTATCACTATCATTGTATATGATCTAAGGTAAGACAAATTAATCAAATGACTCTAATGTAGGGTGACCATTTTTATAGAAAAAAAAAAAACGGGACATACATTACTCCCCCCCAAAAAAACCCCTTTTATATACAATAATATACATTCACACATATCCACACAACTGTAGAGTTTACAAATCCAAACCCGAGTCTTATCACAAACAATTATTTTGTTAATTTTAAAATTATATATATTAAAACTATAAAATTATAAATAATATTATATTTCATATAATATTTAAGTTCGTAGATTACGTAGAACGACATATTATGCCTACAATATGTCTNGGTCGTTCCACGAAAACTGTTATCTGTTATTTATAAATTTGGTTTCAAATTTTAAATATAGGTACGAGTAAAATTGTTTTATGTTTGTTTCATACATCGATATTTTTTTTCACGCACATAATATGGAAATAACGGGATTAAAACGGGACCATCTTCTAAAAACGGGATAAAAAGCGTCCCGTTCGAAGTTTGTCGGGACACCGGGACATGACGACCAAAAAGGGGACAATCCCGTGTTAAACGGGACGTCTAGTCACCCTATTCTAATGTAATATTTGCGAATTGTGACTGATTTTGCCAAGACGTTGTTGAATTTGGAAATATTGTCGTGTATAGCCGTAGATAATGAAGAATAGATAGCCCGTGTTATCACATGTTCCCGAAAACGCTGTCCTAAGGTTTTGTTATTCTACAATACTTACAAATGGAATGACAAAGTCATGTCGCCCATTATTTTGAGTTGTAAATAACGCAACGATGAACCATCGGGGTAGTACCCAGTTGTCAGAAAAATGATAAGGTAATTGCAGTTACAGCGGTCTGCAGTAATATCAATATCGAAAACATACAATTTAAATCAAAATGTAATTATACAGTTTCTTATACAATCGTTTTGATTAATTTATATAATTTATAATTTATTTTTATTATAATATGTTTTTATGCGTATAGGTAATAATTTAGTTTATTATCTATATTTGTTATATGTGGTAATATGTACGATTTGATTTGAAATACCCCCCGCCAAATGATAGATTAGGTATCACGTAGTTATGATAACACTACAGAACTTACAAACAACATAATTTTTGTTTGGCATCTGCTGTTATCACTAGTTAGCAATCTAGTTTATTATCTATATCTGTGGTTTGAAATATGTATTCGTGATATACAGGTGTTTCACGGAGATATGCAATCATATTTGTTATATTCAATATGTTTAATTTTTTTTTCTTGTACTAATTACGTAACCCATAGTTTTGCGCTATGATTTTTTTGTTGTATCACTAATCTAAAGATCTTTTTTATATGACCTGATTTTTTTTAAACAAAATAAAAAGTGATAGATATCCTTGTGTGTATGTTTTTATTCATTTATGTACTTTTTAATCCAAAATGTCCAGTTTAGCGAAGCTTCATTTTATTGTATTGTTGCTAGTGGTTAAGACAACCATAAACAGAACGAGAATAATACAAAATTATGCAATATTTGTAATAAGAAAACAAAAAGTGATTACGGCTACAGCTTCAAAATTCATACTGGATAAGTGGACACATAAAATATATTTATTTTAAAGCTGTATAATAGGATGAGAGTGAATCTATGATACGAGCCAATTTTATTTGAGGTATGGTTGGTCACATTAAAATTTGTAGTTTAGAATGTTGGCAACTCCATTGTAATGAACTTGTCATCTTATCATTTTTCTGACAACTGCCTGGAACATTCCCGAACCGTTGTAACATTAAAGAAAAAAGGAGATACTTCGCACGTGGGTGTAGCCACTGTTGTAGGTGAGAAGTTGTGAAGGTGGGATACGGATGGGAATTTTATATGTATCTGTAAGCAACGATAAACCATTTCTAACGAAAAAGCGGAGTTCAGTTGATAGTGTTGCTTTGTCAACCATACAATATATGGTATGTGTCATATGGTAAAATGATTAATAACAATGTGCGTTTCCATGATAACAATGATTGTTTAAAAAAGATTGAAATAATAAAAACTTAATAATAACAAAAGAATAAATAAAAACGGTTGCCAATGACAACCCTATTTTTAATGTTTCAATAATTTTTAACATAAAGAACCAGTTTTCCTCATTATCTCGAATATTAATGAGAATTTTAAAAAATGACCTCTTTGAAGTAGCACCCAAAAAACATTTTCTTTCAGAAAAGATGCCATACTTGATAACCGGACTAAGCTTTCTAGTGGAAAGTGTTCACATAAAAAAAAAAATAACATCTTTGTAAAACTAATACATTCTTCGTTAAACTCAGAATCTAATATAGGAAGTTTAAAAATAATACAACATATTATAAACAAAGTAATAATATAATATTAATTACATTAGTGATGGAGATACAAATTATTAACCAAACAATTAACCGCAGTAACCATTGTGGTATAAGACAGCTTTGTGAGACAGAGATATATTTACTTTCTAGGAATGCGGCAGCTTACGTTGAAACTACAGGAATGGTCTATCCATTTTTTATTATCTTTGCGTATAACTCAGCGTTTCTCGACCCCACAGGGTCGAAAATAATTTCAATTGTGTCGCCATAAAATTAAAACGTCGTTAATAATATTTTTATTTTAAACTGTATGACGTATGGAATAGTCGTACAAATAGATAACAATTAATGAAACGTTTTTCGGAAATTGTCTTTCGTTGTAAAACATTTAATATTTTAATATACATTTTGGACGTTGGACATTCATCGATTTCAAGCCGTTTTTACCCGGTAAAAAACACGAATTATTTTCATTAAACGAGAGTCAACTAAATAGAATATTATTATCGCCAATTTTGGATATCTTTTGGTAATGAGAATTCTAATCTTTAGGAACGAGTTTTAACAAAATCAGTTCCGGACTTTTGACATTAACAACAAATTTGCAAATGTAATTAATATCTTAACTTGTTTTCAACATAAGTAATAAGGTCATTTTATTTTAAAAATAAATAAAGAGTATAACAGGTCGTTTCTAAAGAAATTTAAATTTAAAAATTGATGATACCTACCACCTAGTCATATAAATGATAGATACTATATGAAAAAATAGGTCAAAGGGTGGTGTATATCACCCTAATTTCTCCCTGTAAATACGCCCGCACTGTAGTACCTACACTAGAATCTACACCAACCATGTTTAGCGCCAAGATGTAAAAAGCACGATGAAAATTGATTAGGTGGATACGATCACAGTTTTTCTGATAAGCACACCCTGCTCGAATATTTCTTCACTTTTTATCGGCCAACATTAGCATTAATATAGCGGAGAAACTTTGTGCGATGTACAAGCCGGACGTGCAGAAGATGCGCACTGCGTATACTGTACGAAAACGCGACAAACTGTGACAATAACAATCTATTTTGTCACGATAAATTGTGTATATACTTAATCATATACTTAATTATGTTATCATATTATATTATCGTATTATCATTACACTTGCCTATCTGTTAAAAAAAAGATAACAGCAGAGTATTGTGACGTAATCTATTTATATTTGTTGAGTTTACGATAATAACGCAATAATTATGGTGTGTGTAATAAAATATATTGTAATTTAGCGACTGGTTTTTATGCTGTTAATTAAGTACCTGTAAAGGTATTATTTATAAGTTTAATTTTGACACGTAGAGTAGCGATGTCAATAATCGATGTCAGTTTGTGCTATTAATAATATAATATTGTTTGTTTTTGATAAGGTTTATAATTTGGTATAACAACCTTCGTTTATTATATTGAAATAAAATTATTTGGAAAAAAACAGAGATATAATAGTAAGTATGTAATTTACCGTTAATTCGAATTCGAAATGATAATAACTCGGATAATAATAATGTGGAGGTACTATTTTTGTTTTGAAAATCCGAAAAGTTTTTTTTTGGTTTAACAGGTTTAGTTATTATTTATAACGTAAATCTAAGTTTCTGGGTAGGTATTTAGATATTGTATTATAAAATAATAATTTACTTTAGGTTGGTAAAATTTGCCCAAAGTCCACAAAACTCGACCTAAAATAATAACACTGATATGACGGTAATATGCTAATTACACTGATAATAAAATATTGAATTTTATCGAGAAATTTTCGGAATGCCGTTTTCGGTGAACTAACCCAGTGGTTTTCAACCTGGGGACCCCCCAGGTTGAAAACCACCAGTCACAAACGGGTCCTGAGCGATAGTTGGGGGTTCGCCAATTACCTTCACGTATCACGTACGCATATAGTGTTTATCGTTACCTAGTATTCAGATTCTATTGAACAATTTTTGAAGGGGTTGTCTTGCACGGACGAAAAAAAAAATTTGGAAGGTGGGTGCTATTCGTAGAATGTTGAAAACCACTGAACTAACCTAACCCAACGTCCTAACGTAGGTATTTTCATTGATAATAACGGACAACATAATACAAAAGCGCTCGAAAATAATAGTAATAATACATAATATTATTATGGCGGGTGACGGTAATAAAAAATAAAAAAAAATACGAGTCTGTACATAAATAATATTATTATAATCTATTCACGGAGATCGTTTTTTTTTGCTTATTAGGTATAGATGTAGGTTTGGTGCTTTTCGGATAACTCGACGTGTATATTATATACTTCCTACGGTTTTTTCTTACGTTTTTACGATTGTTTAAAGAAAAAAAAAAACGTGTTCACATGGAATATGAATTTAAGTATACGACGTGTTATTTATGTGTAGTGTAGGGCTTTTAGGTATTTAGAGATCGTCAAAAAAAAAAAAAAAAAAACCATTAAGCTGTATTAGGATACAAGGTACGTTTGTTTTTTTCTTTACGGCACGTATGGGTGTATTGTATTTTTGATAATTTTTTTTTATTTTACATATTTCATTCCGTTCGCGCACTATATTGTATCAGTATAGGTATAATAAAAATAATACCTCGACAAAACAGCGGGCTGCGTAAAATATTCCTGCGTTTCCGCCGGATAAACCGCTGGGACATACGCGCGCGCAGCTCTTCTTGGCAGGAGAGGCAAGGCCATAGCTGTGGGAGAGAGAGATAGGAGTCTGGACCCCCAGATAATTTTTTCCAGATACGGCCTTGAGAGGAGACATGATCTTTGAAACTAAACAGTGTCATGGACGTGGATATATCAAACCATATTATTTATCGATTTATATGGTTAGGTTAAATACACAAATATCACAGTTTATAAGAAGTCATTTGTAATGCATAATAATAAAATCTTTAAATAACAGTAGTCAGTAAAACAGTTTTGTGATAATAAATGAATCCTAAATACTTAGGTAATTATAAAGTAATGTACTAATGTATATTATTATAGAGTTCTATCCGTTTGTTGGGTTTAACGTCTTAAAGACATTAATAAGTTTTTCGTACTTAACATTTTATGCTTGATCCTGTTCAATGAACATAGTTAAGAGTTCATCTGATCTTTTGTCCTCTATGGTATTTAGCAATTTTGATTTAACTACATACAAAGTATGTACAAAATAAAAAGATGATTGTAAATAAGTCCAAACTGTTTAATAAGCTATATTATTTTATTTACTTGTACTTGAAATTGTTTTTGGTGTATTTTTGAAAAACTCTATGATGTTTACATTTTCAAAATTTTTCGTTCTGGTCAAAGAATAAATTGATAACAAATGTTCAGTAATTTAAAAAAAAAATAATTGTTTTTTTTTCATATTTCCCTGTTTCCGTATTGTTTATATGGAACCATACATTTTTCTAAAGACCTTCCTCTCAAAGGTTAATATCTTTGTCTCGTCCCTTTTAGCCATTGAGTTTTATAATAATATATCACTATGGGACGTAAATAGGAAATATGTAACTTCCTTTTCGTATCTCTGGAGAGGAGCTTTAGAGCTGAACATTTTCGTTTAATAAGTAGTGGTAAATGGGTTTATATTTTTATTATAATTATAAATAATTTAATTTATTAATATTTACAATGTTTGTCAATATTCCGTTCTTTTCAATATTTTGACTGTCGATATATTTTAACCTATCGACATAATTTTGACTGTTGGCGTTTCGACCGGCTCCTTTTTTGGATCGCTTCATAACTGTTTAGTATACAATTTGTACTAAACTATACTATAAATTGTAAATCGATATAAGCTTCGAATAATCAATAACGGGTGGGTATTGAACGGATATTCCACCTTATATTATAATACCTATATACATAATTTCAGACGATAAAGATTACGATTACGAGCGAAAATAGCACGAATAGGTGAAGAGCGGAAAACACACGGACGGAAAATGCACAGCACAAAAATCTCACAGGGAAGCCAGCGGTAACCACTGTTTTCTCCGTGCTATGTGCAGAAATATGCATAGGGGAGGAGCATTGCATTTTGAGCGTCTCGTATAGGTACCTTAATTCATCCGTAGATTTCAATTCAAACCAAAGTATTAAAACCTTAATACCGATCGTTTACAACTGTTGGTTAAATTGGATAAAAAAAGATATAGGACCCTAATATTATCCAAGGCACATAATATCATGTCATACCTTCAACCATTTTTAAGTTTAGGTGCTCGGTGCTGGCGAGTTTTTTGAATCAACATGTTCAAACATGATATATTATTCATATTATTTTTTTAAATTTTAGATTCTGAGCGTAATTTAGTTTTACTAAGATGAGTTTTTATTTTGATAAGTAAAAATCGAGGTAAAAATAGTTTGATTTTTTTGTGAAATACTTTACAAGGTCTGTATAATTTGCCTAATTATACTTTATTTGAAACAATTTTTATGATCGACAATACATTTTTATTTTTTAAAATTATTCATTTTTCAAAATATTTTATTTTTTTTTGAAGTTAAAAGATGCGAATTCGTCTGATAATACTTTATTTAAACATTTTTTCGAAATTTTTAATATTTTGTATAAAACAAATATATTTTTGTTTTTAAAAGACACTTAGATAAGCAAATTATTTAATTTCCAGATCTTTTTTGTTTTGATTTCTGGGTTATCTTGGCTGCAAAAGAAAAAACGAGAGAAAAAACTACTATTATTCCACCCAGAAACGTTTTCGTCTAAAATTATTTATCGTTTGCATACAATATATTATAAACTAAATCACTTTGTATATCTTACCTTTTCAAATATCAATCTATAATAACAGTGACCTACCCGTGAATATTATTAACTATTTTTTGTGTAACGTTGGTCAACGTTGGTTTTAGATATTAAATTATATAGCTGTTTTCGTAAGTTCGTTGAGTTTATTTCATAAAAGAAAGAGGAAATTTGATTATAGTTATAGATTTATAAAGATATTTTCTGTTAAACAAATTGAAACGGTGTTGTCGTTATATTTGATGGCATTTTTTTTTTTTTATTTTAGTAGTTCTACTAGAAAACAATTTCGTGAGGGATTTTTAAAACTAATTTTGTGTGTGACTTCTCCCCGCGACTTCGGAGTAAAATAATTTGTATTTATTTTGTTCGGGAGACTGCCCCGAGGGAATATAAGCCAATAATAATCTCTTCGACCGTGCCCGTCTCGTACAAACATATAAATAAAATCATTTTTTGGTTAAATACAAGTTAATTTTAATTTGACCGTGTTATATTTACCCATAATGTTGCCTCGTTGTAATGAACTCATTTCTAAAGACGTGAGAGGTTTAAATAATTTCACTTCGAAAACTGCAATATTTATTGATTATCTTTTTTGTGTTCCGAAGCGATCGCCGTTTATTATCAAAAATAAATAAATATATACATAATATTAACGAAGGCATTAGATGTTTTATTATTTACCAGTGATCTACTCACATTGAAAATAAAAAAAAAATCCTCTTATTTTAACGGCGTTAATTTAGGACGAATATAAAACTATAGCACGCGTCGTCCTGTCGGGTTCTAAATACAATTAAAATTGATTAAATAATTTATATATTACTGCCCGATTCCGTGACATAGTTTTCGTTAAAACTTTATACATAACTGACAGCCGAAAATTCCCTTTAAATATACCTATCTTTTTATACGTTATAAAAAAAAAAAAAAAAATCAAGTATATTTGGCATGGGTTTGTGACGAAATTCACTATGAATATTTCAATCCCTTAGCCGTAAAGGGAATTGGATTCTGATGTTTTCTTTTTTTTATCGAATACTTACACCGACGCGCAACATAGAAAATTTAGATTAATTTTCCTTTAATCAGTTCGATCGATGAAGTGAATAGTGGTATGATGAATTCTGAAAATAAGCAAATTTACATTAAACAGGGACGAATTTGTGCTGTTAATTTTGATATTATACTGAATTGACCTATTATCAAACTTAAAGAGAAGAACATTATTTTTGCAATCATTTTTTCGATATTTTAATTTTTTAAATGAGATACGAATGAGTGAATTATTATAATTTAAAAATGTTTATGTCTCATTTGAAGATTAAAATATCAAATCACACCTTCATGACTAAACGGATAATTTTCTAATCTATAAATTTGATAGTAGGTTAATTCACGCTAATATTAATTCGTACAGCACAAAGTTCTCTCTGATGAACGCGAATTTGATTTGTATATAAGACAGCGCATACTGGTTCTTTTAAATGTATATGCGAGCTTTTAACATAGATAATAATATATACATGGATGGGACTCACCACTTAGTGAAGTGTGATCGAAGAGCATACTGGTTATCAAAGTGGTTACATTTAATTGAGTTGTGGTATCAATCATAAGTGATAACGAAAACGCAATTCACTGATTACCGGTTACCTGGCGGTCACCGAAATAAAAATTATATTATTTATTATTTACATTAAAACTTAAATTACATACAACACTATAACACATTTGATCATTTTATTTGTCTGAAAAATAACTCATTGTGACAAAAAAAAAAAAACGTATACAAATGTCTAATATACAGACTATAGTGGAACCACAATATAAATTATTATAAACCATTTTTTGCTTTCACTTTGTAACTTAAAACAGCAGCAAATTATTAGGTTATTATAACAGTAACAAAAATTAACACAAATTAAATTAATAAAAATGTTGTTTATCATATAAACCAGTATCTGTAACCGCATATAAATATTATGGTAACCAGTAGTCTCTTCGCTCACAGTATACTGTGTATAATAGGTATAGGGATGCCCCATTCATCATGTATATATTATCTATGGCGTTAAGGGCACTTTTTGAAATTTTATTCTAGATTTGGTTTTTTAATACATTTTAAAATTTGTTGGTTTATCTATACTGGAAAAAACACATCGTATATCTGATGGAATACCCAACTTGCTCATAAAACGATATCTGATTATTTCCGCACATGGAGGTATATTTTACTTTTACCGATTATATATAACTACATTACCTACCTACCGAATCTAAATTATTTTAAATTTAAATTATTGTCATTCAATTTCAGAAATTTTCAATAAAAATATCTAGATATTTCTCTGAAATGCATACATTTCAAATGTATTTCCAAAAAAAAAGTACTACAAGAGGATACCATCTGAATTTGGAAATAACTTTTAGTACCTATACTTCTATGATTGGAAAACCAAATTTAGGGAAACGATATTCCCTGCATTTATTATTATGTCTTTAATCTTTATAATCTTTAAACGGGTATTACTAAATTAAAATATGGTTGTAAATAATATAGTGACGAATATTACAACTAACTTAGAAATCGTTTTTATTAGCTTAATAGGTTAAAAAAAGAATCAAAACAAAGTGACTAAACACCATGTAGATCCTCGCTCTTCTTCCCACCACTGTACATCACATAATTAAGTAATTTACATTAACCGTCGTTTTAACGGTTTATCTCTCGCCAAACGCGTAACAAAAAAATGTAATAATTTGTACGATTTTGATCAAATCTGGACTAGTCAACCAATTTGTTTAAACTAACGTAGGTTGGTTAATAATAATTGTCCTAAAAATAAAAAAAAAACGACTGAGTTAAGTTAAAGTTAATTTTAAAACATAAATGAATTTGACCAGGTAACTAAGTTAAGTTGTATATTTTCAGAAAAATAATAACTAAAGTAAAGTTAAAAATGAAGTCACTTTTTTTAAAAAAAATTACCAATCCACATACTATACACTAATAAACGTATTTTGTACATTATTGTATTCATTAAATGGAAAATGACTAGCCATGCAGGACTCATGACATGGGTACTCACTATCCACTATCCACATATCTTTTATGTGATAATGATATTCACATTTTAGATAAAAATACGTGATTTTCGTTGTAAAACAAAATACAAAACACATAGGTACGCAGTATTATCGTGCAAAAAACTTGTTAATAACTTATTGGAAATAAATACTACAACTATAAAATAAAAGTTAAAATGTTATTCATCAAAAGAAGGGTAAGTTATTAAATGTTGTAAGTAATTTGCTAACTCGATTAGAGTAGTTAAAAGTTATCAAAAAAATGTATTTTATGTTACTAAACTTTTAACTTTTTAACTAGTTATTACCCATCATTGATTTTAATATATTAATAATAACGTCATAATAATATTGTTGTTTATATAGGTCGGGTTTTAATAATATTATATTCGTATATTATATTAGTGCAATAAAAAAAAAATTAAAAGCTTATGTATTATACAGGTATCGGTTTGAACATTCGAATTAATGCGATTATACCGTAAAACGCACATAGTATTTTTACTTACCTACGCGTGTACCAATAAAATTTAATCTATAAATTATTGATAATAATATAATAATCTGTATGGATAACAGTAAAAACAAATAGGCGCTTATTAAAAACGATAACAAATATTGTTACCGTTACTATACTTACTTTTTATACTTACTTTTACTATATGTTACTTTTTACAGATAAAAGTCTAAACAAATAATCGTACCTAACCTACGTCATGAAATGATTATTATAGGCATTTTCTTCGTTTTTGTTGTTATAATAGGTAAGTAGGTAGTAAAACATTTTTTTTTTCCTATACGTTTTTCACCTGTTTCGTCCTTAATCGTACCTATTTTATTTAATTGTATATAGTTAACGTCTAAAACATTACTGTATCTTGTAATTGTTATGGGGTTTTTTTTTTTTTTTTTTTTCATATAATTAATATTAAATAATATTATGCCATATTTTGCATTATAATTGAGTTTCGACCGTTTTGTTTACTCGAGGAGGAAATCCCGACGCGTCTTACGTGACGAATTTTATCTCGATCGTTTTGTCGTTTCGATTTCGTTCAAAATGTATAAACTATCATTTCTCGCCATGATATATTGTTATCGATAATAATAGATAATAATTATTCAATTAAATACAATAAATCGAAATTGATAATCTAGGTAATTATTATTATATTTCTTCGGATGACCTTGCGTTGGAATGTTTTATTCGTTGGAAACTTGTGGTAGACTTATTTCAACAATTAATTTTGTTACACCTTTTGAATTTAAAACCCTTTAATTGTACGAACTCAAGATAAAATGAACGTTTAAAAGCCGCGGGGGATGAACAGGTAGTACTATTATTCCATTTTTTTTTTTTAAATTTTGTGATAACGGATACCGTCCGTTGATAATTCGAGACTATATTGTCCGTTCGGTGAAAACTAAAAGTTTTAATTAGTTAATATTGTTGGGGTATATACGGATGAAAAAAAAAAATGTAGTCTACGCAGAAAAGTTTTGCTTTCAAAAATGCATTACTACCCGTTCTTCCCGTGTGCCCTTCGTGTCGGAACCCACTCGACAACGCGCGATTTTCATCGTATAGGATAGGCATAAAATATTCACAGTCGATAAGAAAAATATAAAACCGTTCGTCCACCGACAAACACTGCGGAAAATAAATACGAACGCGATTTATTACTTTTATACGTATGTAATATTATAACGGTAAAAAATGTACCTATCTGCGCATATGCAATAATAATATTTTAACAAGTGGTGCGGGAACTCGAATTCCCATTCGTTCGAACGATGGAAAACTCACCAACACCGATCACGACACACCCGCAACCGCAGAAAATGGCAAGTATATGTTATACGTCTTGCTCTTTTTTTTTTTTCTTTTCTTTTCCCCATACCTTTGCGATATTTTTAAGACGTGTACGCTTTATCGGCGCGTGCTATATTATGTTCATACCCATACATATACCTATTCGTATTTTAATAACCGAAATGGCTTTGTTATACGCGAGCTGCCTTTTTTTTTCTTTCTGTGCATATATAGTCGTAAGTTATATATATATATCCGTACACATACGGACTCGCGGGAATATGCGCTTTTAACAATACGATTTTGTTTGTCGAACGGCGGTGGTATAATATCGATATGGGTTTTTTTTTCTCGCGAAGTCGTTTAATAAAAACGGCGTCGTCCCGTAACGAAATACATATACTCGTGTGACGGCTAAAATATAAAGGTCACGGGACAAAATATTATGACGTGTGTTGACGCGATACGGTAAAATTGAGGGGGTAAAATCAGATCCTTACTCGCGTTGGAATTTCGAAAAACCACCTGCCAACACACGCGTCGACCATATTATATGGCTCAATATGAATTCTACGTTTTTTTTTGCGATAACGAGAGTGTTTTAAGATTCTTCTACCTCCCGCATTTAAGTGGTTGCGTATAGGCAACTTAGTCGAAATTAGAAAAAATGAAATTTTATTGATTCAGAAATAATGGAATACACTCAGTGGCGTAACTAGGGGGGAGCAAGAGGGTCTTTAGCACTTTTGAGTTCAAATTTAGCACCCCCTTGTTTTTTTAGGTACAACTATAATAATAACTACAGTAAAAAACAGTAAATTTTATGTTTTTAAGTTTTATTAAAGTGAAAATTTGATTTCTCAATTAATTCTATAGCACGAAAAATTGTTTACAGTAGAATAACGAGCGGTAGCACACCCTCTTAAGTAATAATTATATGTTTATTTTTTTCACTCAAATAGTCCGGTCAACTTAGTGTACTTTAATAATTTTATTATCGTTTGAAAGTAAAAACCACTTTACAATAAATAAACTAAACACTCGTGAATAAAATTAATTTACAAAAGAAAAAGGCATTTTAAATATTTTATATTACATCGAAGAAAATTAACCCATTACTTTTTATATTCTCCGACGTCCATTTCATTCGTAAGTTCAGAGATATATAGTTCGAAGGAGAAATCGTGTTTTTCGAGACAAAATTCTTCGTACACTTAACCTAACTTAATGTTAGTGTTTTTTTAAATTTTCACGAAAAAGAGTAAACTCAAAATATACTTTGTGTTTGTTTTTTTATCGGGTAAACAGTTTTCGAGTAAGTTGGCTATAATTTTCACGTACAAACAATCGCAGCTCAAATATTAGCTATAAGTTAGAACTTATAATCATCATGAGTGATCAACAGTAGAATACCTTTAGTTTTTATATCGTTATTTCAGATTGTGAGTGGAGTTTGTTTTTTTTCTTTATACTTCTACGTTTTGACATTGTTTAGGAGAAAGGACCAATCATTTTTTTTATATGCGACATGTCTTCATTTTGCCCAAGATTTGGTTGAACCAGACAAGTCTTAATCACTATAATTTTTCGTATCGAGTTGGCGAACTTGTATTATTGTTGCATCAATCATCTAGCATTTATAGCTTTACTCGGGGTCTAAAGTCATTTTATTAAGATTTGCCTTATTGTTCGTATACTGAGCCTTTCAATTATGATAGTTTTCACTTAAAGTTTTTTTTTCCTAGTTAACTCTTATTTGTGATAGATCGAAAATTAATTTGTTTATAGTGATAACAGAAACTCGTAAAAAAAAAAAATAAAAACATTATCAGAAACAATTCTAATCAATAAAATAGTTGTTCTTAACGTTATTCTATTGATGTTTAGTGAAATATTGAAATTTGGTATTATCTACTCTGGCTTATCATTTTATTTGGCTAGTCAACTTGTAATGGTTTCCCTCAGGTACTAGTTATATATTCAAAAATTCGATATACTAAGTTCGGTATATAAAGTTGTCATCATTAGTTTTTTCTTTTGAAAGTTTGAAATTTTGTTTAATCTCGTAAAAATACCGAAAATTATCTCTTATATATAGTTAAAAATTAATGCAATGTTTCAATTTAAATTTAGCAAAAAAAAAAAAAAATAAATTGTTTAACTGAGCTCGGGGAATCGTAATTGTTTAGGAAAAGATTTGGGTTAACTGAATCGTAGCTATATTAATATAATTATCCTTTCCAACTTCCACCTCTGGCCTACCTGTTTTAAACTTCCGACTTTCATTTGTTTCGTTAAGTAACATAGGTACATGTACTGCACTCATCAGGACGAGTCAATTATTATTGGCACGTCTCCGCGGAGTACTCGAAACCGAAACCGAGAAATAACATAATAATATTATGATGATAGACATATAATTGGCAACTAATTGGCGACGTGTGTGCACACTATTAACAAGCCAAGTCGGATTATTTTATACTCGCACGGCTCTGATAACAACTATACTCGGGTTGGTGGTCGTGTAAACACGGTTATCTTTATGGTTATATTTGTCATGTACATATACGCTATCGATGCATGGAATTATTACCCGCCAGATTGTCCTCGAAAAAAAAAAACTACAATTGTACGACTATTTTTTTCCGTGAATATTTTATACGACATTTTTTTTTTCCCAATAACAACATGTGATTGAGTCAAGAATAAACCTCCCATTTATGCTTAAACCCCGATTTTCGGAGGGAAAACGCAAAATGCCTGCAACTACATCAATAACCGAAAAAATTAATTTAAAATTTGAAATACTATATCAAGCTCTTATTCTATAGGGAAAAAAATCAAAATAAAAAACACGATTATATAGATTTTGGTAGGCGGTCATTTTCATCCTAATAACCCCTAATTATTTAATTTTTACCGATTACATAGGAGATTATACTATTATATATTATCGGTAATTAATATTAGAGAATAATAATTCAGTACATAGATACGAGGTAATATAGGTTTTTTTTTCGCGTTAACGAATAATTTTAATACTATATTCATTTTATTTTTAAAACCGTCCGAATAATGGGATCTATTATTAATCTTTCTTTTTTTTCTCCCTAAATATAGGCACTCTTGAAATTGATTATTCATCGTTTTAATAAGTTTTATACCGATTATACATATCGTAATATATAGCGCAGTTAATAATAGTAATTAAACGCGTACAAGCCAATAATCTCCGGAAAGTCGTGGTTCTCGGTATAATATGAAAAGTAATAATAAAACTTTGGAAAATAGATTCTACCATCTTTCTCACTTTTCGCCGTCCCTACGGCTCTTTACGAGCCCCTCAAGTTTTCTGTATCTCTGTATGTATAATACTTCCCGATAGAAATTTACAAATTTCTTCACGGTCTCGTTTAATCGTGTCCAACCAACCTTTTATTCTGGGGCTCCTTTTCGGCCTTTTACCAGCCGTAGTTGAAATTCCGCTTCAATTTCGCGCGCCTTCCAATAAACTGCAGAGTCATATTATCGTTCAAATCGTTGTTTGCGCTCATAGATAGGTATGTGTTAATAATAACAATACGCGTGTACGACTACACGCCGTCATAAAATACAATCATTTTTTGTTAGTTTATTTTCGCGGTCTTTGCTGCGGCTGTAGCGTGCGTTTTTGCCGTGGATTAATTTTTTTCCCATTCTTATAATCCGACAGCTAATATAATGCTAATCTTATCACTACTTATAATATTATGTAATTTTCGTATGATATAAAGGCACTCGGTACAATAGACCTGTTACTTGAACATTCGAGAGTAAACAACGTAGGTAATATTTTATTTTATTTCATTTCACGCGCGTTTCATAAACGTGTTAAGCTTTCGAGATAATAATATCCTAGACGGCAATAACATCATGAAGTAGGACAGCCGAAATGATCCTTTCGTCTATATACATAATGCGATGTGGGCGCACATCTTTTGTTCGTTTATAATTGAATGTACCTTCTACCTATAACTGTTCTATAACTGCAGTGAACCCACGGATTTAATGTATGGGTGCGTAATTCGATTAAAGATTTTAGCGTAATACTATGACTGTTCGAAAATAAAATATCGTAGATACTTATTGTCTATAGACGCATTCAAATAAGTCAAGCGATCGTTTAGTGTCATATTAAAATTTACCTGAAAATCATAAAAATGTTTAGGTATTTAGTTCAGTAGTATTTGGATTCAGATTTTTAAAAATGTTATCGATTATTGCAGAAATTGACATTTTAAATAATTCTAACATCTACCCTAAAAATATTACCTATATTTTAGAATCTGAGCGTTTTACTTTGATGAGTTCGTAACTTTTTTACCAAAATTTTTCTGTCTGTTTAAACATTGTAAAAGAACAATGCAAAATTGAGTATAATGAAATTATGAACACAGAAATTTAATTCGAATTGGCTATAAATATCGTTGATGTTTTTATATTATCGAAGACAAAAATTAATCCAAATATCGATATATCAAATAAGTCAATAAGTCAATATACCTATATTTTATACAATGTGTTAAAGGTATGGTTGAAAAGTAATTTGTCATATTTGTAAATAATTTTTAACTAACAGTAAAGTGGTGTAACTGAGTACCTAATAATATTAAGTGTTTTTTTTTTTTTTTACACGTAGTGTGTTTTTAGTAATTCAACATTCGAATTCTATAGTTTATATTATTATCCACTTCATATTGTTACTCTATTGCATTCAGTTAGTTGTAGACATAATAATATTGACAATACGATGCACTCGAATCGAGGACCAAACAAAGTACGTTATGAAAGCTTTTCACCTATTTTTTTTTTTTGCATACTATTAGGTCATTTTTATCGTTACAAAAGTTCGAATGTCAAAATGTTTTAGTTACATTATGTTGATAAGTCGCACAGGGTCATTAAAACCGTATGAGCTTTAGGTAGAGTATATTTAAAACGAAAAATTATCGCATAATTATATTTTATCAACGCAGGCTAATGAACTGGTTATTACAAGACTGATGTCGATTTTATCAACTGTTCTATATTCAAAATTATATACACACGTACCAATTTGTGACCCGAGCGAGTAAAGTTTTCGTAAATAAATCTTAATATACTATAACAATATACAGGTATAAAATATTTTTTACTTTTTGTTTCTCCGTTTGAAATAATGGGAGCAATTACAATATATTCGCAATCAATTTTAAATAGTACAATTTACTATACAAAATATACACCACATGTTTGTTCAATATTAATTTTAAATCATTTTTGTATCTATAAGATTATAATCTTAAAAACCCATCTCGAGATAAGAGCCATGCAATTTAAATACTATATACGCGTATATGTATATGTTTTTTCTCGACTTTTTATCAGTTCTTTGTCATCTTCGAACGGGGCAATTAGAAAACTAATCTCTCCGACTCGCGACGGCGGCGGCAGCACTACTCTCAATATATAATGTTGTATTAATATATATTATATTATACATATATCGAGGGATGAAACATTTTGGATATGTTTACTGGTCCCATAAGTGTCGAATAAAACGAAATGAAGGGGAAAAACATACACAAACACATCAGCTATATTGTTAAATTAATAGTCCCGGCTTATAGATCCGCTCAGAATCTAAAATGAACATCATTGTATATATGTTATGGAAAAATAATAGGATATTTGTTTTTAGTTTTATTTCGACAGATCAACCGGAGATAATAATGTAAGTACTTAATACTATTATTTAATGAAAACGTCATAGTGACTTATTGTTATAGAGTCCATACTCCATAATTGTAAAACTTATATTCTTATCCATGTATAAGAACGACATTTCGAACAACGAAGTAAAAATAATATGACTTTTCCGAATTTACTTAGTTCGAAGTTTTTTTTGTCAGCTGAATATGGTGAAAAACAAGAACAAGCAGAGGTGCAGATATAGATTATTTGGGGAAGAAGGGAGAAGGGGTTCTTCTGTCGATCAATTATTTGTAATAGGAATGAATTGGGAGTTGAAAATGTAGTTGACTTCTTGTAGTAATTTCGAAATGGAGGATGTTATAATAACTTGCCCCCTTACCTACTCCCCCGCAAACATAAAACGATTTGTTTTTTTTGAATTACATATGATTTTATTTAAAATATGTTTTGAACATTAACAGAATACGAGTAGATAACTAAAGAAAAATATTTTAGTAAAAAAAATATTGTTATTGGGGGTTTTTTTTTCATTTACAAAAATGCGACCTAACGAATAAGGAAAAATATTCTAAAAGAGTAAAAGTATATGTGTGGAGTTTATATGGCTCAATATGACTGTGAAGTTTGGGCACAATATTGTTACAAATGCATTTGATATTTGACGCTATTGAAAAATGCTTAAAATTGAATGAAAGTGTAACGGCACACCAATATCAATAACATTTAAGTTAGAAGGGATAAAATGATAGACGTTGATGTGGATGGTTACAAGAATATAACTTATTAAGTTATTAAACAAAGATGTGGAGATCTGCATCAAACCAGTTAGATAATTCGAGAAGGTGAAAAAAGATAAAAAAAAAAACCAAAATGTTATATTTATTATTTTGTGTTTTAAGTTTTTTTTTTACAATTAAATCTTCAATTTTCACGTGATGGGATGTGGTAATAATATTGATAACGGATGACAAAGACCGCGAAACTTGCCAATTACATTTTCCAGTCTACAATTATTTATTTCGCTCGATTAATAATAAAGAGGAAATCGTATTAATATTTCGTCTCCTCGGCAAATTCTCGATTTGTGTATTTCATTAATATAATAGGTACGCCAGACACGACCGCGTGGTTACCGCCACCATATTATTATCGTTATTAATGCTCGCGAACGCACAAATCTCCACGCTCAGAATATTATCATTTACAACACATCAAAAACAACCGAATGACCGTGGACGAGCCACAATCATTTTGTCGGTCCTTTTAGACGACAGATTTACACATCCTGCGGTTAAACTGACTTAGCTATCTTTAGATGGATCTAAGACGCGTCATCGTCGGGACTTATATAGGTGTTATACTTATTTAGGTGCAAAATTACCTATATTTTATCACAAGATAGCTTCGTAGGGAAAATGATCTTAAGATTATCTCTAGAAATGGAAAGAGATTCTGAGCGGAGTTTGGTGTAAGTTTATTACAATAAAATGCTGGTGTAAATTACGATTAACACGAATTTTTTTTTTTTTTAATCAATTTAAATACAACTTATGATGAACCATGTATCAATATTTTGAGTATTGTTATAAACCTGAACAATTTTTTGTACTTAAAACCAAAAAAACTAAACATATCGAAAATTTAAAACTACTTCACAAAGTGCAAATGTCTTAAATAATGGTAGAATATTAAAACGAATATAATTTTACCTCTATAAAATTATATTATCAGTAGGTGTTCGGTAAAAATGTCAGTTCTCTACGATTATTTTTACTAAATTCATACCACCAAAAATCCAAATGGATTTTAAAAATTACCGCTGTTGAAGAAATATTTCCGGTTTTTCCTATTATTATATCGCCCTTAAGTCGGTGATTGAAGACACTTTTATGTTCACAGATAAAAAAAGAAAATTGTTTAAAAACCACACAGTTGACATAATAGGTAATTAATTACGGAGACATATTGGGCTGTTCATAAAACAATTAATCGTCTCCCAGTTACGTGTTTGTCACAAAATGATTTTGTTATATACCCAGTGTTTAAAACGGGTTTTAAGTATACTGTATAGGAAATTTGAACGACGTTTTTGAAAAAAAAAAAATGAAAATAACTAAAAAGAGTCCGTTATAAAATATTGTAAAATCACAATTTCTGCAGTGCATTGTGTGGAATCGTCAAATTTGTTGCGCAAAAACACTATATGTTGACACGAAATGAAAAATGTGATTCGTAGACTTTTAATGATTTCTAATTGGTACCTATATATAGAGTCAAACGGCAGATCAGAAAATATCTTAAATATTAAATTAATTGGCTGTGGGAAAAAAATCGCTGTAGAACTTTTATAATATAAAGTTTCCTTGGTCACATTGGTTTATCACAAAAAGTTTATATCCGACCGCGGTTTGTTTAGCCGTTTGAACTCAAACAAACGGTTCATTGATTTTTTGGAAAATGAAAATTGTCTATCCTTAAAGGTGCTCGTTCAATTATTATCGTTGAATTATTTTCGCCCGTATCTACTAGTTCGTATTTGATTCCGTAAGAATATTTTACTCAATGGTACCTTTTGATTTTTTCTTTTTTTTAAACAGGCACCTTTTAAATTTCTATTCGAGATATATTTATGTAAATATTATTTTAGAGTAATTATCAACCATATAAATATTGTCCAATGAAATAATATATATAAATATTTATGATTTTTACCGAGTAGAATTTATTGTAAGTATACTTACCTATATTTTATACTTCCATTTATTAGAAAAATAAAATTAATATAAAACGATATTAATATCTATAATTATTGTAAAAAAAATATGGATTCCAGTTTTTCAAACATATTTAAATTCGGTTCCGGTTCCTAATTTTTTTAGAGTTTTTGGCTTCCAGAATAGGTTATTTTCGATTCGATTCCAGTCCCTGGTTTACACGGGCATTTGAGTTTTGATCATATTATAGTCATTAAATTAATATTATTAATTTCGTAATTGTATATCGACGTAATGATTGTCTACCGTTTATTGATGTAATGATACCAAAAGTTATTTTTGAAACCATTAAATTCAATTGGGTTCACATGTTATTTATTCTTTATAAACGCATCACGAACACGAGCATCTAGTGTATGTTTTGTGTTACAATTAAGATACGTTTGAAAATCTGCTTAAAATTGCCATTTATTAAACTAAACTTTAATTGTCCGTTGCCGTTATAACTTCTGCAGCGACGCCTAAAAAATCAGATTTTAATGCGCTTAAAAAAAATTAAGGTGAAGTTCGTGTTATTAATTTATTTACTAGGTTTGTTCGGTTTTCAAACTTTTTAATATACAAACGATTTTCGAACAATAATTAGTTTTATGAACACGCTCAATTTATATAGTACCTATATATTTTATAAATACCATCAATTAATGCTAATAATACATTTTCGAAACGTTAAGCTTTTATTCACATTAATTAATTAACGTATTACCGTTGACATTTTAATTCGTAAAATCGATTTAAATAATTATTGTCTATTGTAGTAACTCAAGAAAAATAATTTCAATTAGTGATCAATTTTGGCAGTATAATTTTAGTTGTTAATCTTTGTAAGCCTGGAATTATTTACTGTATCAGTGGCGTATTTCCGGGGGGAGATTAGGAAGATATATCTCATGTATCGACCGTTTTTTTAGAACATAGTTTATACGGTTATTTGTTTTTAAATTCAAATGTCTCTACTTTTTAGTATTAAATTATTTACAAAATGTATGTAAATTAAAAATTTCACTTTTTTTTTTAGCCTAGTTGGGTTATACGTTAATCAATACTACACATTTTAAAAATTCATTATCTCTTGGCAAAATCCTAAATATGCCACTGCACTTTATAACCAAGTAACCAAATTTATAAATACATATTAAAAAAATCTCGAAGTTCTTAAGTTAAAATGATTTGATCGATATCACGAAAACCGTTTGTTGGTAAATTAATTGAATTCGTGTTTAATATTATACTTGTAATTTACATCGAATTTTACGCTGATGATGTTTTTATACTTTAATCTCTGTGTCAAAAACTTAACAATATTTTATATTATAAGTTAGGTACGTATAATACCCGAATACCGTTATACTCGATAATTTATATTTTCATATGAGTATAGAAATCTGCATAACACATAAATCCACTTGTTGTTTTTATAAATTCAATATACTGTACCGAGATGATGAGTATAATATGCAATAAATCCATATTAAATTTAATAATTTCTTTGGTTGGCAGTATTCAATGTTTTTTTTTTTTTTTTTTGTACATCAAATATGATAAAGTTTTTAAACAATTTAAAAAAGAAAAATAGATTTATGTTGTACAACATTATTCATATTTAAATTTATTTCTATTTTTGTTAACTTTTACAGTTTTCTTGGTGCAATATTACTATATAATTATTATTTACTTTGAAAAAATCGATTGAAAAAAAAAAGAATTGTCGGATTTGCAGAATCTTTATTTAAAAATGTTAGTTTCGTATCACTCCTACGCATAAATTATATTTTTACTCATGACCCTTTATTTGATATTTTCCATCAATTATAAATATATAATATTTTTTAACCCGTATAACGGATTCTCGACTTTTATTCGCCGTGCCTATTAAATATATAACTCCTCAATAATAATTTCGGGGATAAAAAAATAAGGTGAAAATTTCTCAAGTTTATAATAAAATATAAAACGAGAAATAAAATTATTACCAACTTCTAGTTCGGCCGTGGAATTATGTCGAGTTTGAAGTCGGAAGTTTTATATCGTCGTATACTCAAACGCACATGACAATACGTACCGCAACAACTTTTGTGTCACAGTCGTGCAATGAATTTGTCTCTCCGTTCGCGGTTGTGTATATACCTAACGTGCAGGTCCTTTTCAATTATTATTATCATTATTTCTCGTCCAGATTATATTTGAACGCGACAGACGTACTTACACCTCACTTGTAAATCTTGTAAATATTAGACAAAAAAAAAAAAATAACTCGAACTAGAGTACCTATACATATACTGCTTGCTAAAAAATCGACACAAACACTTGTGACCAAAGTACGCACGCGTTTGTTATAATATTATACATAAAGTAGGCGACATTCGAGACTTCAAAGAACCGTTATTTGTATCGGGTATTCGGAAACAATAACTATGATAGGTTTAGTATTGTTATATTAATAATAAATTGCACCTGGTGGCGTATTTAGGTTTTTTTCCTCGGAGGCGAATAACGGAAATTTCAGTTTATAAACGCATAGAGGGGCTATGCCCCCACACCTCTTTTTTAAGGTGACATCGGCGTCAACTTACAAATAAATATCTCACTTTTCATAAAAAAAAATTTTGTATCCATGTATTTATAATTATTTTTTATTTAAATTTGTATTACTACTATTAAGTATTATAAGTAATCATTTGATTATAATACAAAGTGTAATTTTCTGGTAATTAATGCAAGTTTGTTTATTACTTCACCAACTTTGATGTCTCGATGTATTTACATCATTGCCAAATCATTCAACTACACCTTAATTATGAATATAAAACGTATATTTTATTTACTAAAAGTAACAAACTTATAAATTACCCCTTTAATGGAATTTGTCAAGTATGTTTTTGTCGTTTTCATGCTTGGAAAGTTTTTTTTATTTTGGTTTGGCCGTTGAGACTGACAATATGTAATATGTTTAAATTAAGGGAAAATATCTTTATTGAATTTTACTGTACTATTGTTTAATTTTAGATTTTGCAGTGTACCGAAAAAGTTAATTAATTTATCTCATAAGTGTTTATTTATTTTATTTTATTTTATATACATATAAATGAGCTAGTGCCCAAAAAAGATAATTATATATTAAGGAAAGAGGGGGTCCTCATTTGCCAGTTTCATTAGCCGATTGATCGGTTGATTCAGCATGTAATTTGTTGTGCAGAGAAGAGTGTGGAAAGGAATTTTATGGCGAGTAGATTGTGTAGGAAATTTAAAATTAACAAATGAAAGAAGAGAGGGAGAATCAATGGCGGAATAGATAATTTATGTTAAGAAGAAAATATTGTGAGAGTAACGACGGTATGCTAAAGAAGATAATTTGAGTTTGGACTGGAGAATAATCGTGAGGTGGACAGGGTATATTTAAAACATAACTGGCATAATTTAGGAACTTCCTTTGGACGTCTTCAAGTTGCCGACACAAATCAGTACAGTAGGGATCCCAAACCACCGAACCGTACTCAAGAATCGTTCTGACGAGGGCGCAGTACAGGGATTTAAGTGAACCGGTAAACTTAAATTCACTTGAAACTCTCCTAATAAATCCCAGTAGTTTATACGCTTTGCATGTAACATTATTGATGTGTGAACGTGGAGATAGGGAAGGTGTAAATATGAAACCTAGGTCACGTATACTGTCAACTGATAAGAGTCCCAATTTATTGACAACATGGGTATTAACTATCGGAAACCGAACTCTGGTAAACGGCATCGAACGACATTTGTTATGTAACACATATTAATGGGTTAATTTTACTTTCTCGGAAAGCATTTTTTTAGTTATTAAAAACGAATTGAATTCTTCATGCTGTATCTTATTTCGGATACGGAATTCTCGACGGTGGTTTTCTACTTGAAAAATTTCTCTCGATTCCCTACAGTTTTTCCAAAAATTCAAAAAAAATAACCAAATAATAAACTACAATATATTTGTTTTAGTAGTGTTGACTTTTGGTTTACAAGTGAAAAAAACTTCACCAATACTAGGTATATACAATCCTACCAGTTTACTGGACCCCTCTTAGAATTGTTTTATTATTGTCGTAATTTATTGTTGCTTTCAGTTTAAAAAATGTAATTACATATACATCTTTATACCTTTTAAACTTGTTATCTACAACAATACTCTATATATAGTACGGAAAATGTTCAGCTTTTTTGCAATATAAATCACGAACTCCAGAGAAACTGGAAGTAACATTATGGTAGCTCTCTTTAGAGTCTAATGTTTAGCTTTGATACCAACTGTATGCTCGATTTTCCATTATACGCTCTACAAGTGAGAAATATTTTCGGGGAAAAAAAATAGATTTGTGTTTGCGTTTCCGTCACCTGGGTATCTCATTATTTTATGTTACCGAGTGAAAGTATCGCGTCGCGGTCGGTATGTTTAATTTTAATTTTTTTTTTTTTGCTGGTTAGAAAATATTTGTATCACACGGTTAAAATGTTGAAAAAAATACAAACTAAATGTACCAAACGACAGGCGATTATATCAATAATCATTAAAATATTATGCAAAAGAAATGCAATTGTGTGTAAAATATTATCTGTATAGATAATACTCGTATGAATAATATAAATTATGACGTATATATTATTTTAATGGTTTCTAAAATGTAACTTTACCCAATTAATTTGTTTGTACGATAACACTACGGCTCTTTCTGATTAATGAATGATATTATTTTTGTTTACTCTGTTATTATTTATAATATTCTAAAGCTATAATTATCGGTTTTTGTTTATTTATTTAATTACGTTTTTTTTTTTTATTTATTCGAGTCGTAATTAATAATAATCCAATAACACGTTAATTTTTTTTTTAACTTTTCATTACGATCATTTTTAGTTTTGACCTGCAAAATATTTTGAATTCGATTTTTATCGTCATTATAATATAAAATCATTTAAAGCTATAGCTGTTAGTTTATACTATGTTGAGTTGACGACAATTTGATCTACCGGATTTTTCGGTATACTGGTAAGTAAATACTGTCTTTTCGGTTCTTCTTCTATTAGTACTGTATTCGTTAACGAACGTTGAAAACCATGTTAGTTATTTCGTATTTATTAATGATTTTTCTGAATAATGAAATCGTAGATGACTATTGAACCACTTTCTAAAGTTGTCCATCCAAGAAATTTTAAGTCCCACGGTTTCTTTTTCCAATTATTTTGCTCTGGATTATCTGCAATAATCAATAATCTGGAATCTAATGATTGTCTTTTCAATAAATACCGTATAATCGGTAAATTCTGTGAATTTGAAAAATATACTGTACATAATATTTACGATAAATATCGTTATTTCGGTAAATAACCTTTATTAAAGGGAGATACAAAATTTACTGAATTAGTATCTTATCTTGTTTAGTACATGGTATATAGTAAGGACTGAAATATATAAGATGGACACGAAAAGGTTAGTGGGTAGGGAAGATTGTCCATCAGATATAATAGAAAAGGTGAAGTACGGAGTACGTTAATTTATTTACTTAGCGAGAAATTATTTTGTCCATTATATAATTCCAGTTTCCATATTAATATTTATGACTTATAATTCAGTGTTAATTTTTAATCTGTACAATTTCATATTATTTGGTAAGTTGCTAGAAAATTCTGGCCAAGGTCTATACGCAATACATGGAATATGGTGACAAATAATGACTTGATCGGTTTGTTGATAGTTACCGAAAACAACAGTATACTGGTATACCGAAAATACCGCCAAATTTCATAAATCACTATAATTATATTGTTCTCCACTAAAAGTTAAATAGGAAAATAAGTTGTTTAAATAATTTAAACAATGACTTAAGTGGATTGTAGAAATGTGTTTCATAACTACTAAGTTTTGGTTTTACGCCATCATCAGGTTACTGATTAAACACTGAGCATTGGTTTATATAAATAAATTTGAAACAAAAATAAAATAAAATAGACATATAAACAAATTATCATATTTAAGTTGATACTTACCTAATATTTGTTTTAATTACACGCCATTTAAATATGATATTTTGTTTATATTTATGTGTTATTTATTTATGTATGTAAATCATTCCGCAGCGTTAAATCAGTAACTTGGTGATAGTGTAAAGCTGAAACTTCGTAGTTATAAAACACAGATTTTTTACATTTCTAACTTCTTAGTCATAGTTTAAATTGTTTGAACAATTTACTTTCCTATTATGTACAAGAAGTGAATTTTAAATTTACAAGTTAAATGCACGGATACTGTAAAAATATTCGTAAACGGTATGATAAGTACGATTATACATAAATATTATATTATATAATTAACGATTTGATAAAATTAATATTATATTATATATTTATGAAAGCCAGTAGTAAAAAAATAATAAATTGGCCGATTATATTCGTTAAGTTGTCTTTTTAAAAATTAAAAAAAAAAAAAAAAATTATTTTAATTAGATGTTATTGGCCAGAATATGAAATTTATAAAAGTATATAAATTTGTACGAGAGTGACAATTACTTATTTTGATTGGAAATTGAATGATTGAAGGAATTGGATAATGGAAAAAAACGACCTAGATTTTTTTAGTAAAATTGGATCTGGGTACTTATTTTGGAGAAAACTATTTGAAGCCAACGATAGTACTTGCATTTATATAATATAATATAATTCAGCATCATATATTACTAAAGCAACTTTACATTTTCTAAAGGTCCGAAATTCGTCGTCGGTCCATTTCTATACGTCTGCCGCGAAAATCCGAGGTTTTCGGCAACTTCTTTCTATACAGTAACAATCTATAGCTATAAAATATTCAATATTGATTTTTTTTCGAAAATTTTCTGGACATCCAAGTTCGTTGAAAATGTCGATAGAAATTGCATCAATTTATCGGGTTCAAGTTATTTTTGTACCTATAAACCAATCACATACGTGCGAACAACAAATTAATATCAAACGAACAATTAGCAATATTTTTATTTGTAAACGATTATGTCATTAACAATTTCTATAAATCGAATTTTATTCGTATTTTATTAAAAAAAAAATATATATATATACAAAATTCATGATATCGCGGGGAGATGAATAATATTTAATACAATTATTATTACTTTGTATAGTTATTAAAATTTTACAAACAACCAATTATACAGTTTGTTTATCGAATTTACGTAATTTAGTGGCGCGTGTATATTTTATCAATTCCGAGTTTCTTTGTTTCGTATGTACAAATGCCAAATATGAAGTTTAACGTATTTTTGGCAATAGTGTATCTTTTAATATTTCAGTCTGTTGTACAATAGGGATGTATACCAATTATAATTTGTGTAATAACTTAAACTGTTATAAATTTGGCTTACCCGATTTATTATAGTAAACTAATAAATAAACTAACCTCAACTTAATTTTAACCTTTTACTAGTAACTTAGTTATTAAGCTAATACCTAACGTTTTTGGTTGTTTCTTATTAATTTAATTTCTCCTTTTTAAGTTGTGTATTACGTTGTTATTGTTGCTAATAAGTAATTTTGTAAATTGGACTCCAGCCCGTTATCTTTTTAAAAAATATATAAATAAATTCATAACTAACAACATATTTTAAACGAGTGCAGTTATAGTTATAATACATTTTGATGTTTATAATACAGTACTGATTGAATTTCATACCAGAATCCCGAATTCGAACTATACTATATAAGCTATAATAGTATTATAAGAACATATCGAATTTTTATCCTGCGATAATATAATATTATTTTGGTTTGGATTAAGTTGTATAAGTTGAAAATTGACGAGGATATTGATGATTTTTTATTCAATAGAATGGCCGAATTTGAATATTCCCGTCTGCAGTAGACGTTTTTGAAATGCTTACAAATAGTCACAAAGATACGGGGCGAAGGATAGTTGTTTTCAGGGTTTTAAAATCACGGTAAATTTCACGGTATACAGTATTATTTAGCGCAGTAGCTTTACAGTATGCATGTGGAGCGGCAACGACCGAGTTAGATGAAAAAGTTTAGGTGTTTTGGATTGAAAAATATTAAGAAGAATTCTTAGACCGAAGAAAACCGACATTACGGATTAGGACTTTGGGAGATACAAACAAATGAGGAAGTGGAGGAATACGATACGGTAAAATATCCAGTAATACAATTTACTGATTATTTAGCCGAGTTAAACTATTTGTTTTTTAAATTGATTAACAGTCATACAACTACTAACTGTATAAAGTATCGAATGTCCAGTAGAATTTATATATTTTTATTTCTTCGTGTTGATCGAAATAAAACCAAAAACCGCAGCAGTCGTTTGATGAATTCCCTTCCGGATACTATTATGAAAACTTGTACGTAATATACTAAACATAAATCCGATTTTATTCCGACAGGTCCATTGAGGTAAATTACTTTATAAAGAAATAAGAACATACGTCGTTCAGGGTATATACTTCGGCAATATGCTCGAATAGTGACCGAGTAACTTTTCGTATTGAAAGGAATGTTTTTTCTTTTTTTTTCCTTCTATATTTAAACGGTCGTACGTTAGAGAGAAAGAACAAGCAATATAATAATATCTAACGAGTCGAAAAATAAAGCATCGGGCGTCGGGCATATTATTATATTACATTATTGTACTTACTTTTTGCAAAAATAAAACAAATTATCGATTTTTCAATGACCTCGTGATGGCCCCGGGAATTATAGTATTTTTCGAGTTGAATCGTTGCTACCGCACGTCGAGTGTTGGGATTTTATTGTAGAATGTCATCGTCTCAAGTACTATACTCAATAGTAATTCGACTGTAATAACGGTTTTACCCGACCTATAGACGCAGTTTAGAAATACAATTTTCACCGTAGAAATAGGAGAACATTCACGGTATGTAACGTTGGTGTTATTATTTCGATAATACATATACAAAGTTATAATGTTTACAAATCTGATAGTTTTAAGTTTTTTCAACAACTCGAATCCTTAACTATAAATCTTAACCTAACTCTAGCAGTTTTTACCCCCGTAAAACAGATTTTCTTAAACTTTTTTTGCCAATCTTATGGTTACACAACAAATACTTGTGATACTAACGACATACGGGACTACTTGCAGTAAATGTATTCGAATGTGAATATTTTTGAGTTGATAAAATTTCGTTTTTTCAAAACGGCCGAGAAAATTGCTAATATGCAATCCCCTAAATACGGGAGGTAGCACGTCTTTATAATAACCGATCCGGTTTGATATTTGTTTTTATTTACACAAAACGATAAACCCGAAATGCCCGGATCCGAGTTTCCACTCGCCAAAAGCTCCGAAATTGTCGGTTTCCGGGACCATCGTACGTGTATAGTTTTATATTTTACAGGAACGCCATTATCATATATATATATTATACACGTATAGTCTGCGCAGATTTACTAATTTAGGTGACTGCGGCGATGAGCGTTTAGTCATTGGTTGGTCCAGTATCATTGATACTAATTATTATAAAACTCGTTTGGGCGTCGCGCCAAAATTTACACATAGATAAAATATTATGTACCGAGCAAACGACACGCCCATTTGTAAATTTGGCGCGACAACGACCTGTAGCGTGGTATCTTCGATCGGCATGCACGTCGATATTCGATATATTATAATGTACAGGATGAACAAAATATTGCGATCTTCCATCTATGCCCCATACAATTGTTGAACGATTTTTAAACAGCTATAGCCCAGCCAGGTCGACAAATATTACGGTCTCACTGAATATCGTGTACTTACAAAAATTGGACGTTTTAATACCACCAACGTGATATATTTTGCAAATTCCACCCTTAAATGATATTTTAAAATTCACATATTCACACATTTTTATATACAGGGTGTCCCACGAAGATATACCCATTACAATATATCTCTTGAGATAATAATGATAACCAAATTATTTAAATTCTGATTTTGTTTTTTGTATATTAATCGCAGACTAAAATACTGCCAAAGTTTGATTTGAACTAAATTTTTATGTTTTGGTAAAAAAAAAAAAAAAAATTAAAAGAATTACTTTTTATTTTATTTTTCTTGAAAAATTTGAATATAGCGATTTTATTGTGTTTACCATTCATTTGGACATTTCGACGTATTAATCTTTTATTGTTATTAAATTCGTAATTTTTAATAATTTTTTAAATTCAGAGAAAAAAGTGTATAGTCAATTAATCATAATAATAATAAAAATCAATTAGCGAATGCGATTACAACCTGCTGCATAGTTATAGATACTTTTCTCTGAACTTTAAAAACTTATTAAAAATCATGAACATTATTAAAATAAAAAATGAATTGAGATATAGATATTTGTAGTTCTTATTCCTTTGAATACCTAATAAATTAATTTACAATTTGATTATCTTTATTATCTCCGGGGATATTACTATATGTATTTCTTCTTAGGACACCTTGCATATATTTTGTTAATTTGAGATTTGTATACTTTTGTATAATTATCGCGTATTGAGTTCTCTTCTCGGCGTTTTTCGATTCCACGATTCTGGTAAAAATATTATTATTTTTATGCATTTAAATCTAAGTACTATTCATAAAAAATTAAGTAAATTTAGTTGAAGGGTAGGTACTTTAAAGTCTACTATGTTGTACCACATTTTTATTTTTTCTATTCCTACGACTAGTATTACATTTTCTTCTTCTTCTTTCTCTTGCTCACATTGTCAGTCCATTGAGGACTATGGAAAACCATCGTAAAGCCGTACAAACGGCTTTACGTAAGGTAAACGTAAAGTCGTCCGCCAAGTAGCATTCTCTTCTACATCATGAACAATATCATGTATCCGGACAACCCAGCAGGTTCAGGATCTTCCTAATGGTTTATTTGTGTGTATTTTATTTATCAATACCTCTTTTGTTAACTTACTATCATCTCTCTATACATTCAAGAAGTTTAATTTTTGTATAAAGACAGAATATTCGGCTTGTCAACTTCTGAAAGTATAAAAAAATACTGCTGACCAAGTGTTGACAATTGAGTGACTACTTGAAGCCACCGCGGGACCTTTTGTTCATAATTTCCTGCTTCCTTGAAAAAGTTGCCGTAACACATGCGCTTACATAATAACGAGAACAAACACTGCTAATATTTATAAAGTTCGATTTTTTAAAATTTACTTGACGTTATAAAAAAATAAAAAAATTATGTCACTTATTTTCATATATTCGCGTTATTTCCTTATATTAAATTTGGTTGGTTCCATAATATTTAAAAATAGCAGCTAGGTACTTAGCTATTATTATTTGCCTAGGGTACACAGGGTTATTCGCCTGTAGCGTATTAAGTCCGTCGAGTATTTTCGAAGAAAAAAAAAATCGATTGTTATCGCGTTATTAAATTTAAATATTTTCCCTAGTTGTATACAGAGTGGGACGACCGAAATCACCACCCCGAGCTGTTAACATCGCATTTCAAATGTTATTAAAAAAAATTCCCCGTGTACGAAAACTCGTTCGAAAATATCTGCATAGCGTGTGTATATATATATATATATATGTGTGTGTGTGTGTGTATTTATATATATATTATATACATATATATGTATATGGGTTACTCGAATATTTGAAATATTAAAACGATTCGCAAATACTTAACGATCGTCGAGCATACTACACAACCGCGCCACTCGTCGTTCGTGTAAATGTGAATTTTTATCGGCGTTTTTTTTTTATATTTTATTACGTGGTAGTGACTAGTGGGCGGGCTAGATATCGAAATGTTTTTTCTCGTTCGACCGCCTGAATTTTTTTTTTCGTTTTCCACGTAAAAGTGAGAACTGATTTCGACGATGATCCGTACGCGTGTGAAGTCGTGTGCGATACGATTTTTTATAATATTATATTCTCTCGAATTCCATACGGTGTCATTGTAGCTGACTTTTTCGCGTATAAGTATATATAATGTTATACAATCGAATCGCTTGCGATCGACAACAGTATAGTAGAAAAATAAAAGGACGAAAAATATTTTCTTGAGACGCACATTTTACTTAACACGGTATGGTTTTATGCTCATATACCAATAATAAATGTATACAGATAATGTCTGTCGTGTCCGAGTAGATTACATTATTATTTTTTTGTTTTCAAGCAACATTCTTGGAAATAATACTTCTCTATAATCATAATAAAGGTATATAAAAAATATATTTTATACAGAAAATACGTTATTCCTACTTATATTATTAGTGGTGATATACACAGAATGATTTTGATTATCATAAACCAATAATTATTATTATCTCTGAAACTTTTAAACCAATTCGATTTCTGTTTTTTATTTTAAAATCATTTTTAAATTTTTACCCTTACTCTGTATACCTTAAATAAGTACATAATTTTGGTTAGGTTGGGAGCCCACTTTTTGAATACATATTCGTATACAGAATATTTTTTTAGAAATTTTTATATGCATAACGCTACAATACCGTTTGTGAGTTATAACCGTTTAAAGTTTAAATCGGAGCAGTAGGGAAGGGTAATAAATTGCATTTATTTTTTTAAACGATAAATTGATAACTCTTCCCTACTCTTCCGGTCTAAACTTTAAATGGTTATAACTCATAAACAATAAATTTGATATAATTGTTATGCATATTATAATTTCTAAAAAAAAATACTTTATATCAATCTGTGTTCAAAAGGCGGAGAGGGAGTTCATATTTGAAAAATAAAAGTTATTTAAGGTATATTTGATAGGGGTTAAAAATTCAAAATGGTCTTAAAGTAAAGCGAATTTACCGATTTCACACAATGATTAAAAATAAACAGAAATCAAAGTTACTTGAAATCTTCAAAAAAAATTCCTGGTTCATGATAAAAAAAAAAGTCACTCTGTATTGAAAAATTTGGAATCCATATGAAAAGTATATTTTGCGATACTGTATAATAAAGGACTTGCATTATTCATATCTTACATATATGATTATTTCATTTCTTCCACGAAAATAAAAAAAAAAACATTATCTACATTAATAATCTCTCTTGTTGCAAAGTCTGTGATGCACTACTGTAAATTGAAATATCATGTTTTGATTTAGGAAGATAGGTATATGGCATAAATAATTTATGTTTTGTAATATTAGACATTTGTAACGATTATAATTATATAAATTAAGAAACGTAGTTTTTACGTTTCCTGCGTATTATAATAATTTAGGACTTTTATAAATCATTTTCTTTTATGTTTGCATAGTTTTATCTGATTTGAATGTATTTGTTTCCCTTTATATACGAAAATGACTAATATTTATTAAAATCCGGGGTCGACAATTATTGTTTTTAAGGAGTTCAGATATTTTGAAGAAAAACATTTTCGAGTTCCAGAAAAAACTTAAATATTAATTAATAAATATATTTATTTTTGTACTAAAAGTAATGATTAAATAACAATGCATGCCATTGTAATCACCAAATCCATTATAAAAATAGATAGAATATTTATTACGTAAGGATTGTTTTGTACTGATGAAAAAATAAAACACTAAAGTAAATTATCTTTGACGGTTCATTTATTGTCCCTCCATATGGACCACTTATTGATATCCTCTGACTTAAAATCTACGATAATGGTGTTACCCACCATCTATTACAGTATTCTTGTTATGGCCACTAATTTGTATTTTATTTGTAAACAGAGTAATTTCGTTATCTTATGCTTTTTAGGGCTTTATCGGATTTTTTTCTCGCAATTTCTTTAGAAATAACATTTATCAAAATGAAAATCCATAAAATCGTATAAATATAAAAATTAAGTGTACTATGAGTTTGTGTGTAATGTGCTCTAAAACTACACAAATGATTTTGATAAGATATGCTCATGTGTGTGATTTGGTCCAACTTAAAATACAGGATAGTTTTCATCATTAATATAATATCGATGGTGTTTTGTTAAAAAGGCACTAAAAATCGAAAAATACGTTTTTGGTATCAAAAGAATTAGAAAAATTAGAAGCATAAACTGGTAAAAGGGCATATTTAAATACAGAAAATTAAGATGATAATATCGACTAAAAGATATCCAAGCGTCCTTTTAAAATATAACTTAATCAACACTGATTTGTTAAAAGAGCGTATACAATATTCAATGCATGTATACTTTGTGTACAAGGTATTATGTGTATGAGTGAGTGAATTTTATTTTTTTCCATTATTAAAAACTGTTTTGCTGTTTTTTTTTTTTGCTTCCTGAAAAAATGTGAAATTTGATAGATACCCTTTTAACAAAACACTATCGAAATCACAAATTAGTATATTAAAAACGTTATTTTTTAGTACCAGAAGAAAAAATGTTAAATTAAATATATTTAAAAATCGATTCAAATTAAAAGTAAAAATGCCATTAAGACAAAATAGATTATTTTTTTTGTTCATTCGGTCATTTAATTATATAGGTAATTGATTTTCTGTTTTAGATTTTTTTTTTTAAACAACTAAATTTTTAATTAAATCACTAGAAAACAATTTCTAGAACTTATTTTTACTGTACCTTTATTTTAGGGTTTTTAAGGTATAATTGCTTGCATATTTTGTGTTTTTTAGAGTTACATATCCGCTGCTCTAATTATTATAAAACCATAGATTAAAAAAAAAATTATCTTATATTCTTTTTAAGACTATGAAATTCAGACTAAGTTTGGTAAATTTATGATGTAGTTGTGGTTTGGTTTTGAATTGTTTTTTCTATAACCGTAGCTCAATAAAATTAATTATTAATAGAAAAATTACATTAAAATTATTAAAAAAAAGCTATTTTGCCGATGGATGCCCCATAGTTGTAGGTAGGAAGCTGGTAAGGTTGTTGAATGTTATTCTTATTTATATCTAAAAACAACGATAAATCATTGCAAACAAAAAACTTTTCTGACCGATGTTCGGTTATACATTTATTTTGAAATGCCGTAGTTTTTATGATTTTTATCAAAATTTGAACTTAAAACTCCGATATAAGAAAAAAAAAACTATTACTACTCAAAAGTAGAGCGTAATACTCAACTTATTTTTTGACCGCGAATTACAGCTTTATAATGAACCTTCTGTTAAATTTCCAAGAATTGATAAAACACTTATCAACCGAATAAAAATGACGTACCCTTCTATGTTTCTTCCGGGGTTTACTAAATTATTAAGAAAACTACACGGAAAATCTAAAAATGATTTTCTTACTCATTTACTAGATCCGAAATGCAACCAAAAAGATCTTGGTATTTTCTAATTTAAACAAGATTTCTGATAGGAAAATCACTCACAAACACACACAAAAAAAAAAAAAAATTACATCATAGTTAATCCAACAGATCTTTATGCCCAGAATCTAAAACAAAAATTGACTAAAGAATTTCCTTTCTGGGACCAAGGATAATATATTGATGTATATTTGTAGTGTTTATCTAGTTCATTTGAAAAAATAATTGATTCTTCTCATCGTTCTTTTAAAAAATGAAGAAGAATTTGTTCCTTTGTTGTTTCTTTGAAACGTGAATAATTTTTTTCTCACCTCCCCCCCCTCAAAAAAAAAAAAAAAAAACCGAAATTATTGTATTCAAAAAAAGTTACTGTTGTTTATACTTCTCATACTTTAAGTATAAGATTTAAGGTAATTTAAATTTTTGTTGATTTACTGTGGGTAATAATAAATCATTACAATCAAAAAAATATTTTGAGTGGAGATCAGTACTTTTAACTGGTAAGGTTGATATAAATTATATATATATATATATATATGTAATCAGTTATCAAATTGACAGATTTTATTATCCTAAATATTATTATGGATGCGATTATTTTTTCACGTTTGACTATATAAGATGTAAATATTTTTATTTTAAAAACTATGCATTTTGATTTATATGCTTTTGCGTAAAAAAAACAAATCAAAGAAACGAACATCTTAGTTATTTTTCCTGCATAAAATGATTTCGTTACGTTCCTCGTTCCTTTGTTATAAAAATGAATTCGTTCCACTTAAAAAAAGGAACCTTTCCTGGAACTTGTTCCTTCCAAACATTAAATATTTGTAAGGTGTATTCTCGTTATAGTCGAGAATTTCTTCTAACAAAAACAACGTATAAAATAGGTAAAACGCGAACAATTAAATTCGTATTAACTTCCGCTGTCTAAAATTGAAATGGTAATTCGCTTGAGATTATGTAATAATTATTCATCGATTCATTACTCATCCTCTTTTGTCTGTATAGCACCATCGGCTGCATGCTGCCGCCCGCCAGTATTCACTCTTGTCATAAAACGGCGTACGCATATTATTATAACGACGACGATGATTATCCGTTGGGACTAATTTTAAATTTATTATCTCGTTCCAAAGCGACAATATAATAATAAAATAATATTCACCTAGTTAAACAACTGAAATTACGAATATTAAACAACGTTTTACTGAAGAATATAATTATTTAGTATTTTGCATGTACTGAACAAATGATAAAATATTTAATTTCTTATATTATACCATTTTCTATCTTTTTTTACCACCTATTCAAATACAATAAATATCGAATGTTTTTTTTATCTGGCCATTTTTGTCCGAGGCCCTTTTTGATTTTAGACTTTGTTACTGACGATCACGTTAGAACCAATATAGGAAACAAAACGATTCAATTTAAATTAATCGTCATAAATTGTTTATTATATTATAATGTCGTGCTATACGGGTGACTGTGCTCTGAGGTGTCCAAAACACTGTACCGAGTTAAGTATTTGGTCTTAATAATTTGTACATTGTTGACATTCGGAACAACTTATATATCGTAATATTTTATTATTGTACAAAAAATGTATTTTTAGTTAAAAATTATCTCTCTTAAAAATATTTATCCGTAATATCTATAATACGTAATACCTATGCATCGAATTCAAAAAAAAAAAAAAAATACTTATTTTTCAAATTGTATAGGTATTTCAGTTTTAAAAGATCGCTTATCAATACTATTATCTTATAATCGTTAAATGTGATAGAAACATGATTCGTTAGAGTATTTATCATAACGTTATATTTTAATTTTTCAAATTTAGGTATATTACTGGTAACCCCGCCATTTGCCATTGCTACATGCCACCATTCGGGTACGACTAATTGTATTGTTTTATAAAAAGTAAAACATGCAAATTCACTTAACGTCACATTGAATTACAAACTTCATTCGGAATGGGCGATATTGTAATGTTTTATACTGTTTTATTTCGCTTTGATACCTTTACTTTGTTTATGAATTACATTAAAAAATACAGTTTGAGCAGGGACAAACGCAGGAGTTTCGGGGGAAGGGGTGGGGTATTTCAAAAAAAAAAATCTCTCACATTTGACCTTTGTATTGCTGTAAATCAATTTATTACTTAAAATTTAAAAATAAATTAAAGGGTTAAATTATATTTCGAAGGTAGTTTGAATCCCCAAAACCCTGAGACCCTAATTTTCAAAAAAATAGTGGAAAATAAGACGTCCTAGGATAATGGAGATGGGTGCAGCCACTGTGATAAGTAATTTAATGTATATCTGTAAGTAGCGATAAACCATTGCTTACGAAAAAACGATTCTGAGCGGAGTTTAGTTGAGTTTAATTTAGTTCTCAGCTTTTCACATTTGCTGAGAAAACTCTGGAAAAAATTAAAAAACGATGTCTATAAAGTACCCCCCCCTGTGAATTTTTCTTTTAGAAAAACCGCTATCATTAAAAAAATGGAGCAAAATTGCTGGTAGAAAAGTTATCAATAGGAAAACAAAAAGCTATAATATTATACAAATATATTTCGTACTTTTTCCCGTTTTTGTTTTTGGTTTTTTGCATTTGATAAAAACATTTTTAAAAAAATCGAAAAATTATCTGTTTAAGGTACCTTCCCACGTCGATTTCCTTTTAGAAAAGTTGCTATACGTAAAAATCGGAGCAATTTCTTTGGTAGATAAATTGTCCACAGAAAAAAAAAATAAATATCTTTGTAAAACCATAAGCTTCTTCCCTTCACTCAGAATCTAAAAACGCTTACGAAATTAAAATAATAAGATGTTTATGTGGTATGAGGTTAGTTTAACCTAATCCCCTGAAACACACGACTGGCTGACGACGGCGATGACCTGCGTCGAATCTTATTTACCGAAACCAATTTTACCTAATCTTACTAAAAAAAATGCCATATTTAATAGTTATATTTATTATAAACCATAATTAAATTTTTCTGCATTGTCAATTTGTATAATTTTTCAAAAATCTATAATGAATTTATTATTTGTCGAACAGTTTTGTAAATTTCTAGTACATGTTCCGAACAATGAATAAAATAATTTAAAAAAAAGCTATACATATGTTGTAGGTATATATGACTTTATGAGCGTCATGGGAATATGTTTGTGTGCGTGGGAATATTCGCTCACAGTCCACCGTCGCGCTACTGTCGTGATATTTCATCACCGCCTGATTATTCTGCGTTTTGTATACACGACCTACGTATTATATTTTCGCGTTTTTGTATTCATTTATTAAATAACGTATATTTTTGTTCTGCTAAGTATGCGTTATTAATCAAATTAATTTAAAGTGTATTCTACCTTACACAGTCCGCATACCTACACCGTGACTAGCATGCACTGTTAAAGCAAAACCAGCCATGTATTATATAAACTAGGAGTGGTACTAAGTGTAAATCGTAATACCGGTATTATAATAATTGTATTATATTAATTTCGTTCGAATATTGTAGGCTATCTTTTTGTTTTAACATAAATTATAATTACCTGTTAGTCTCATATTAATTAATACATTTTTTTATATTAAAAGTGACATAAATAAAAAAATACCGTTATAATATACTATTATCAGATTATCCAGTAATAATGATTGCACATAACTAGATGGCCATATAGTTGTCCAATAAAGATTCATGTCTCGTCAATCGGAGCACTGCTCATTGTATATTAGTTATTTGCTCGAGTTGCAATGGCTAAATTAAAGTAAAAACACACACACACATACACATGTATAATATATCTGCCGCTCAGAAATTTATACGATAAAAATAACGTTTATGTAAACGTTGATTGCGTGGAACGTGGCCACCACTTCCTATTTTAGAATTTTAAGTACAGCCGATACTAAAATTATTAACATTATATATGTGTATGTACCCTCATACAGCAATGTGTGAATTTGTGGATTTACTCATTTAATGTGATTAATTTTAAGATAATAAACAACAACATTCCATAGACCGTGTAGAACTCTGATTTTTTAATTGATTTGAAATACTGATATAAAAGGTTGGTATAAAAAAAAAGTAAAAAATTGACCTCTTTTAAAGACCTATTATAAAGTTTTTGATGAAAATATTAAAAAACAAATTCAGATGCGATCTGTAGAAAGGTTTCTTCTTTCCAACCAAAAACAAAATCATTTACGAGACGACTTGGAAGGTTTTTTCTGTAAGGTGTATTTTTGAGCCAAAAACACGCCTACACCAGACCCCTATATACACCAAATAAACATCAAAACAATTTTTATTAAAATATTAAACTAGTTTTACCCAGGATATATTATAAATTACACAAATTAATTTTGTATAGTTTTTTTGACGACTTGATGTTTTCATACATCTAACATGTCAGTTTGTAAAAACAAAGATCACTTAAAAAATCATGATCAAAAAGCTAAAGGTTCCGCTATAAACTACTAAGAATATTGACTGTGTATTAATTTCGAAGCTTTTTTAAAATCTCTGAATGAAACACGAGAGAAAACTGATTTGTTATTTTTTTTTTTAATAATAATATTTTTGAAATGTTTATCATAAACTTAAACCAGCAGAAATCATAGGACCCGTATATAAAGTAATCACTACCTGTTATTTACAAATAAGAAAAAAAAGTATAGAAGTTACTAGAGTCGAATCTTTCCCCAGTTGATATATTGTTATAGCATAAAGTGTTTTTTTTTATATAATAGTAAGAAATTTATCAAAAAAAAAGTGTTGAAAAATAGGAAAAGTAGATCTTGCGTTTTTTAATGAAATACAAATAGACGATAGAGTTGAGGGTTAGAAGTTCTAACTTTCTAGTCATGTCTTCGACGAAAATTCTATTTATATATAGACACTTAAATCAAGCTTCTTACTTTTATGAGTATTTAATAGTAGGTAAAATCCGATATTTCATGTGAAAATATGAAATTTGAACATAAAAATGGTTGAGGAAGAGATTGATAGTTTAAATCACAAAAAGGCCCATCCTTGATACTTAAACCATGTATAATGCATATAGGTACAACAATTCATCCCTCTGGGTTCATTTGGGGGTTCTGCAGTTGTGTACAAAGCTAAAAAACAACCTTCTCCCGCTCAACATAGTGAAAACTTTATAATACAATTCAACCAAAATGCTATCACTTCAATCCATCTATAAAAAAAATCTTTTTCTTGAGTTTGAACTATTTTCGTCTAGAGAGACCCGCTAAAAGTTTCCAAATGTATCGGGTAAAAGATATATCTATATACTGGCTATAATATGTATATAACATACACAATACAGAGCTTTAGTTTCTATTTTCGAAGAACATTTGATAAAAAAAGAACCATTACGTAATGTTTATTCTTTTTTGAAATAAAATGTAACGATTAAAACATGTGATTTTTAATGCAATTCATGTTTTAAAGTAAAACGCTATGCCAACGATATTTAATCGAGTTCATTAATGATTTATTCTTTTCAATTGTAAAAATAGAAAAAAAAATTGGAATAATACCTTATAGATTTATTTGACTTTTTGGATCCTATATACTCTTTTAACTTTTAAACAGATGCGTGTTTTTTAATGTTCCTTATCGAAGCTCATCTCTAAAAACGTGTGGAGTATTTATAGAAAGTTAATTTTCCATTAAAAAAATTAATTCAAAGATATAATTGGTTTCGATGTTATGGTATGAAAATATACGTACGCATTTAATAATATAGTTGAATAAATAATACTACACAAAAGTAAAAAAATATGTGGTACGTTAAAAATTGATCGGTAGATGTTATCAAAATGCGATCAAAACATTTTAGGACTACCTACTCAAACTTAGGAGTCTGTTAAGATGACGATTTGAATAATTAAAAACAAAAATGAAAATAGTTGAAATGTATCTTGTCATATTATGATAGACATCGGGATGTATTCGCCCACGGGTAGTTGTTTTATAAACCGTCAGTAGCGCATTTCCATTTCTTAATTTTATTTAAATCGTATTTTGGAATTATACGAACTAATTATAAACTACCTACCCAACTGTTCCGTAACTCCAAATTAAAACGTTTAATAAGTTGAATATTTTTAAATTCAAATTATCATTATGATAAACGGATGTTTTAAATAATTTAATTATTACTTATTCACTGTTAGTTTTTCTCTCTTATAGTGTTAAAATTAATTATTTGTTCAACTTTTTTTTGTAATTTTATAAAATTTAATTTTAATAATATTAAATATTATTTATTTCTAAATGAATGCTTCTCGATTCATAGTGTTAATATGTTTGTAATTGATTTAATTTTAGTAACATTTATCTCTCAGTGTAAATAAATCGTTGACATTCGAGGCTTTCATTACTTAATTTGATATTTTACGTAAATTCTGTTCGTTTAAATATTTAAAATTCTATTTTTTATTAGCTTTATAATACTACCCACATTCTGAAAAACGTACACGGTACTCAACAAAGATATTATACAGAATTATTAATTTTGAACGTAGTAATCTATTAGTTTTACTAATCTATGTTATATTCTTCTTGAAAAATACTTACGATGAATCTTGTATCAAGTGTTCAAGCATTTTGTAAAAGCCAATAAATTATTGTTGTGGGCCACAAACATACACATTTTTTCATTTATAATATTAGTAGGATTGAAGTAGATTATTATGTTGAATTTTAACAAATTAAAAATATGTTTTTTTTTTTTTTTTTACAGTAAAATACACCCGCGCTTTCCTGGTTTTAATCCAACTAACGGAGAACATAGTAAAATTACATTACTTTATTAGAACATAAATTGTAGTGTTTTGGTTGAAATTGGAGTCCAAACGCAAACGACAAAATTCAAAGAAGAGAATATTTTTGAATGATGTACGTAGCCATTTTGAGTTTTTAAAAAAAAATGTTATCCATTTGCTTTTTTCTAAATAACTTTAATCTTTTTTGTAGGCTGAATAATATTATAGAAGTCTTCACTTTTCTATGTATAATGGTAACACTGTCCTGTCATACTTTCATATAAAATAAGTCTTCGAAAAATAATATTTACTGGGACTGAGAAAGACAGATACTTGGATCCGTAAAACAATATAATTATCATTAATGTGCTACTTTATGACCATAAACAAGTATTTTAATGATTACAATTAACCAATATATCGTGTCATATAACATTTTGTTAAGTCCAAAATAATTTCAAAAAGATTAATTCTTTAACTATAATTATTTGCTGAAACTTAATTGACGAATGGTTTTCTATTTTTTTTATTTCCATAATTTCGTAATATACCTAGGTATATATACAATCAGTGTAAACGGAAGTGTTCGTTACTGAACATCAACAAGTGCCTAGTATTTATTTTATGGTTTTTATTTCATCGTTCGTCGGTTTAATGTAGTAGTATTATTAATTGAGCACTCAATAAAAAATTTAAAATACTCATTATTTTTACCACGATCAAGTAATTTGTTCGGAGAATATTAAGTGAATTCGGTTTCCGTATCCCACCCCTTTATCATTATAGAATTTTTTGAGCTTTATTTGAACACTATTTTGAAATGTTCAACTTTACTCCGTATATATAATCTTTCCTAATTTAGACCTCTGCTCTGGTCTAAATGTAAAACTCTTATTGGTAATATTTTATTACTCGTAAATTACAAATAAAATATATTATTAATTCGATATGTGCATATCAAAATTTGTAAAAAATTTAATTTATTTGAATTTGGTTGAAAACGGACACGAGGGTTATTATTAGATATTTAAAAATCAAAAAGTTAATGCTTGTTTTTATTTTATTTGTGTACCTGTGGTATAAAAAACATTTTAAAAATATTAAGAAATAAAATTGTTACAATTAGATTTTAGAACTATAATGACCAAATAAACCTAAAATCAAACCATAAATTTTCGCGAACCCGATAATCGCTGGATAACAATAAAAAAATAATCATTCTGTATAATAATTACGCACTCTATTATAGTATACAGTGTTATTTTTTAATAATTATTTTAAAAGTACTGACTTTACGTTATAATTATATACCCATGCATTGTTTTCAAACAAAAACTTATATAATATTATTACAAATGTGTGCAATCGTATAATTATTATATCTATATAATAATATTATGTTAAAATAACAATATTTCGAATTTCGCGGTTAAATGACATGAATTACGATTTTCAGTTATGAAACTTATATACTGGTATGTAGAGTATGTATTTTTTTCATAGGCGTTTCATAAATTATGCCTGAATTGAATTAGCCAATAATATAATAATGTTTGAAAAACCAAATTCTATACAGGATAATTCTTTTATTCTTTTAAATGGGGGAGCATAAAATATTAGAAAATATTTTTTCGGAACCGTATTTTGTTAGAAACGTACTTTGTCAGAAAGAATTTTTTCGGAAAAATAATTCGTCGGAAAGTATTTTGTCAGAAAATAATTTTTACCCAACAACAATAACATGCAGTCACGAAGTGTTTATGATGAAATTATATTGAACAGTTGCGACAAAATACTTTCCGATGAATTATTTTTCCAACAAAATACGATTACAAAAAAATGTGTTTCCAACAAATTATAGCCCTTTTCATAAATCAGCAATTTTCTCGGATGATTTAAAATTAATTTGAATTCTGTTTTTTTTTTTTTAATCACTTTATGAAAGTTTTATTTTAACACTATTTTCAGTTTTTCATCCCGGCTTTTTATACGTGAAATGAGTTTCCACTTTGGATTGTTAAATATAGTAACCCTCCTCTCAATCACAGATTTAAAAAAAGAATATTTGTATAAACTTAGCGCTCATTAAATTTACCATTTGTGAGTTACAACAGTTTATACTGTAGACCAAGGGAATAGAGAAGGGTAATAAATTACGTATGTATTTTTAAATGATAAATTTATAACTCTTCTTTACGCTTCTGATCTAAACTTCAAACGGTTATAATTCATAAACAATCTCGGAAATTAAGTCAAATCTTTTGAAAAAATTTTTCATGATAAAAAAAAAAATCACCCTGTACTGTTTTAAAGTCGTGGTGATGAATATAATAATATATTAAGTTACATTACAAACATTTTTGGTGTACATCCAATAATTAAGTATACCCGCTTGATGGACGCCGGTATTTCATGGAGTGCTCAAAATACGAGTATAATCCTAACTATTTTAAAGACTTACAAGCGAAAAGAAAAGAAAAAAGCTTTTTTTTTCAACAAAACAACTGTTAATTCGTTTAACAATATTAATATGACCTTTTATGTACATTTTTACTTAATATAAGTAAATAAATTATAGCGTTATAACTTTTAAATAATCTCGAATGATATAAAAACCGTGGATATAATTCTACTATTATTACTATTCGATTGAATCTTACAGCAATAGGTAAAATTGTTATAAGCATAATCAGTAGGCTGTTCTGTAATTGTAACAGATTTTATTTTTACTAATCACTTATCCATTTAGAATTTTAATATTTTAAAATGAGTATATAAAATGATGATAATTCATAAACACAACGCGCGTCGGTATCGAACGGTCGTTCGTAGTATACCAATGAGCAGTAAGAAATAAAATATATGCATATCAATTAGATAATACTGCGCATGAAATGTTCCCCACACTTATTAGGGTGACCATACGTCCTGTTTTATACAAGATTGTACTTTTTTTAACTTTGTGCCCTGTTGTTATGGCGAACTTCTTTCAGGACGCTTTTTGAAATGTTTTTTGTGTCAATGTCAATTATTTCATATTATTTCTTATTTTATTGTTTTAATATACAGATTATATTTGTTGGAAAAAATATTCATTACAGATTATGATAGTGATTGCGATTATATTGATAAAAAATAATAATCATGAGAATCGATACCAGTGATAATACATCGAAGATAGATATATGGGTGTATTTAAAATAGTTAATAATATAGTCATAATTATGAAAAATCAACCAGAAAAAAACTTTTATAATTAATAAATATTACTTTAAATGTATTACTGAAATTATTTTGTTCTGTTATTCATTTTTTTAACTGATGCGATTTTTTACTCATCACTATATACGAGTAGATAAAACACCTCACTTTGTGAAATAAATGTTTTCGGGCAGTTATCATTGATCCTTATCATTAGTTTTCTTATCGATTTCGAACAAATGCCTCTCTACTCTTATTTAGTCGTGCTATAACGATATTTGATAATGAGAACTCTATACTCAATAGATAATACAAGCTTTTTTTCATTCCGCCAACGTTAGCAATGTGTTTATATCAAAACTTCCAAAATATTATATCGTGTTCATAAAATATTATACAATATACACGTATTCGCGATTGGTCTGTTTCTCTTGTGTTTCACGGGGCGTAAGCATACTATAGGATGGGTCATAGGGGTGTTTTATCTTCAATGCGTCTTAATACGCACTTGAAAAATGCTATCGAACAATTAATAATAATAACTGCGATGCGTTTTAATATTTTAATTATTTTTGCGGCGTTTCGTTAATACGTGCGTATTGTTTTACGAACTTTATATTGTGGTATGTTTTTGAATGACACGTTAATCAAACATTTTCAGTTAACAAAATGTTGTTATTTCCTTTACTTTAGTTATATTGTAACTAATATTATATATTTTTTGTGTAAACCTATAATTATGTACATAGAAAGCGCCCGCTAAAGGTAAAACGCCAGAGGAGAAATATGTCAGAGTCAAATACACTAAATAAAATTAAATCTTGTAAAAAAATACAGGTATCAGTAAAAAAAACTTGTGATGGAAAAAGTTATTTAATTTATTATACATAGTAATAAAAAATACACTGAATTTCTAATAGGTATAGCGCTCCCATCTCCCTCCTCTATATTATTTATTTTTGGTTTTGCCAACAAAATGCCAATTTATAGATGCACGTTTAACAATAACTATCCCGGTCAAAAGATGAAACTTGTTCGTAATTGATTCAAATGAAAATATATATGTTTTATATTAGTTTCTAGTAAGCGTGTACCTTATTATTGTTATAAAAATCACAGTTTTATGTTGATTTAAGATTAAATTATGCATTTTTAAAACGAAGTGAATATTTTTTATGCTGGAAATCTACTACCGATAAGGTAGGGTAAAATTACGATCGGTAACGAGTACCGATAAGGTGGCTCGTTCACTAATTTTGACCTTTAAATACGAAAACGTAATTTGGTCATATATTCCTGGATTAGCTTAGTGATACGGTCGAAAAAACAGTCTTCTTATAATAAATTCAAACATAGCATTTTAGATTCTGAGAGTAGCTCATGGGTTTTACTTTGATTCTTTCTACCAGAAATTTTGCTTCAATCAATTTCAAGGACGATTTCTAGTATCGAATTTGGTTTTGTTGGTGTATTAAGGTCCGTTTGTATTCTTTTAACTCCCATAAATACAAGTAAATGCGACCATATGCAAGAACGGTAGTTTCTATTACTTTTTTATATTTTTGTGTTACTCAGTTAAAAATAATCTTAGACACTAGAAACCTGTATCTTCTTTCTATACGTTGACTAATAGAAAATAAAATTAGTTAAGCGTAATGTAGTAATTATTTTGATGAGCGTGTAAAGTTCACGACATTTCGTGTACAATTTTGTTACATGTGTGGATAACAGTTCTATGAATTATCATTCATCTCTCCCATCTTATGTAGATCATTCAAACGATTTCTTGTACAACCGTACGCCGCACATTTGTTAGCTTATTAAAAATCTAAAATCTTCACAGTATACTCATAATAGCTTGTTTTATAGACGTGGTAAAATGTTCAAAACATTTGGGTGATCTTTGAACTATTTATAGGTATTTGAAACTGTTGAGTTTTTTTTTAAGTTTTTTTCAGTTTTATGTTGATAAAACTAATAAAACTCGTTTTTCGTAAGCAATGAATAGTTGTTGTGTAAAGATATTAATCAAATAACTCTATGCAAAGAAAATGGCTACTTACAACAGTGGCTCATCCGTTTTAGACTGAGTGGTGAGAGAAAAGTATTGGTTTTACAATAATATTTGTTATTATTTTTATTATTGTTTTTTTTAACTGAAAACAACTTTACTATCAGAAATATTGCTCCGATTTCCATGTGTAATACCTTTTCTGAAATACAATTTTATCTGGGTGGTACTTTTAAGAAATCATTTCTGATTTTCTGTATGGTTTTCATAATAATTGGGAAAAAACCAGGAAAAATAAATAACAGGAATAATAAGAAAATTTACGAAATGTATCATTTCAATTTTGTTTGTTTGTTGTAATTCAGTTAAAAATATTCATAGAGACTTGAATTTTAAACAGTAAACGTATATTTACCTAAACGTGATTTGTTTTTAAATATTTTAGCCATTTTTAAGCTATTTATAGATATTTTAATTTTGTGAGTCTTTACGTAATTTTTATTTGTTTGGTAATCCGAATAGTTTTTTGTTAGCAATTTTTGTTTATCCTTGCAGGTTGCAGGTATAACCTAAATAACTTAATGTATTCCATCTTTTATTCTTCCCAACTACCTGCCTGTACAACAGTGGCCGCACTCGTCCTAAGTATCAGTTCTTTTTTTAAAATTACATTTTTGTTTACTTTGCCTGCAGTTAGTATTATGATATCACATTTTTCTCTCGGTGGTGTTTTTAATCAAATAATAACGTTTTTGTACAGTTTCCAACTTGTTGATACAAACTAGAAAATCAATGTACATGACTCGTTACTTTATTTTGTCTCACGTAAAATATTTTATTTATTTATTTATATAGCGTTTCACGCACATCATTTATTGTTCAACTGGTCTGTTTATCATAATATTTGTCTAAAACGACTGTAACTATACTCGTGTATATTATTACTAAAATGTAGTTTTATTATAAGGTGCCCCCGGGTGAAATTGTATTTACTATTATTACCTACCGTTTTCCACGCTTCGTTGAGTTTACGACGTGATGATACATTTACAAAAGTCACGATATTATAATTTTGCGGGTTTTATTAAAGTTATAATATCGGCTAATACTCCCCGTGACTTCCAAAAGAAAAGGGATAAGAAATTACATAGTTTGACGGGAAAATATTATATTCGTATAAAGTATTAACTCTGTTCAAGTTTCGCAGTTTAAGACGACAATATTGGCCGTACGCCGACAAACGTGACGCGGTTTTAATACCTTTTAACTTTTCATAATAATATATGCTGAATATTATATTTTTTCGTAAACTTTCCACGAAAATAATTTTGTTAATACCTTATCGAGAGACATATTCACTAAAACAGGTTGCTGAATTAATATATTATATTATGTTATATAACAGAAAATGTTTAAATAATAATAAAACCAAGATACGACTAGGATTATAATTATTAATTTTGTAAGTTTCAAGTTGATGAATTAAAAATATCGAGAGAGTACTGAAACTTTTAATTTTTAATGTAATTTAACATAATATATCTATGTACCTATAGGTATCGTTAGTTTTATTTTCTCCGTGTAATCTGATTACTAAATATTAAAATAGGTTACCGTGGTTATAGTGTGTTTTCAAAAAAATTAAACGCTTTATTTGGAAAATATTTTCGCAAATTAATTTATTTGAATATAATTTATTTACAAAATAATGAACTATGTTAATTTAATCTGTGGTTTAGCTAACAAGGCAGCAACGAAAATATTATATTTTATTATAATAACTATAGTCTCTTGTTTAATGTTTCATTTGAATTAATTAACAGTTTTGAATCAATGGTAAATACAAAAATACAACTAACAATAATGTGAAATGTATTATTTTAACTATTACGGTTCGTTAAACCGTTCTGTAAATGTACATTGTGCGATAATCATAAAATATGTTGCAAGGATAACATCAGTTCTCCTTCCCACCTCTTACGCCTGATAACGAAAATAATCATTGAACATAACCTCAAATCTTCAAATAACCCAATTTGCTTTTCGTTGATATCGCTATGCTAGCTCATGTCGGAAGTTAATCGATAAATAACTCTAAATTTGTTATACAAGATCATGTCATGTATACTCATAGATAGCAGAAAAATCTCTTCTAATTGGTTGACATGTACTGCCATGTAATACCTACATTAATACCTATTATTATTAACATTTCAAAGTTCTCTCCAACAAAACAATGTAATTTATTTTTCGACAGTTTATACATTTTTTGTCTCAGAGAATATAATTTTGTATAGATTTTATACAAGCAAATTAAACTTTTAAAAATGTATTAGACCAAAATATAAAAATTATATAAGACATAATATTATAAAAATAATAAATTTTAATATATTATTGGTTAGAAAGCCTCCAGGCCGCATGATCTCCAACTTAGTAGTGTAGTTTAGGTATATAGAGAATATTTCTGGATGGGTTGTAATGGACAATAATTTTAAAAACCAATAGTTAACCAAAAGTTAAGTTGGTGGCAAGACGTGCTTAATTAAACTATGTTAGTAGGTTATATACAACCGTATGAGTAAAATTAGTTAAATTAAATGTATTGATTACAATTTCAATATATATAGTAAATATAGAATGAAGAATACCTATAGTATCTAATATTGACAAACGATAATTAATTATTGCAATCATACTAATTATAGAATGAAGTACCTATACAAAATAAGTAAAAAAATTAAAATTAAATATAAATATCAGACAGTGGTGCCGTTTTTCGTGACTGTTAGTGGGAACTGGTGAGAGTTTAGGGATTGTTGTTGATATGACTCATAAAGAAAAACTATTCTAAAATGGAAACTAATAGTGGTTACTGTAAAACAATTATTATTGTTATGTTATAATAAGAATTCCAAAATAAAAATCATAAAAAAATATAATAGTCTTTACATTATTAATATGGAGACAGGTAGCGTATTATGTGATGGTTTTATGAGATCAATCGAAAAATAAATTTAGGCTGCGGTACATTGTGCCCTCCTTCCCCTCTATATACGCCACTGGTCCGAATATATTAAACGTCGGTCCATTCATTAGTGACAAAAGCTGAGTTGGCCGTTCTCTCTTATTATAGGGTATATAAATATACAGAATTTTTGAATTTTACCAATCGTGTTTAACCAACTAAAACTTAAATTGTGAGCACCACATATTCTTTTAATATTTTTATATTTTATTCGTATCCCCCGAGACTTGCGCCCTTATAATCTCCCTGTCGAATCCGACTACACTATGGAAAATATATTATACATTGTTCTTATATTGTGTTTTATTATGTATATCTACGAAGTAAATATTATATTAAACAAAAAATATCGTAAAAAATATTTTTCCGATTTGTATATATATTTTATAATAACAAAATGTTTACTCTTCGCGCTCAAAGTTAACAATGCAAATTGAAAAAAGTTTTGATACCATATAAAGGTATATACATAAATAAATGTATATATATATATATATAATGTATACATATGTGAATTTTTAACGAGTTTATTTCAAAAGCTTTTTGCCAAAAACAACATATACACCCGGGAATTGGACGGCGACGTTTGTATATATATAATATATTTATAAATAAATATATATATGTGTGTGTGTGTGTATATACATCATGTATTATACTCGTATATGTTTTACGGGAGTTTAAAATACGAAAAAGTGAAAAGCTAAAAGCAGAAGAGGAGAGGATGTGGGGCGAGGAACGTGAAAAAAAACCTTAAAAGTAGGTATTCAATCAAAATTCCAAAACAAAGTCGCGAGCGCCGCCGCGTTCAACAATACAAACACGTCGAGGAAATAAATAATAATAAATAACAAAAAAAAAAAAAAAAAAAATCGGGTTGAAGGCGGTGGCGGAAAAGAGAACGAGGCGTTTGATATAAGTGCTGTGCACAGTATACCCGAATATAACCGAGTTTGTTTGCAGATGTTTGTTTTGCGTTATTATTTTTATCCCGCATTTTATACATTTTATACGAGGATAGTGCAGTTCGAGTATACACATCCTGTATATATATATATATATATATATATATATATATATATTATTATTGTTATTATTATTATTATTATATTTTGCCCGAGAATATTACGTCGAATTGCGATCGAATATCAAGTGCGCCCGCAAAGTCAACTATATATAATATTATATACCACCTACCTATTATATAGTATAGGAAGTATTATATTATAATACTTCCAAACAAGTTAAGTTATATATGTATATAGCCATATAGGTGTTACACGTGCAACGCGACATTAAACTTTCCGAATGTTATTATATTACTATATCCGCGTTGTCGTGGGGTTTTCATTCGTATAGTGACTATATTATAGTTATAATATACTGAAACTTAGTGTATCGTCAAGTTATGCCATCAACATCATCGTCTTCGTCGTCACCGACGACAGCGGCGAAGTTGTCCGATAATTCGAAGTGTTTTTGTTGTGTATTCGTATCTATCTGTATAGGTAATTAGCTGAGACACCAAGACAATCAGCGTATACATTTATAATAACCTGCCAGTTACCTACGACGTGGTGATTATTAGACGAGCATAGGGATTTCCGGGGGTATTGGTTATGTGCGATGATATACTGCGATTGTCCTGCGAAAGTAAAGAAAAAAGCTTGAATTTGTGCCGAAAATGTGTGTTTTTTTGACAATATTTTATTTTTATAAAATTATCTAATTTGAATATTTCTATTTAAGTGGTGTTTTCGAAGTCCTAATATTTTATAGGAATAAACACAAAAATCCAATTAATCCATTCAAAAACCAGTAAAAGTTGTTATCTTATGAGCCAACGACTCGCAAGTGTACAGGGCATTTCTGGAAATCAAACGGCTTTTCGAAGAAAGCCTTGGTAAGGAAGTTAAATGAAAATGAGGGATAACTTAATTAAACCGGGCGTTCTCGGGGTGTAAGAATAAAAGATAGCGTAGATCGAGATTGATAGAGTATTGTAATTGTGGCAGTGAAGGCCTATAAGGATTATAAACGCTTAAAAGAAAAATATGAAACATTTTACGGATTGAAAAAATTGTGATTAGTGCAGCGAAGTTACTACAAGGTTATATAAGGTAGCAAATTTAGAAAATTCCAAAGAATATGTTATTTATCACACCACTACACCACTCCGCAGTCTTTAAAGTATTATTTTTTCCGAGCTAAATCTCGGGTCTTCATCATTATGATAAATTTTACGTTTCAATCAGGTGCATAATGATGACGCTTAAAAACCCCGGTATCGATCAATTTGGTCACATCGCAACTAGACAAATTCGAAATAGCAATTATCATTAAGGAAGGCTACAATTATTACTCGCTAAAAATATTCCTGTATGGACGGAATATATTATAAAACTAATTTTTTTACGGAGTAACGGAAATGACGTGTAGTGTGTGTGTTACACGTCACGTTTAATAATTACTCGTATGTATGTTTCTTTTCGCCGGGAAATGTCTCTGCAGTTACGTCCTTTTTGGGAAGTTTCAAGTCGAGACATTGTATTATTATAGCGTATGTGTCACGTATACAATAGGTATGTAGAGAGGATGTGATGCCACCCATAATATGATTTAAAAAAATAAAACGGTTTCGCGCGGAACAACTGAACTATTTATGTATATTTTATAACAGAATTTCCAAAATGTCACAACACAATAGAAATTAAACTTTATCTAGCTGTATCGGAGCGTGCTTATTATGTTTATACCACTAATCGATCATTTTTATTGAATTAATGAAAAACCCAAACGAAAACTTATAGACTTAAATTTAATAAAGTTGTATTTATGCTAAGGTGGTCGGAGTTGGTTTTCAAAATTGTCTCCAATTTTGTTAAATTTGAATTTTTTTTTTCTTTTATACATTTTACAATGATCACCTTAACCTTACTGATTAAACTTCTAATCTTCTAATCTACCGTACGCTAATCATCTAAGGGAAAAGAATAAAGACGAATATGATGTTTTCGACCGAAAAGCCAGACAAAAATTTAAGGGTTGGGTTTAATGGATTTTAATTTTGAAAACGGATTTTAAATTGAATACCAGTTTAACTCGATCATTTCGTGGATGTGATTTTAAACAACTATTATTTTCCGTTTTTTTGGTATTTTTTAATTGATTAACAAATAAGAAATACAATTTTCGGAATATTTAAGATTACCTCTGTCAAAACCTGAATTCAAATCCAAAAATTTTTATCTAGCTTTTTGGTCTAAATATCACTTTTTTTTTTTCGAACTGCTGCACTGATTAACTAATTAGGTATGTCAGAAACTCAGTGATACGCATCATGCCTACTTCATCTGCCAATGATATGTTACTAGGTACTAGATATGTTATAGATATAGGTACTTAATAAAAATAAATGCAATTTAGTCAGCTGTGTCGCAGTAGTACTACGTTTTATGACGTGACGGGTGCTCTATAAATTGGCACATAGCGTCACATTATTGGGTCCGAAACGACGGCCAGTAATATATTATAAACCCAGAATTGCAAAACCGCACATATATCGTATAGTATAATACCTACTCGCCTTGAATATAATAATACACGTGTATTGCTAGATGCGTATAGGTACGATCTTTTTCTTCTGTGTCTATTTTTCGTTCGTGTGTATGTAAGGATCGAAACTCCGGGGATTACTCCGCTATTGCCGCCAGACGCGTTTTCGAACGTTAAAAGTCGTATCACGTGTCATCCGCTGCTTTCCCATATTATACTTATAGGTGCCGACGACAACGTTATGAACTTAAATTTGCGAGCCCAAAACAAACAATACAGTACACGATAGTTCGTTTTTACTTGTTCTACACTTCGCTCGTCTGTATCTATATATATATAGTTTTATGGCTAAAACTTCGATTATTTTTCGAAACGAAAATGGGTGGAAAACGTAAAGCTATTGGCTACATGTTACCGGAAATGATGACTACATCGGGAAATCATGACAATTCTTAATACGGTAATACGGCAATCTCGCCAGTATATTGTCTTATAGTACTGGTTATCATTTTCCAACGATAACAGGAAATGATGACTAGAATATTTTATTATATTATATAATATTTTTGTAATACGAAGAATAGCATAGTATTTGTGTAGAATCCGTTTATAATAATCTTATTTGCAGTATTTTAAAATTTCAAATGTTCCCTAAAATGCTATTTGTAGTCGCTGCCTTCCGCGGACGTGTCTTTAGTTTTTTTGCTTGACCTCTGGTAGGCTGTTTATTGCATCCTGTGGAGGGATATTTACGTTTTTCATGTCTCCGTGCACACAGTCCGTCCATATTTTCTTTAATCTTCGCCAACTCCGATTTCCCTCCACGCGATATTCTTCAAATCTCTGTGGTTATCGGGGTTTCTGTCTCGTCTATCATCTGTCTAAAAACAAGCCAGATCGAGTAATTGCGATTCGTGTGGATTTATTTCTGTTATCGTTCGTGGTTAAGTATAGATACGAGTTTCGATAACATTGTTTGATAAGCTCTACGGATAATAAGTATACGAAAATCGAGTTCATTCGCGCGCACCAAATACGCGGTTTCCTATTTTCACAAAAATCGCGTAACTGCAATCTGGCGACGTGCGTTTCAGATGTCTCAACCAAACGCGTGTATAATTTGAACTTGTGTCTTATTCGATTTTCAGCAGCAAGGTAAGTTAGATACGGTTCGGTAATTTTAACCGTATTACTCGTGTTCGCAAACGTCGTTGGATTCAGACATAATATAATGATGATTAAAACGTATTTTCCTGAAACGCCACGACTCGTATTTCGTACATATATTATTATACGCCGACGTGAGTTTACGTCGAGCGTGAATAATATTGTAATGAACCTGGAATCGACTCTCGCGCACACATCACAATGTCGTACAATATTGTATTATCTTATAATAAAATACGTGTGGTGAGCATAAAAAATGCCGCCGAAAATATATTTTCAGGAAATTTCGCAAATCCAAAATGCGTAGGTATCGAATTAAACGCCTACACACATCGTATACTAGGGCTAGTTGTTGATAAGTTTCTAAAGAGGGTTGGCGAAAAAACGTTGTATAATATACGTACATATGCCACTTTATTTCCCATTAATAAATGTGTTTATATGAGAAAATAAGTAAATATTTCACACAAAAGATAACAAATATTGTGTCGTGTAACGTTTTCATTTATTATTATTATTATTATTCTTGATTTTTAATATCACTATTAAAGGGAAAAAAAAAGATTTGAATTTGAAAAAAAAAATACATAAAATTATAGGTATTAGATTTCGGATCAATTATATTTTACTTTATGAGGAATGTATTGGTTTTACAAACGATTCAAAAAAGAAAATTTTGCCCTGTTAGAGCATTAAGGCGAATATTTTTTATTTTCATTGTAGCTTTCATTGGGGAATAAAATGTAAGTTTACGTAATAATGGTGGTTACTTTTATTTTCGATTTTTAGTTCGGTTAGAAATAGTTGTCATTTTCTAATTTATATATATATATATATATATTATTAGCCCTTTCTAGACGTAATAATATTCTGGCAATTTTTGAACTATTTGCTTATTTATGTCAATGCTAATTTCATTTTTACAAAATAGTATAATACAAGAATATAAATACAAGTTAATAATAAAATACAGTTGTAAACTAAAGTTTAAACTTAATAACTAGAGTAAATATGATAAAAATCGTTGTAGGGATGAGAGAAAAATTAAAATAAAATGTAAAATGTGTCTTTGTACTAAAAGTATTATAGTAAGTTTGTATTATGCATCATTTTTGAATGTAAGGTTTCCTGGAGAAATTAGATTTAATGGAAGAGGAAGAAAAAGAACTTTGAAGTCTTATATTACTAAGCATACGAATCTAGTAATTTAAGAAGCCCGGGGCATCGACTCGACCCTCAATTAGATCTCGAATGAAATTGATACTAAGTTTAACGCATCTAGCTGAAAGGGAATTGAGTTTGACTAATAGGCCTGTAATCATGTTTCGGGTGAGGGATATTGAGACAAAAATCAGCGAAACTCATAATGCACATGATTAATCCTATGTATATAAGCGGCAGTATATGGTGATCAGACAGTTACGGATCCATATTCAAGAACTGAACGAATTAAGCATTTTAGAGAGCTAGTAGGCAATTCGGGGAACTAACGTTAATTTAGTGTCGCCTGATAAATTCTAACATGTGAAATTCTTAGCTAGTCATAAAATTGGTATAAGGGCCAAAATTGAGTGAAGGTACAAACAGAATGTCTAAGTCCTGGACCTGGCTAACGCGTTGAACAGATTTGGTCCGTTTGGTTAGTAGTCAAAACGTATCACTGACCTAAAACGATGAAAAGTCATTACTTTACACTTGATGATATTAAGGGAAAAATTAAAAATATTACACCTGGTAGTGAATTTATCTAGGATTGTCTGGATAGTCAGATAGCCATTAAATAAATATTAAATAATAAGGGATCTAAATAACTACTTTATGAAACTCCAGATGACGCTTGGAATAGATCGGAAGACTTGCTGAAGAAACTTACAAACTGATAAATCGCGCTAAGACCAACACCTAGTCTTAAAGTTATTTATTATTTATAGAGTCGAGCGCTTTGGAAGCAACCTGATTTATCGAGCAACCTGGAAAGAACCTAGAATATTTTCGATACCAGTGATTTATAGTTGCATAAAGGAATAAAACAAATTAATCTATAGTTAAATGCTACCAATTTTCAACCTTTCACCTATTACAGTGGCACACTCTTTAGGCAGCATTAGATAGTTATTTTTTTTTTTGTATTTGTTGTAGAATAAATAATTATCTCGAGGGGTTTTTTTTATAGTTCAATTTTTTTTTTCTTTTAACATACAATAATTTACTGACGTGGTACGTCATCGGCCACCGGTCTCGTTTGACAATACAATTTCGAAAATTCAAAAAAGACTAAACTCAATTTTGCATAGAAATTTTCAATCGTGTGTGTGTTTGTGTGTATGTGATTACTGCTGCAGGAGTACCGTCGGCGAATGCGTGCGCACGACGATTTTCTTGATCGACACTGCGGAGTGAAACGTGTGAAGTGGAACACGCGGTGCCAATCGTTTGTCAAAATAACGCGATGCGGATACAGCTGATAGATTCGTGTACATAATATGCATTACATACACAACGTATGTACGTTAAAACTACGATGAATATCGAATGTGGTAGAATAACTATAGGGTGATAAATTTTCGATAAGACATTTATTATCTAGTAAAGAATAAAATTAACTTATTTCGAAATTTGTATTATTATTATTTTTGAACAATTCAAAAACAAGCTGTTGTTATGCAGTTTATTAAAATGTTGCATTACCGTTTTGTCACCCTTATTTTGCTGGATGGGACCACTGACCAATTTTTATTTTCAAATGCCAAACTAAATTAAAAATTTGACAAATAGATGATGTCCTTGTTTAAATATACTGGGTGGTTTTTTTTTATCGTGAACCATCAATTAACTTTGAGTATTTTAAATGAATTTGATTTCTGTTTTTTCTAATCATTATGGAATCGTTTAAGCTGTATTTTAAAATGATTTTTAGTTTTACTCCATATACCTTAAATAAGTGCATACCTTTTTGAACACAGATTTTAATAGACAATATTTTTCTAGATATTTTGATATGCATAACACATTAGTGTATCATAGATAGGCAATTTATTACCTTTCCCTATTCCTCCGGTTTAAACTTTAAACTGTTATAATTCATAAACAGTAAATCTGGTATTAGTGTTATGCATATCAAAATGTCTAGAAAAATATACTCTATTCAAATCCTTGTTCAAAAGGAGGGGGGTTCCTATTTGAAAATCAAAAATATGCATTTATTAAGGTATATGGAGTAGGAGAAAAAAATAAAAAATGGTTTTAAAACAAAGCTTAAACTATTCCATAACGATTAGAAAAAACAGAAATCAAATTCACATAAAATCCTCTGAGATAATTACTGATTCATAATAAAAAAATCACCCTGTATTGTGGTGTTGAATATTTCAATTTCCGGAAATCCTTTGACGGAAATTGCTTGTTTCGTAAATTGTCAAAAAAAAAAAAGGAAAAAATTATAAATCCTTGAAAGATAATACTTTCCGAGATAATGAGTCTTATCGAGAATTGATTATCCTGTATTATAGGTACCTATAGATTTTAAAGTTTTACCGGACGATGTGTGTTGGACGCATTTATTTTTTCAATTAACTTGATTAACTTCGGGTCTTATGACGTATACGATCGAATTTCACTCGTCGCGTTAAGTTCTACGATAATTGCACCCCGGTCAAATAACATATAATATAACTCATCAACAAAAACGTGTGGATGACAAACAGATCGAAATAAAAGTTCCTTATATAATATTTCTACGATTATAATCATATTTTTTAAATTTTTTTTTTGACGACCAGAGTCCAAAATTAATGTATACAGGATGTATTTGCAAGATTTAGCAATTTACTGTACAATTTCATAGGAAATTGTCTAACCTGATGTACCCTGTATAGTGTATAGTTACTATTTTAGATTCTGATTGGAGTGAAGATTCTTATGATTTCATAAAAATATTAATTTTTTCTTTTTTTCTTTCTGAACAACTTCTACCATAAATCTTGTTCCGATTTTTAAGTGTAGCACCTCTTCTGAAATGCAATCTGAAGGCAGAGGGTTATGGAGAAGGTACTTTGAGAAGATCATCTTCTCATGAGTTTTCTTAAAAAAATGTGAAAAACTGAAAATAAAGACGGAGGAAAAACGGGAAAATGTACGAAATATATATTAGTAAAATATTATAATTTTAATTAATTTTATAATTTTCTGTGAACAATTTTTCTACCTGCAATTTTTCTCCGATTTACATTAGTAAAATATTATAATTTTAATTAATTTTATAATTTTCTGTGGACAATTTTTCTACCTGCAATTTTTCTCCGATTTACATTGATAGCACTTTTTCTAAAAAGAAATCTGACTGGGGTGGTACTTTAGAGAAGTCATTTTTCGATTTTCCTTGAAGTTTTCCCAGCAAATGTGAAAACCGGGAAAAACATTGAAAAACAGGGAAAACGTTGGAATACGGAAAAATCGGTATAGTATAAAAAAACTTTTCTTTTTCATTTTTAAGAGCAGTTCAAGCGCATTAAAATCATTATATATGAGCATTATTATTTCACTGAAAGGCATTTTTTAAATTTGTAAATAACTTTTCTGGAGCATATTTCAATAGTCTTTAGGGCGTTTTCTAAACTCTCGTCGTATAATCAGTTGCGTTTATCGAATCGTAGGTATAATATATTATTATATTGTATGCGTTTACGTGTACGTCTACGTTTAGGTATATATTAATGTCGTATATTATAATATTGTTAATACCGTGTGCCAAGACGATATTATTGTCGTCTGGGGATGTCGCACACTACGCACGTGATAAAAAGGGTCGTCAAAACGTTCCCTCTGCTCTCCTTATTCTATCTTTCTTGGTCTCGCACTATGCGGGGTGCTGCCAATTTATGAAATTGTGATATTTCGTCGAGCGGAACGATGACACCGTGCCTCCGTGAAAACGAAAATAATAATAATGATAATATTAAAGTCGTGACATTTCGCAAAACCCAAAGTTACCCGCCTGCTGTACACAGCAGTTGCGCGAGGTAAATACCATTAAACGAGATTAAAAATGCGTACGATAAGTAAGAGCAGTGTGGGGGAGACGCCCACGTTTCTCGCAGGGCGTACGGGTTCGGAAAAATCGACAGGGCGACGATAAATTAATTCAGCGTTTTAAGTTTCTATAAACATGAGTATAAGAACATCTCATATCTCCCCTTGTTGTATCGGTTTGTTGGTGAATACATATAGTTACAGTCAGTAGCGTGCCCAGGAATTATTAATATTTGGGGGTGGGAGGGGGGGTGCAGTTAACAATAATATTGATTCGTGAATAAATCATAAAATTTGCTTTAATTATCATACCTAATCCGGCAATGAGAATTTAAAAGTCGGATCCAAAAATCCAATATTTTTCAATAAATCAAATTTTTAGCAGTTAACGACTATTTATAGGTGTAGGCTATTTTTCTTCTTGTACCGCAACGGTATTTTTCGAATATTTTTCATCCTCTTTTCCGATCACAAGCTTCGAGTATTCGTACACAATATTATGTGAGCAAATTTCTACATTACTACAAATTCTCGGTTAGTATTACGAAAAAAAAACTGAGGGCCGTTTTTCCAAGGTTAACTTTGATTTTTAAACAGAGTTTTTATAAGATAACCGACCAATCGTGATCGGTTATCAGCTATAAACTCTGTTTAAAAGTAAGATGAATTAAAATTTTTATGTTGGTAAGAACGGCCCTCAGACTATGTGGGTCTCAGGTTAGATCAGCAGGTAATAGTCAACCGATTAAACGTTGATTGATCAATGGCGATCAGAGATAAATTATTACTTGATATTGGTGTGTAGGTATACCTACAATAAATAATAATAGAATGACTTATCTTTTGAAATTGCACGTAGGTATTAAAAAGCATAAAACTCATATAATATAATCAAAGTTAACGTAACTAATCAAAAAGTTAAAAACTAATATTGCATAACACAATTATTTTATTGTGTATACATATAACATAATATATATATATATATATATATATATATATATACACATTATGAACAGCATAATATATTTGATAGTACGTTTTGTTGTGGAAATAAACTCAATGGAAGTTTGCGTATAAACAATTCGTGATTTGTTTTTAAATTAAAAATAATTTTAATATTCGTTTTACTTTAATTTAAAAAAAAAAAAACTAACCGTGAGCAATATTGCAGAATTCTATCCCTTAAAACGAATTTCCCCTTAATACATTTATCGCCGATACAATATTTCTTTTTACTAAAAATTAATCTAAAATAGTTATATGAAAAAAAAAATGATTAGCGGGAAGATTAAAATTTTAAACCTCTAAAAAACACTGCTTTAATATACTTATACACCATGCATATTAAAAAAAAATGTCACTCCTCTTCCCGCAATAACACGATGGAATTCATATGAAAACCAATTATTACTTCAATCAATCTCTTAATCAACTAGAATATTTGAGTTTGAGGTCATTTGGCTCAAAGGGAGCTGTTAGAAATGTCTAAAAAATAAATTTACATCTAACTGACCCGATATACGCAGCGCAATATATAGCCTCTATTATTTTCGGAAAAAATTCAATGAAAATGATGTTTATTTAGTTAATTTTTAAATAATTTTTTATTAAATCATCAACGTTGGTTGTGCATACATTTAAAAGACTTCTTATTTTATCTACAGGGTTTTGTAAGATTATACATTATTAATTTTGACGTAAAATTCGTTTACCTGCTTACGCATAGACTGGTGCGCGTTAGCCATTTTGTACGGTACAAGTTTAGTATAGTTGATGTTTACATAATTGATGTTAAACTTACAGGTTTTCAGAGTTTTCGTACCTATCACGTGGGCCCAGAATCGGATTGTCCCGCTGCTGGATTTTACACGAAAAAACATAAAGCACTGTATATTGTACAGGGTGTCCCATCGTTTTTTATAAAAGTTTTTCTTTTAAAATTATAAATTTCGGAATTTATAGATACTTATGCATAAACAAATGTTTTTTGTACCTATGTTAAATTTGGACACGACTATTTCCAATAACCAGCTTAAAAAAAAAAAAAAAACATTGTTTAATTAAAAAAGTTATTTCTGGGTCATCCTGTGTATAAGTATATTATATATTTTTGCTATCGCGGTCTCGCGGTAGTAATAAAATGTCGTCTAGGGATTCCGCGCACCATCTTAACCAAACCCGTGATTACACATTAAATTATACTTATATAGGTACTTACATTTGAGGCGGTGTGATTCCGACTTTCCCTGCAATGGCCTTCAGGAAAGTTTCAAAGGTTTATGTTGAATCAAACCTTGTGCTGCTACAGTGGCAAACATAATACGTTAATTACACTATATCACTGCGGTAGCTAGAAGTTTGTAAAGTGAAGAGGGTTCAGTTTTTGATGACCAAACAATAAGGATATGGAGTAAGGTTTTCATTGTACTACTGACAACGTTATTTAATTTAAAGAATTTCATACTTACTGTAAAAATAATAAAATTCAATTAAAAAATAATATTGATTGTTTCTAGATAGATATTTATTTGTCTATAAATATTCATAAGTGGCATTTAAACCATTTAGCTTTGACTTAGTGTTTTTTTAACAGGTTTTTTGTAGTATTTTTAATGTATAAAGAAATTTCTTTTAACTGAACCTACCAAAACTGATAAAATGGACATTTATTTCAACAAAATACTATTAGAAAATAATTCTTTGGGGAAAACATTTCAATTACTTAAAAAAATATATTGTCTTCTGACATTTCGAAAAGTGGGCTAAGCCTGTCTATGGCACTGCTCTGTATTGCAGCTTAAACCAGAATTATCAAACTTGTTTTTGTTTCTTTTCTAACTTACTGCAATTTTACACTCGGAGCCCCTCTGTCCAGCCCATTCTTACACTATCATTCCACTGACTTCTCATCCTTTTGGCTATATTTCTGTTTTCTCCATCTATTTGGTCTATTATGATTAGCCCGTTCTTTACTGCAGTGTCCTATTAATTGTAAAACATCGTAGTTTTTCTTTCCATTATCATCTGGTCCGTTTAAAATATAACGGCGTTCGTCTTTTGCTCGGGTATACTGCTTATTTTCTTTTGCCACGTGTGCGTAGGTATTTATATATTTTATATTATATTATTACAATAACGGTCTTTTATCGATTTCACTTTAAGTCTCGTACTGCTCGTTTTATATCGCAGCTGCAAGAATTGAGCGTGGGGAAGTCATTAGGTAGTTTTACAATGATGTATTGATTTGTGTGTGGTTTTTTTTGTTGGTTGACTCTTCTTCAGTGGTAGTAAATAATAATCAATTCATTACGAATAATGTTACTTTATTGAAGTTATATTTTCCAAATTGTCCTTAATTTAAATTAAATTTGTACGAAACCCTACAATTATTTAATAACGAGAAGAAATCGCAAAAAATCGTTTCATATAAGGCTAAGTGGGGTAATTGGAAATTATGTTTATTTAAAATGAAGGCGCGAAAATTATACATATTAAACCATTGTATACTATATCACTACTCCAGTACGTGTTTCAATAACCGTACTGATATTTGAATTTATGTTCGAAAAATTAATATTTGGAAACACCGTTGGTATCATTAAAGGTTTTTGAAATCCATTTACACCAGGTCTATAACAAGTAATAATATTTCCATTTGCCTCAATAGTTGACAATACTTATAATATTATTTTGACGGGGCAAATAAAAATGGTATTTTTCAAGTAAATTCGATATATTGATCATGTATATTGATGTTTAAGTTGAAAACATACAAATAATAGAAATATTAAATTTAGGTGATTGGTGTTCTATAAAACATAAAAATAAAATAAAATCATACGTATAATATATATATTGTACGAGTATAATGATTTATAGAACTTGTGAATTTCGTTTCCAATTGTCCCATTTGATCCCACGTATATTTTGTGGAATTTTACAATACGAAAATATTTTCATACTATTTTTATGTATAACGTAAATCTGAATAGGTACCTACTTATACTGTTATTCTACATTTTTACACTACATTAGATTTTAATCGAATATTGTATAAGAATACTACAGCCATATATATTGTAACGATATTGCCTATTTTTTTTTCAACTTCTTTGTTATAGTATAATGCAGAATACAGTCCGAATCAAGACCACCCGGGCAAGCATAATTTTCTCCATTCCCCACTATTCATCCCATCTGTTTTCCAATCCTGCTTAATGATTATCGTATTTCGTAAGCTTTTGGAACTTAATTTTTGCCCCAATTTTAGACACTTTACATTTTAAAGGTTCCTTTCCATATCTCTCATTGTACTCGGTGAATTGATGTGCCTATCTCACGTCGTATATTCACAGCCCATCATTTGAATCTCTTCTTCGTGATTTCTTCTACGATATTTGACCATTGGTACAGTTGTTTTATTTGTTATTACTCAACTCGAGAAAAAAATACGTTATAACTTTTAATACGTGACTATTAAAAGTTTTTAATATTTAAGTGTATAATATATATAGACTGTAACTTCGAGAAACAGAGAAACAACAACAACAATAATAATAATAATAATACAAAACACTGTAGTTGTTGAATATTATTATTTTATCCCCCCCTCCTTATAAAATATATTGTAATATCAGTGAGAATAAGTACCAACATCTTTAAAATTATAATTTATATCCGACATGGTATAATATTATATTTTATCTGCAGATATCGACAAACTTGCAAACGCTAAACTTCCCTACTACATACCTAGCCTATATACCTAATTTAAAAGAAAATTTAATCGAACTAATGGAAAATGGAAATAATACCTATCGAAAACCTGCGAAAATATATTTTATTGTGTGAGGTGTAATAAATCGGTTTGGAATTCTAACGAAATTTAATTCGGCTGTAAATATATAAAAGAAAAAACACCGTTAAACTTTTACCGGCGGTGGCAACAACGTAATTTCATTTCATTACTAAACAAACAATTTATTAAATAATGTTCCATTCGTCAACAGCCGATATCTGCGATAAGTAAAAAAATAAAAATAAAAAAAAATAACAGGTACCCAATTCAATTGTGATCCAATATCCTAAATTAATTTTCGTCAAACGCGTATAATTACAATAGGTATACGTCTATGATGATCGATTAATAATACTTATTGTTTTCTCTATCACGTGACATATTTACATGAGTAATAAATATATATTTTTTTTTTTTTTTTATCAATCATTGACCTAACGACTTTTTTCTATTTTGCATCATTAATTTCATTTCGTATAATGGCCAACAGATGGCAAATCGATAGTCTATTCAAAAACATTACGCAAATATTGTTATCGGATATTGTTGATGGCTCGTGATATGAAATTGGGAACGTATATAATAAATTCAATTTTATTTACTACCTACTAAAACTAAAAATGGGCGGGTTTGGACAGTTACAGTTGTCGGAAAAATTATAAGGGGTTAGGCGCAATATTTCACTATTGCCAATCGTTCCCTCCCTAAATATAATATCTGTAATTTGTATAATTGCGTATTGTTTTATTATAATGGTTCTTGTGCTTTATCGCTCCACCATGCGACTTTTCTAATCCAAAATATGACCAACACAAAATAGCATTTTCTATTCATTCCTCCCAATTAATTCTATCCGATGCGGTTTTTAAAGGGTTGAAGGTTTTAAGTTTTCACTTGAACTTGTTTTAAGTTTATAATGTATCATCGGAAAAACCATGTATACGGTCCCGTGAATTGCATATTTGATAATACGTATTAATTAATTATAAATGCAATTAACGCAAAATTATAAGTAGTTACAAATAGATTTAAATGTTCGTGAACCTAAATATTATTATGTTAACTTTGTAATTGGTTTTAAAATTGCTCGAAACGGGATTTCTTATATACAGGTAGAAGAGTTTACTGGGTTACAATAATTTAATTATTGTAGAGTTGTAAAGTGACACAACCTAGGTCACTGGCAATTCGAGTCGTTATCAGTAAAATATTTCAATGTTGTTTTTAATAAATCATTCAATTAATCTTATACTCTGTAACCAAGTACTGTAATTAGAGCATTAAATTATGAGTATTACGTTACGAGTGTACAATACATTTTAATTATCACGAGTGATTTAAAATATGTAAGTTTACACAGTACGTTTTTTTTTTTTTTTTTTAGTTTATGATAATAATATGTAATTTATTTTATATAATTGCGTTCATACGTCGGTATATCAATAAACCTAACACATAATCAAATATGAAATTTGGCGACTTTTCAATCGGGCACTGTTTGGTTATTGATTATAAGATACGAGGAAATAATAAAAAACTAAAATAGAAATATTTATAAACATGACTGTATATTATGAAGAATGTATAGACTTAATAATAATATTATAACTTATTATTGATGATTCTGGTGTTAAAGAGAAAAAAAAATATCACACAAATAGTCTGAGAGGAAAATTTTTGGTACCTACGTTGTTATTCCCTTTAAGTCCTACACGGGTTTTAGCTACCTACTCACGCTGCACGTTTTATACTGATTAAAGTTTTCTTTTATTTCCATTCTATTTACATGGAATCCTGCTGTCCACGTTCTGTTCCTTTAATGGGTGATCTAGCACAAACACAGTAAACGATCGGGGTACCATCTCTAAATTCACTTATTTTTTCAGTTTATTTTATTTTCTGAAGTGGTCATAATAATTGTTATCCAATCTGAATTGTTTGTTTTATGGTTGTCAGTTGAATCGGCAAAGGTGAATTTCATGGATACCTATTCAAAATGAAAATATGAAATAATTAATTAAAATACAATAATAACATATGTATATTGTATGTATATAAAATATTAAAAGATAGAAATAATAAAAACTTAATAATAACGAAAAAATAAATAAAAACGATTAACCAATGACAACCTTATTTTTAGTCTTTAAATCTTTTTTAACCTAAAGAACCAATTTTCCCTCGTTATATCGAATATTAATGAGAATATCAAAAAATGTCCTGTTTAAAGTACCAACTAGAGTAAAAATGCAATAAAAAAAGTTTCTTGTTGTGTTTTGATTGAAGCAAGATTTTTAAGATAAAAATTGTTTACAAGAAAGAAAAAAAAATACGCATTGTAATAAAACCAATAGATCTCTCGGTTCATTTAGAATCTAAAAAAAATATCGAATACTGTTTTTCGGGTGTGCCGCTGTTGTAGGTGATATGTCGGAAAGTTAGAGTACATAGTGTAATTAAATTTATAATTGTACGCGATGATAAATTACGTTTAGTGAAATACTGTTTTAATTGAAATTCGGTTAAACTTGTCTTTAAATGCCGTGATTATTATAATTTTTCTTAAAATTCGAACTTTAGCCATTCAAATATCTCTAAGTTATTAAATGGTGTACTTTTTGTTTTATAATTATATGACCAGTTCGAACGCCATATTTCGGCTTGGCCATTTAGCAATTATACCATAATATGCAATTTTAAATTCTGAGCGGACCGAGGAATGTATTAATTTTACAATGATGTTTATTTTTTTTCTATGTTTGACTTTTCTACTAGCAATTTTGCTTCGTTTTGCAATGACAGCACTTTTTCTGAAAGGAAATTTTACTGCGGGGGTATTTTAGTGAAGTTGTTTTTTAATTTTCCCAGAAGTTTTCCCAATAAATGGGTAAAACCGGAAAAAATGGGAAAATGTACGAAGCGTACTAGTAAATTATTACATCAACCGTACTCAGCTCAGAATCGTTTTTTCGTTAACAATAGTTAATTGTTGAGTACAGATATATACTAAATGTCTATTCTACTATACCTTTCCTACTTCTCACTTACAACAGTGGCTCACCCATCTGCAAAGTATGTCCGTCTTTTTTAAATTTAATTTGATTGTATTGAAAACTTTACAAAATTGACTTAAGCCCCTTTTTCCTGGTAACAAAGTTATATTATAATAAGACTGCGCGAAATGTTACGGTTTCAAATACAAATAGCGAGATTTATCAAAAATAATATGATACACAAACCATTCGTTGAAAATAAATATTTGACTTGGTATGGGGTACATTCTTTCTTAACGATTTTATTCGACTTCTGTTTACAAACACGAACATTTCGAACGAACTTTACTCGGCTGTGAATAAATTCGGATATATTTCTTACATACTTATAAAGACTATAAACCACCTAATACGAGACAATGTTCGCATCGCATTTAAAGTTTCCAAAGATTAATAAGCACCTTGCAGTATACTTATAATATACACTACCTATATGTATATAGTATCATCGAATTGTTAATTTTAAAGTATTTAGCCTGTAATTATTACCTACGGTTATATGCTCAATATATAATGTCGCGAAAGTATAATTTTCAATCGGGTTATTCGTGAAGAGTTTTAATATTTGAGCTCTCAGTATGCTACATATAATAAAATTGTTATCATTGCATTGTAGAGTTTACAACCGAAAATTAATTCATTCTGATAATGTACTTCAGGTTGGTATCCATATATATGTGTAGGTGGCTACATCATATTGAACGAAATTATTTAACCCGACTAATGAAGACGTACCTATATATAATGTTAAAATAATTTTTCCGGCGGTTGTCCGTTGTTTTTCGAAAGCTTTTAACGTCGGACGTCATCATATTTTATGAAAACATCATATATGCAACCATCAGCTCTAGTATATAGTTGTATAATATTTGTTCTCCCGAAAAAAAAAACGTTACAAATGTAATATTTTTTGTTTAGGTTTATTAAATTTATAATAAGAGTCCTTCGATGCTCTCGAAGTATATATATATTATTGTATATTCAGTCTCAGACTGCAATGTCTGTGTGTTTTTTTATTAGACAGTGCGGCGAAACAATATACAAATACGTAAATAAACGATAAACATAGCTCAACTCGTTTACCCCGTTCGAAACGTTTTTACTTTTTTTAATCATATACAGTTATATCCACTGACTGTATAATAATATATTTAATCCTTTTAAAAAAAAAACGGTCGCACCTATATAATAATAGAGTAGGTTGGATATTTATATTATGCGAGCGCTCTCTGTATCCGGTTCCGACGGAAGTATATTATATTAGAATACATATGTATAAAATGTATACGCGCTAGACAGTTGAGTCCACGGTAAAATACTCATGGGCAGTAGAGTTCCGTCACTATAGAATTGAATTTTTCTTTACCTACTTTGTCTTTTAGAAATATTCCTTGCAATAAATAACTGAATATTATAATCATATAATACTATTCTATTCTACAATTTCAGTGCTTCATGATAAAAAAAAATTAAAATAATGAAATTTAGTCATAAAAAGCTGTCTCAGGATAATGGGAACGGATGCAGTCACTGTTATAGGTAATTTAATCTGTATTTAATGCGTGTTAAGTTAGAAAGCAACGATAAACCATTGATAACAATAAAAAGATTCTGAGCGGAATTCAGTTGATAGTGTTACTTTGTTAACAATATATATGTCATATTATGGTAAACTAATTGCATGTGCACTATAAATGTTTTTTAATAATATTTGTTTAATGTTGTATTTATTTTCCTGTTTTTCCAATTTATTGGAAAAACTCCTTGGAAAATCAAAAAATTGACTTCTTTAAAGTACCTTCCCAGTTAGATTTTATTTTAGAAAAAGTGTTGCCATTGTAAATCGGAGCAAATTTGCTGTTATAAAAGTTGTTTATAGAAAAAAAAATAAACATCGTTGTAAAACTTTAAGTTTATTTGCTCCACTTAGAGTCTATAATGGTCGGGGTGAGAGTTAATAGACGAAACCACCAAAAGGTGACATTCTTAATAGTTAATATTAACGTCATCATGCCTATATACAATTTTATTTCCCTTGGCTTCGGCTTCATTTGGGGTTTTGTAAGGGTGCTCAAAGTTAAAAAAAAATACTCTCTTCTCGAAACAACACGGTGAAATTTGGTAGGCCATAATTTTCCGGAATTTAACTATTCGAAATGATAAAATTCCGACTGGTTAATGTTCCAATACTCCGGAAGGTAAAACCCCGGATCGCAATAATCCGAACTGTAATATTCTGGTATGTACATTTCCAGAACGCAATAATCCTGAATACAAAATATTTTAAATGTAATATTCGGACTGTTATAAATACGAAATGTAAAATCACGGACCGCAATAATCTGGAACGTATAAACCCGGAATTTAATATTCCGGATTGTCAAATTTCCATAATTAATTAAAACCTAATTAAAAAACCAATGTTTAAAAAACGTTAACCTCCAGTATTTTGTATGATATGTCACCAACAGCAGTTTATTCCGCTGGCTTTATCTTTTCGCCCTAAATCCAAAGTGTTTATCTTCCCTGACTATTTTGACTTTCTCAAATTTTCTATTGGCTCCTTTTTTTTTTCTTTTGTTACAAAAATTTTAACGTTCTTTTAGAAACCATTGACATTTTTCCGGAATATTACGTTTCGGATTTTTATAACCCCCTTGAAATTCACATTGAAAAACTCGATAATCCACGAACAAAAAATAACTATAATCATTTATACACATTATTTTAAATGATAATACTATAATATTCTTTGAAGGTACGTTTTTATTGACGATATTTTTTTTTGGTTTTTGTTATCAAGATGTTGACATAAAAAACACGGCCAATAGTATACGCCCAAGAATAGCCAGCGTCGCTACGGACTATGGATACGGGGGCCGGAGGAGGAGCAGGCGGAGTGTCGGGTGTCGGAAAGCTGCCGTCTAGGACGTGGCGTAGACTGAGCTTGAAACAATACAAAAGAGCTCCGACACAGGACACGACAGAGGTGAGTGTGTTTCTCTTTATATATAAATATATAGATATGTGTAGTATACACATTACTCGTCGTACAAACCCTGAGGCAATTCGTTTTGTGTTTAGCCACCCGGTAATCTCGTTATTACGATTGCGGTGTACTCTAGCGCGGTGGTATATACGCGGTCGAATTCAGACGACCTATAGAAATGACCGCGGAAAAAACAGATTAGCCGTCACCGGGGATCCGGTCATTTGATCGAAGGCCCATTATGTTACTTACAAGACGGCCAAAGGTCGAATGATTGATTAAAACAAAAATAATCTGATACTGCTGGGCAGATTACTGTTAGCAGTCGTATTTTTCCCTAGTTGCCAAGGTAACCCTGAAATCAACAGAAATGCTACGAAAAATTGTTAGTTTTTCGCATTTATTACGAAGACAATAAAGGGGAACAAAAATAAACTCAATGTACCAACTAGATCAAAATGCTTTAAGAAAATGTTCAAGATTTCTGATTAGGTTCCATAGACTATTAGAAGCCGAATTGTATTGATCAACTCATTTCAGTATAATATACAATTATATTCCATTATTTGTGGTGGTGTAGAAACAATTCGCAATTAGTTTCAAATATTTTCCATATTACTACGTAATTTGTGTGCCACTAGCAATTAAATATTTCATCGGTTAGGTACCTATTCAATAAAATGGACCCTCTTGGTATATTAAACAGACTGCTAAACTTCAGATAACATACTAGTCGTTTTATATCATATCTGTAAATCAAATGGTTTTTAATTAAATAAATAATGATTTTTAAAACTGGTGACTTTAATTAAAAACGTATTATACTCACCCGTCATGGTATCATATGGTCGGCCGCACAATACTGCAATAATATACTTATAAGTGTTACGTGTATATTCCGTCGTAACCAGACCGATTTTGAGTGCACTGCAGTAGCACTTGTCTAAATTAAACTTATGCGCTGTTCTGAAGAGTGGCGGCTTGAAGGATGACAAAATAAATACAGTTCTTGAACATAAGTAACTTACCGTTTACCGTCTAATAACCTTCTCTAATCTAACCTAACAGTGAACGTTTGATCGTCGGGTTGTTCGGTCAGCTGGACCAGTGGTGAAACTTAGTACCCACAGGGGTTTGCCAAAAACTAAACATCATTATTTGAATTAAATATGTTCTTTCAGTATATTCTTGTAAAAGTAGAAGAACAATATAGGGAAACAGGAATAATATAGACGTCCTAAAAGAAAGCTCTAGATTAAGGTGAACTAAGCATATATGAAGATAGAAAAAATTATTTAAACAAAAAACGAGATGAAAACTAGGTACCAAACGGCTAAGATTTCCTAAAAGCACATGGTCGGACAGAGTAAGGAAAAATGTAAAATTAATGGGCGTGTTGAACGAAGAAGAGGTGGCTGAATGCAGAGATATATGTATAAGTGGCGATGAATCTAAACGGTTTCTAAAAAGCTTCACAAACACGTCATACATTGTTGTCAAGTTCAATGACTTCAGATACAGATTTTTGTTTTGCGTGGTGCTCCAAATTCTGTATAGTTACGCTGTATCGGTGAAATACCGCGGGTAAACAAGGAAATATTATCATTATATATTTCGCATTTTGGAGAATATCCTCGTAAAAGATTATATCACCGTACCTAATTTTGCACCGCTATCCGTGGCGTAAAACGGTCCGGCGGCGAAACGATGATCGGGTTCATTGGATACACTCGACCGCGCCATCGCGTGATTTATACACATAGACATTATATTGTTATGCCACACGATATCGGGTGCTACGGGGACAAATTAACCCAACAAATCCACAGAAGGTATATAACACCGCAATAACGTGTATATATTATAATATTATTATAAGCCCCGAGCGCGAAAACAGACGACGACGTTTATATTATATCGACCGTTGTCGAAATGGTTAGGTACATGTAGACCTGTTAATAAATAGACTACGTTTTATACACCGCCCCCTCCCCGTCCCTCAAACTTGTCTATAGTTTATGGAGAACGTTGATATTACACATGGCATCTTACTCTCAATCTCGAAATAATACGCTAGCTGATATAGCGCAGTCCGTTTTTAGTGCCGGGTTCACGGTTAGGCGCCTACGATGAAAATTGAACGCCGCTGAAGCGTACACAATTGTCGCGGTGGATAGTATAAACCCCGGTTAAGGGTGGCTTTGAATCCCCTTCTACGAGATTTCAAGGGCCTCAGTTTTTGCCAAAAATAAAAAAATTGAATCCCATTCGTTTTTAAAATGGTTATGAGTTTTCATACGGTACCTATCGACTCTACGATAGCAAAATTGTTCTCCTAACCTAACGTCAAAAATAATACTATTGTTTGCAAGTCCCATAGCTGAATATTGTCAAATACAAATACCAATTATAAAAATAAAAATAAATAATCCAGCAGAGTATATTAATCATATTATATTTCTTTTACTTACATTATTTTTCCTCTCACTGTTTACTAAAAGAATATATTTACTGTAGTACACCGCTTTCGATTTATTATTTATGGTAATATTTTTGCTCTTTAAACTTACCTTCTCTGGTCGTCAACAACACTATCTACAAAGTGCATAATGTATCTATTGGAGAAAATACTTTTTATGTATATATATATAATATATACATATATACTTGTTTTATTTATTTGTTTACAAATAATAACAAGAAAAAAAATAAAATAAAATATACTAAGAATTTTGGTCAATCTTATCAATAGACTTATAAGATTTTAGACTATGACGTCGTCGTATTGATAAATATTCATTCATTTATTTAAAATAGTTAATGATGACATTGCGGTAATTTTATTTTGAAAACGGATTAATTGTATTTTTTTTTTTCTATCGCTTTATTGTTTTCAACTCCAGTGGTTTTGTTATTTATTTATTATTTCTCTTTTATTATTTGAAGTGATCTATATTGTTTTATGCACTGTAGAAACGAGTTTATTATGCGAAAAGATAAACTGTAATAATGTTAATAAGCCTTAGTAAGTATTTGAATGCTGAAAGACTTGTAAAGGATTATTTGTGTTACGCTGAGACGATAAGCTAAAATCAATATTTCCGAAGCCCGCGATTTAATAATAATAATAATAATAATAATAATAAAAAAACGATAGCTTTTGTTAAATACCATAAAACAAATCATTTTTTGTTCATTCACGTGGGTTTTAATTAATTAAGTTTTAAAGAGTTTTTATATATATATTTTACAAAAGTGTGTTGCTCTTTTCCTCTACGAGAGGGACTCACTACAACTATTTAAGGGGTTTCGGATAAGCAATTTAACGGTACTTTGAAAAAATGAAAATACAGTGGATTCCGCTTAATGTAGGTACGTTGGGACGTTGCAATAATCATGGTATAATGTTTAGTCAAATATATGATCACGCAAAACAGAATAAAGTATTATAGGTACTATTCAATGTGATTTTAGAACTATTCCTCGCGTATGGAAATTCAATGACAACGAAATTATCTATACTTTATAGGCTATACTAAATTGGCTCTATTGGCTGTACAATATGCTTATTTTCAGTATACTCGAATGAGATGGTAGATGTTCAAAATTAAAAAGCCGCCATAACCGTAATAATAGTAAATATAACTACAATAAAAAAAAATTCAATTTTTTCTGATTTCAAATATTATATTTTTTATTTATTTTTTTTAATTTTGAGCAGTTTATTTTGGTAATTTAAACTTAATTTTTGTATAGTTTATATTCGTTCCCCAATTAACAGTACGAACCGCGAAGAAGGTATAAAATATAAGGCAAATGTACAGAGTTTTATTAGTATACTATCAACAAAATTGATGAGATCATCACTGCAGCGTTACGCACAAAGATTTATAATAGTACACCTATAGTTTACCTGTGTGTACGCGCACGTAATTATTAGCTATCGCAATCCAGAAGTTTTAAATAAAGTTGGTCGGACTTTTTAAAACTGTATCAAATTTATAGTTTCCGGGTTCACATGATAATTTTATTTATTTTAACCTATAATCGTATATCGGCTAACAAATTCGTGTTGTATAAATTTCAATTGTTTTTGTTTTTTTCTCGCCAACTATTTTATTCATCGCAATGCAATCGAATTATTATAAGTTTTATACTCATGGTGTTAAATGAGCCGATCGGTATACACGAATACCATTTGAAATAACTAATATTTCTAGTTGATTATTTATCTTCGGTGCGGTTTTTTTTTTTTTTTTAAATATATACATTTTTCACTATTAAAACACTACGTGCCACGCTGTACCGTGCTACCACTCACTCAATCTAACTTTATGCAATTTTCAATAAAGGTTACTGTTTGAATTTCAAAAGTTCATCCCCTAATTCCCATCCCCTGAAAAAAAAGGAGTCTAAAAATTTCGAACTCACAATTTATATTACACTATTTAATACAAATATTTCACTATACACTATTCTCCATCTGTATATTCTTGGAATAAAGAGTTGAGAAAAAAAATTTATTTCTATACAATTTCGAATTATTTACTCTGCATTGATCTTCCAACAAATCTAAAAGGAGCTGATAATGCTTATGAACATGCCATCGTTGTATAGACAGTAAATCGGAAAGGTTAGATACGTAGTGTACGCTACGATAAAACATTGCTAACGAAATACCATTCCGAGCGAACTGAAGTTAAACTTGTTTTGTGAAATATTGTGATTTTTACAATTTTCATAAATATTTGAATTAAACCCCTATAAAAAAAACTACATTGCGCTAAACTCTTTTTTTTCACTAGATATAATTTATAATGAATTTCGTGTAAAATTGTTAAGCAGTTATGTTCAGTGAAACAATTTTAACCAACTAAATAAAAAACTAAAAAATTGGAAAAAATAAAATGACTTTAAATAATTAAAATCACTAAAAATATTTTTAAAATATCTACCATGTCTATAAATGATTAATATAATATTATTCCATGAAGATGTCAAGATCTCTACCATTATTTTTAACCGAATTACAATAATAATAATAAAAAAACTAAATAAAAATAATGAAACTCTTATTACTGTGAACTTATTCATTTTTGCTGTACGTTTTTTTTCCGAATATTATAAACATTTTCAATTTAAAAAAGAACTTCCCGATTCAAATATATCCAAAATACTATTAAAAAAAAGTTCACATGTTATTTTTTGAATGGTGCAAAATTTCTGGTAGAAAATTATTCTCGATACAAAAAAAAAAAAAAAATCGCCATCCAACATATTCCTTGATTCTAAAAATCTAAACAAATAAGACGATTAATGAATTCGTAAATTAATTTCCTGTATCAACGATATCGATATGAAATATTTCTCACGTTTATTTGTCGGTCTTCTCTCCCACATTTTAAATTTTATACTCATTGATTTCGAAAAAAAAATTTCGCAATTAATATGTGTACATTTTTATTCGACAATGTTAAAAATTTGCGTAATCGGGGAATTATTGTGATTAAAGAGTTAACCATTTTGACATTTTTTTTTTTTAGTATCAAAAATCAATCAAAACTTTAATATTTCGTGATATTTCTTCTATGTTATTTCGGTTTATGTGCGAAACCAAAAAATTTTCGTTGTTATCTAATATTACTGCTAGTTTGTTTAATTTATTATAGTATTCTATATTTTCGTAAAGTGGTACTTAGAGATTTGTGTTGAGTGTTAAAGATATAACTAGGTATATATTATTTCGGGATAAAGTATTTACTCACTGCGATTGTCCAAAATATATCTGTAGAAAAAAAAAAACGACAGACAATATCTTCTTTGACTTTTAGCAATTGTGTGTATATTAATAGAAGCCTCTGGCATCCGTATATCGTCTTATCAATATTCTATTTGTATCCCTTTAAAAAGAAAGTTGTATCCCTTTCTTTTAGATGTAAAAATAAGATCGTTTCCTTGGCACCCACAGTGGTTAAAAATCATCATAATATCGGCTTCGGATATCTGCTTTCTACCCAACCGAAATATGTGGCATTAATTTCGTACACTACCGTATCATACTTAATCGGATTAAATTCGATTTCCTTACATCAAACCCTATCATAGTTTATCGTACCCAAAATAAAATACCAATTTTATTTTTGTGGTTCTTATCGTCACCTATACAAAGAATATTATCCTATTATTGTAGTTGTGTGTATTTCCGTTTGCAGTCCCTATGTGTATATTATACGTGTGTATAATATAATCAATGATAGATATAGGTACTAGTTATAAGTCTATAGTATATTACTATTAATTAGCCATACGTGATCAGATTGTTTACCTCTGCGGTTAATTTATACGTGCATATTGATTAATAATTGTACGAATTAAAAAAGGCGAGGTATGGAATGATTCCGTTATCAGGTATTAACGACGCTGTCGTGTAATATCAGAACCAAATGGTGTCTATAAAATTCAAGATTAGTTTCCAAATTATATATATATATATATATATATATATATACTAATATTTTAATTTATAATTGGTATATCAAGTATGTATAATTAAGTATTGATCTAAAACGTTTAAGAGGATTTCATACTGGCTATTGAAATATACGACAGTTGTATCGATTGTCCTAGTTACTGGCAGGGATGGACAAAATACATCACTTTGTGTGTTTCAAATACAAAGTACAAAATACTTTTTATTTAATAACAGAAATAGATTAACTTTTTAAAGTAAAATTTAAAAATATCATTAAGAATTAGTTAACATTGCTACCGGAACAATAACATTATAGGTATATCGTATAATATATTCAATCATAATTGATTAATCATTTAATCAACAAACATTTTTTTAAAGGTTTCAACATTTTAAGTGGATAAAAAACAGATCCAAAAATTATATAAATCAAAATTCAATGCGATGATTTTGAGCCGCTGCGTGTACTAAGGAAGGGATCTCTTCAGCCCCATATTTAAAATGTCGTTTTTCGGCTATGTGAAGGGATAAAAATCGAAGTCACTAGGACTGTTTAAGGGTGCCAACGGAGACGGACCTTAATATAATAATTTGTATTTCGTAGTTTTATCATTTGTTATGCCTGATAGTATAATACCAATATTGTCAATCATGATTTACCGTTTTTAATACAAGCTATAATTGTATTACGTTCGCATGAAGAGACGCATAGTTGTATACTAAAATTGGAAATTCACGCAACACTCGTACGAATCGATAATAATATCTACGATTATTATTGATTTACTATCAATAAGAAATATATACCAGCGTAAATATACAAGTATTATTAAGGTAAGGTAAAGTGAGTGCTGAACAATTCCAACAATAGTATTATAGTAGTATACTTTTTACGAAAAAAACCGTAAATCGCGGAAGGCTGTTTGTCGGTTTAGAATAGAATGCAATTAAAAATTAATTTACAATTTCATCAAACACGCACAACTGTGTGGTGGTTTTCTACTGCGTATTTTTTACTATAGAATGCTTTCATAGTATATTATTATAAAAACTGACATAATATCCGAACTCAATACGAAGCGCTCCTCAAGTCCTCCAAATATCTATACGATAAGTGTGAAATTAAATTCGATCTATATGGAATGATTAATATTTGAAATATTTTTTTCATAGGAATCTTAGTGGTCAAACGTTTTCTATCTGGAACGCATAAAACATAGATAAGTAATGCCCAAGTATTATGTAATAAATAATAATCATTGGTTTATAAAATATTTTTTTATTTCGTAAATTAAATGTTTTCACATCGCATTATTCCCGCTGTTACTACCCGACGTGGTGTTACACAGCAAATCGGTGTTTTTTAATAAACGTCCGTCATGAGCCCCCACTCGAGTTGGCTAGCCAAGCGAGCCGACTAGGACAATTGGATGAAATTCCATGAAATCCTGTGTATTATTTTTCAAATTTATAAATCTCCCTTTTCATTTTAAATAAAGACGCGTTAACATTTCTGTGTGGGCTTCGGCCGTTTCAGTCCAAAGCTTTTAAAATATACATTTGTTGCCATCTTTTCCTGCTCAATGCTATACTTTTTTTGTTTTCACCCTTTATGTTTCGCCCACATAAGTCTTAATTTCGTATTTTTTTTTTTATTTATATTTCTGGTTTTCGAAATAAGTTCTTCAGTTCCGTTAAAAATGTACATTTGTAGATTATTTTTAAAAGTACTGTTACTATTGCACTGTTCAATATGCATTGTGATTTAAAATTGAACAATTCGATAAAATTTGTGAGTTGTGAAATTGTTTTTGATAATGTGCACAACAGTTCGACAATATCAAAAACAATTTCATTCCTAATGTCTGTTCATTATTATTATACGGGTGTAATAAAAAAAAAACATTTTCCTATTGCCACGTGCATCGTCACAAATGTACAATATAATGTATACATAAAAAACTTACACAGCTTACACTTTTTATATTTATGTCGTAAGAAGTAGATACGGTCATTAGATATAGTATTATGACTTATGAAGAGTAATTCGTTTAAAAGCTTTAAAACTACGTACTATAATACATATCACAATTATTATTTAGTGAGTTATCAAAATCATTAGTTGCAGCGGAGTGTCCATTATATTATTAGAATGATAAATTATACCATACGTTCTGTAGGAGTATTGTTTTTTTCTTTTTACTTTTTATATTTGGTACTTTTACATTATCATATTATCAAGTTTTCCTATTATGACATAGGGGACGGTGTTTTCTTTAAATAAGCGAAATCAGTTTAATTAATATCAAATGTTCACAATTCGGGGCGAAAAGTGAAAGTATTATTGTTACGTTTTATATACTGTTTCAAATATATGTTGCAGGGGCAACAAACATGTTCAGAACATTCAACGAGAATATTTTGTGGTTTATAGAGGGGTGATTTTTTGATGTGGTGAAAATAATGCATTAAAGTTTCCCTTCGAAATCTTTTTTCCGAATATTATTAAAATTGAAAATAACGATTCAATACTGCAGGATCCCTTATTCCCACAGGAATCGAATATAATGGTTAATGTATATCTAAGTATATAAGATTACGGGGTCGCAAGCTTTTTTCATCATTCAATGACATTTTTTTTTTACTATAATTTACTTAATTCCATTCCAATTTCTTATTTATTTTTACTTCTTGGTTAACAAAATCCATTTTAAAAGCATATAAGTTGATTTCGTTATATTCGCATCATTTTAAACGGGAATTGAATAAGGGATGACGAAACCCTATTATAATAAGTTTCTTAATTGAATAATTATACATTTATACCCATACGGGATCCTATTAAAATTATTATATTTGCATAAAACTTACATTGATAATAATTGATGTATAACTCTTGTAAAACATAACCTGACCTTTTATCACACGTGTGTAAAATTAGAAGAAAAAATAATACTATATTATGCTCAACTGTTTTATTTTTTTTTCATACCTCTAAGTAAAACTTATAATGAACCTCGTATAATATAATCTAACGTTTACATCATGTTTCTAGAGTTAATACTGCTTGTATAGCATTAATATATTATTGTTATTATTATTTCTGTATTAATATCAAAATGTTACCCAAAAATTTGAGTTAGCCATTACTCAAGTAAACATAAATAAACATATTGCAATTTGAAATTGTACAATTAATCTATTTGGCGATTATTTTTGTTATGATAGTGTTAAATTATGTAGGTCGCACCATGATATAGTATTTGTAATAATTAATATAATTACCGCGATTTAACTAAAACTATGATGCAAACATAATAGTATGACAGTATCTATCATGACAGTGTGACAGTATTATTCACATGGTAATAGTATAGTGCAACTCTCACGATAACAGCTATAATGGCAATTATCACGTTTGATTATTGTTTTGTAAACCAATATATTCCTTCCTCAGTTAAAAATTTAATTGATGACCGATCATTTAACTTTTTTTACCTCCCTGTATAAGTCATCATTCATCAGTGTGCCGGCTGACAACATAAAGCTAAAGAGTAATTGTTATAAAAGTTAAAATTGCAGTAGATGTATAATATATATATATATATATAAAATTCTATTAAATAAATATTATGCAACGTCTTACGCGTATATAATGTTATGATTCCACTACGTGAAAAACTATAATTTTTATATTGAGAAAATTAATTCATATTAATTAAATAACCCATTGAACACACTATAGGTATGTTTAAATTGTATATCTTATATATACAATTCTCCGGTCATAGTGTTTGTTATAGAACTCCTCCGAAACGGCCTGACCGATTTACATGAAATTGTTTTGTTTATGTTTGGTAGGTCTGAAAATAGGTCGTAGAATATTTTTCACCCTCCTACACCCACTTACTATTTTTTAATCGTGATTTTAGTATTTTTGCTTATTTATACATGAGCAAAATCAAATAATTTAGCTTATAATATAACAAATTCAATTTTTTTTTTTGTTGATTTGTGTTATCCCGGTAACAGGGATGAAAAAAAAAATTAGAAATTAGTCGGAAAATATCATGTGATCATCAAAATCGGTCGAGTCGTTTTTGAGTTATAAATGGTGTAACTAACCCGTCTTTGTTTTATTTATATAAGATTTTTGTTTATTTAAAGGTCGCCACGGAAAAGAAAACTATTATAATTATTATTGTTCCTATTATTTACATTATTCAAATTTCACAATAGAACTCATTTATTCCGCCAAAGGTGGACTACCCACTTTCCACTTATTTGTTTTCATTCAATTCTAACACGGCGAAAACCAAAAATTAATACGGGTAAAATAATAATAATACAAATTAGCACAGCCAATGCCGGACGAGGGACAGCTAGTATTATGGTTATATATATAGTTCAGTCGAGATAAAAACATTGCATACTCAACATTGCAAACACTCAAGTTTATAAAAGCAAAATATTATTCACATTTTCCTAAAAGATAAAGAAAGAGAAAGAGATAAAGAGAGAGAGAGAGAAAGAAATAAAGCGAAAACCAACGAACTCAATACCGTTTCAAATATTCGCACGTTTGTTTGAATTTTTCATGGGTGTATAGTGTGATTTTTCTTTATCATAATTTTGTGATTTTTTCAGAGAATTTTAAGTAAATTATTCAAAGCGTATTTCTTTTGACAATATTTTAAAATTTAAACCCCTCCTTTTCTGTCATTTTAAATGAGTATTACCTTTGATTTTCAAACAATTTAGTTTTTTCGATTCTGGTTTGAAAATGGGTTTGCTATTTGGGTTTGTATTTTTTTATGGTCGGCAGAATAAGATTTACATTTTGAAAATATTGTAATCATCATCCTTAAAAAGTTTTATATGATGACGGAAAAAACAAAAAAAAAACTAGTTTTACTCAAAAACTGGACCATGATGAAGGGAAAAAAATTACCTAGAATAATAATGATAATGTATGAAATATACAGTTAGGTATACGGTTTAAAATATTTATATCAAAATAAATATGAATCGTTTCCCCTTATTGATTTTTTTTTCCATAAATACCTGTTATATATACAAGTTTACTCGTTATACTTGTTACAGTTAAAGTATCCATGAATTAATTTTTTTTTCAGTAAATACTTATTTAAAAACTTTTTATGATCACGTTTTCTAAAATGTTGAATTGTCCTAATTTTTTGGAATCGGCTACCTATTTATTAATTTACAAATTTCCAACCCAGAATAAAAATTCTATGCAAGACGGAATATTAGATTAAATAAATATTGATGTTGAAATTGTTGATTTCCATCAACCCATTGATGAGATATTCCACTTTTTAGTTTAGTTAAAGAGGGAGTAGCGGAGCACTATTCAAACATTGTGCGCAATGCTGTTACACAAATGATGCACCATAACTCAGCTATGCTTGCCCAAACTTTCAAGTGGACTATCTCGTTAACGGGTTAACGGCAATCGATAATTTCAACACTGAAATATATTTAAACTAATACTCCGTTTATCTATGTCATTTTTAATATAGGTTGCCGTAATGCAATTTGAAAATCAAAATTAGGTAGCTGATTCACTCTCAAAATAAAGACAATGGTAATATTTTAGAATATATGATTATACAATTTTTTTAAATAATTTTTTTTTTGTTAACATATTAACTAAATCATAGAAAATTTGATTGTAACATAAAAATTGATTTGTCGGGACGATGAAAATGCGTTTTTAGTCTCGAAACAGATATATAATCCTTTCATTACCCTTGGGTACTCCAAAGTACATTTTATTACAAGTTTGATTATAAAAAAAAAAAACTGATAATGACAGCAAATTCTGAGAAATAGTCTAGAGAAATTACTACTAAAGGTACAATCTTATAACTTCCAGCCTAATGTTCCTATTCTCTTCGAACTTGGCAAATTTCATTTAAATAGTGCAGTAATTATAATATTATTGAAAAATAAATACATTTTTTCCCCGGTAGTTCAGCTGAAGAGTAAAAATAATTATAAAAAAATAAATCATTATTTTTTTTTTTTTATTAAAAATCTAATTTAGTAATAATATATAGATCGTGTAGGTACCTAATTATAATAATGTAACAAAGTTACTTTTCAAACTGGGTTGCTATAAATATTTAGAATGTGCTTCCGTGAATTTTATAATACTGAAAACTGGATGAATACCTGTTGTATCGGTAATAAGGTCGAAAACTTTATTTTATATTATAAATTTGTATAATTATTATATTATTAACATAATTTTGTTAGCAATTTGTTTTAAAGCGGCCGATGCCAAACATTTTTGGTATAAAAACATGCTTTACAGAAAAAGCTCATACCTCGTAGACAGGTCAGATTTCGTATTTTCAAAGAAAATTTTTTTTTTATTTTTTTTGAAAGAAGAAAAGTTTTCTTATAAGCTTCGTTTTTCATTATTATCATTTCAAACTTGAAAATATATCATTAAAAAAGTGTTAATTTTTAACTTTTACAAACTTTTTGTCAAAATTACCCCAAAAGACTATACTATTGTAATATCATTTTCAAGCTACTCTTTGACAATTTTAGTGGCTTCCCCTGGACCAAGTTAGCTCAAACTCGAGAGTTATTGTTGTTTTTTTAAGCAGATTGAATCGATAACATTTTAATTGAATTTCAAAATTCAATATAAATTCCCCATTTTATTGTCAAAGGAGAAGATTTTTAGTTTAGACCCCTGTCAAATTATGCCTAGGGGTTGACATTTTGTATATATATACATGGTATGTACTCGTATATTTTATAGTATATAGCTTCAATGATGTGTCTTTTAGGAATTTTAACTTTTAACCCTCTCCTCAACAATTTGTATAATCAAAATCTATGTTTCAACAGGAAATACCGGGTTTTATATACATGTATGGATTTACCGAAGTAATTAAAAGGAACACAATTAAATATTGTGACGGAAAAAAGTTAGTTGGGAGGATATTTGACTCTTTATACACTATATAGACACTGAGCTCTGTTAATCACGGGTGTTTTTATATATATATATATATGTATTTGTGTATACATATATATAATTATTATTTGAAATGAAATGAAAAAATCGGAGTTCAATATGTCGTTTTTAATCCGAAAGAAAAAAAATAGTCATAAAATATTATGTTGAGAATAAGTTATCCTTATTCCCGCGAAGTTTTCGTCCGTAAAAAAGGCTGAACCTCTTCCCCTTAAATAAGTATTGGACAGTTGATCAGAGGAATAGTATTATCTTTAAGGTAGTCCTTCAAATGTTAAAAATAATTTTCGAATTTTATAAATTGGAAAAAGTTTAGTAAACCTATATCGATATTTTATAACATATACTTTGATATAAATTTAAAAATCCGAATATACTTAACACATAAAGTAGGCTACTATGGTAGGTTGCAAGTTTCATTATATAGTGTAAAATAAAGGGCAATTTAAGAAATCGGAAGCAATGTCAAGTCATTGCAATAAAACAAAAAAACAAATGATCAAATCTGAACAAAGATCCTATGTAACCCAGAAATCTTCAAAATTAAAATCAATGTACTGTTTTCTGTTGTCAATTTTATTTTAATGTTTTTAAAAATGCGTTTTGAATTTATGAAATGTTTCAAATAACATACCACTGGGCAAAAAATTCGCATTTATACTACCTAACCAGCGTTTTACTCAACGAAAAAGTGTTCTCCAAGGAAAAAAAAAACACATCATTACTAATAATGACCTCTGCGCAACACTTACAATTTAAAAAAAAAAAATTCTCTTGTAGCTATTTACAAGTCAAATAATAAAACGTATACTAATTTGGAAAAATTCGGAACGATCGATTTGTTAAGTATATAGTTTAACAATATTCTAATTTATCTTCACCGGTAGACTTGGTGACTTGAAATATATAATACCTCTTTAACCGTATTTTTTTTTCTTGTACAGCTATAGTTCATTATAATGCACATATTTCACACTTTCAAAACAAATTAATGTTATTTTTGTTTTAATTTTAATTAGTTTTTCTAAGTAGGTACTATGGTTAATGGTTATATTCGAGTAATGGAGAAGATACTTCTTCTTTTAGAGACAATTAAAATATACTGAGTAAAAATATAATATTTCTGTAAAAATAAAAAAAAAAAACTTATTATATTCGACCTGTGTTGGTATATTATTAAAAGTAATTTCGATTGTATACAGAGTGATTAGATGTATTTTTGTTATAAAATCCAGTGAATATTTTGTGTAAATTTAGGGTTTTTCAGTCGTTAATGAATCGTTTAATTATTTTGTATAAAATATATTCAACAGTTTACCTCTCTAACTATTTGAAAAGTCGATGTATTGTATTTATACAGGGTAATCCAACATTGATGTTACAGTAATTTTATCATATAAATATTCGAAATAGAGAAAAATGTATAGTATAAAAGTTTTTTATAAGTATAAACTTCTGATATAATTTGTACTTTTTTTTACAGTCTTTTTGAGGTAGACTTTTAAAATTTAAAAAAAAAACAATACATTTTTCGTAAATATAATATTTTTTAATAAATTTTAGTGATTGAATAACATTAATTTAGTCAAAACTGTATTCTTCAGAGCGATTTAATGTTTTACTAAATTTCATCTGACCGTACGCCGACTAGTAGCTAATGGCGTGACTTATCACACGATGTGCATCGTTGCTTCCGCGAAAAATCTATGTTTGTATTAGTATTAAATCGCTCTCAATCATATAGTTTTGAATGAATTAATGCTATTCAATCACTAAAATCTATAAATAAATAGCTTTAAATTACTTTTGAAAAAAAAAAAAAAATATAAGACCCCCATTTGAATTTGAAAAATGTACACCAACACCCACAACTAAGACTAAAAAAAAAAAAAAAATCGTATTGGATATTCATATTTATAAGTCAAAAAGCTTTTGTATCGTACAATTTTCTCTATTTCGAATATATATATATATATGTGATATGTCTATACTATGTATTTTGAATCGCATTGTGTATAGATATTGTACGGAATAGGAGTAAAATGTTGAAAAGATCGTAAACCGGACGATTACGATAGTCGATTCGGAAAAACGAATATCTGCAAATTTTCGTACTTCAATAAATAATAGCCGGTTCGTCATAAATGAATCTGCTTGTATACAGAATCGCACGACTTTAACGGCCTATATATTTTAATCGTTAAACTATCGGAGGATTTCCAGTTGGTTTTATTTTTTTTTTCGAATATATACTTTTCGTAAACAAGAAAAATGTTGACAGCCATCATATTATTACGGTGATAATGATGAGCGCCAAATATATATCGAACTGAAATAATATATCCGGTCAATTGTAAATTAGAAAAAACATTTTTTTTTTTTTTTTTCTGTATACACTTATGAATATTGGATATATTATTATAATATCATATTTGTTTGGTTTGTTTGCCCTAAAACACATTATTTTATTTATATAATGTCAGTTGGACTAAGGCCACCTGCATGCGCTTGTATATACGAATATTATTTTATAATCTCGGAACTATATTCCAAATGCGCATTGCACGCATGTACCAAGAGACATATTGTACTTATCTAGTACTTTTTTATTGCTCGATTTTTCCCCTTTATTTCAGCTATCGGCATTCTCTTGAAACCGTAAACAATAATTTTTTTTTTTTTTTATCGATTGCACGATTCAAATAAGTTACAAAGACTGTGTTGTATTCGAGTCGTTTAAAAATCCGTTGCATGCAAAAGGTATAAACACTGACTATTAACAAGTTCGATTTTGGTTTTTTTTTTTATCGAGTTGAATAATTTCAAAACGATATTTCGCTCGCGGGCATACTTCTACCTACCTATAACGTAATGAATGATAATTATTTATTTACGATTTCATTTCAGATTTGAGATATTATAATCATTCTTATTATTATTACCAATACCGACAAATGACAATAGCGTATAATAATATTCGGTAGGCATTTCAAACAACTATAATGAGTGAAAAAGGTTGGCTACTACTGTTAGGCGTGTCATTGTTTCTGTAGGAAACTTGAAGGGAGGATATAGAGAGCAATTCAATTTACATTTTCACGTTACGATAAACTATGAAACACGATTCTGAGCAGGGTATTATTAGTCAAATTGATTCCCTTGTTACCAAAGTAACCTAAAAATCAACAAAAAATTTCAAATTTTTCTCACTTATTAAAAAAAAATTACAAGGAAAATTAATAAGTAATTTAATAAATTACATTTGATCAAAAATGATGCAATAAAATTCCTATCAAGTTGTCAACGTAGATTCGCTCAGGATCTAGTACATTTCGATTTAGTATTATTAAAAGTATATAGTATAATCGTTATTATATTATTAGATACCTATGTACTTATATTTTAAGCATTTTCTTTTTATCGCCGCATATTATAGTAAAAGTAATAAAACCCATACGGAATTAATATTTCGACGAGATGAATAATTTTTGAAAAAAATGTTCAAAACTCGTTAAATAACGCGTTTTACCTACATATTTAACTTGACGAAATTTTAATTTTTATACGTGTCATCTACAGTCCACTGCACGCATGTTAAAATATTGTACCCCACTTAAATAAGCTCGGCCGTTTTCGTCCTTTCGCTAACTTTATTAATTATTGTACACCTAATTTAACCGGATAATAAATTAATTTCAATTTTTTTTTATTTTCTTCTTTTAATTTCATTATATATATCTTTTTTGTTTTTATAATTTTTTAAAATTGTATTAAATTCAATCAGCTTTAATATTTTAAGTAAGTAGTAGGTATTAGGTAGGTACCTATTATACTGGGGATGAAAAGCATTATAATAATTTATCGAATACAAATTGTAGACATTTGTTATGAAATACAATTTATTTTTAGATAGGTTCGCGTGAATATTTGTAGTGGGCATAAAACAAGCGGCCGTTTTCATTTTAGAACTATAATCATATAAATATAAATATTTCTTCGATTTTATGAACTATTTTTGGCGTAAATTGCGTCCCGGATATTATTTGTATGCATGTAAATTACGTCCCGAGAAGTTTTCTTATGCGTTTAAATTGCGTCCATTAAACGTAATAAAAATGTAAATTTTTAAATATGGATATACCCATTATGTAAATTAAAAGGGGGCGGGGAGGAACTAAAACGTTTGACCTGGAACGTAAAAATCTTAGATATGCCACTGATTGAGGACGTAACTTACTATTCCCCCCTATTCAGAATAAGAGTATACTATGTGTATATACGTGATACGCGAACTGGTATACTCTTTTCTGATTAGAGTATATGTTGGTTTAGTACTCAAAATAATAATGGCAAATGTATTTATTTGGCACCGATGACAATGGCCTGCCCCATGGTGCGAAGTATGTTCGACTTTTAAATGTTTAATAATTTGCGTTGGAAAACTGATCGATTTTCGTAGTGGGCTATTTGATACTGACGAGTATAATACACTTGGATTATTATTATATTCTTCTATAGCCTTCATAGCCCAGTTAAAGGCTGTTTAGTCATATAGCCTTCACTGATTTCACTATTTCACTCTATTTTTCTCAGTTTTATTCATTCTCTCCTATTCTCGTTTAACTCTTCGCGCATTTTTCAAGGTTTTCCCCGGCATTGGCAGTTTCCATATCATATTATTTGCCCGCTCTACTATTTTACTCCTGATAAACGTTCCAAGTGAACGTCCAATTCAGTATTCTCTATTTCTCCTATTAGATGGCCAGTTTTTCTCGGTTACTATTTGTTACCGACCATGTTCCGCACCCATATACGAACCTTGAGTATCGGCTTGTCTCAGATGTTTCTGTTATGAGTTTGGATTTAATCATGCTGTTGTAAATAAATTATCTCCGGAGCATAATGCTTTTTATTAGCTGTTACAATTTTAAACGTCTTCTTATCATTTTTTTATCATTAATTATTATTACCGCATAATATCCTAATTTAGGACTTGTGTAGGCTAGGCACCCCCGGTGTGTTTCGAAATCACCGGGTGAAATAAAAACCGATAAAATCGATGATGACGGGGGCGCGTTGGTCGGTTTTCTTACCTACCGACCTTTCCATTCACTATAATACTACCTACATAGGTATACTATTATTACCGCGAATTTAGATTTAATTGCTGTGCGCGAAAGTTTGTTATTGTATAGGTAATGTTTTTCCGTATCCACGATTTTATAAAAGGATCCATTATGGCGGTGGTGGCGTCGTAAGGGTTCATGGCGAGTGTGCAGTGTGCGTGCGTGGGATTGATGGCCGAGAAATTAAGGGTGCGACTAGAGGTGCAGGGAGGGTGGAGAAGAAAGCGTAAAAGGGATGATTGCCGTGTGTGACGCAGCATGTATGTACGAGTCGAGGTGTTTGGCAATTAATTTTTACACCGCCATGGACTGGTCATATTGTTATCATTATCGTTATTATTATTATTTTTATTATTATTATCATCATTATCATCATTATTATTATTATTATTATTGTTATTATTATTATTATTATTATTATTATTATTAGCATAGTATTGTGGATGGTCCGCACGAGCATTATGTATACTGAAACCGGGGGCACGTGTGCGGTTCAATTAAAAACTTCATTAAACACCCCGGGCTATAAATTCAGCGGTGCGTCTATTGTGTCCGTGGAAAATCTCGTTTTTTTCCTCGACTCGGTTTTATATTGTTATTTTTTTTCCGCAATCGTTTTATTAGTTTATTATTATTATTATTATTTTTTTTACTACTGTAACCACGACCAACAGAGATATTATTATAAATACCGTGTATATCCACGGTGTCCATTTATATCAGTCGATACACATATACGTAAGTCACGCTGCAACAATGACCGTGTGAAGACGACGATGACATACATATAAGAGACAAAGGTTTCTTCTAAAATTCAGCGATCTTCTGTCAATATTAAGGTGGATTAATAAGGTGTAATCACTTTCACCCGCCCGTCTAAGATAAATTGTTTAAAAACATCATTGCAGTTAAAATAGCCGCTAGGTTCGCTGCCTACCCGATAGAGGACTAGACATTTTATTATTTGTAGGTATGGATTTTAATAGTAAAATTATAGAAGTCTTTTATTTTTTTTTATCGTAAAAATGCATTTAAAATGATACACCTATACAGATTATTTTATAATATGGACTATATTTAATAATACATATAAATACATAATATAATAGTGACTATAAATATATTATGGCTGTTTCTAAGCTATAAACAAGTTCCATTAGTATATCAAATTCTGTCGATGTGAATAAGTGTCCTACACTTCTGTGGTTAACAAATTGGGTCTAAAATTGGCTGTGCGAATCATGAATACTAGAATGTTTTTTCTGTAAAAAATATAATAACTAATTGTCAGACCAAAAGAAGAATTCTAGACTATAATAAAATATATTTTAATAATATAATTACATTATTAACAAAAGTATTATTATTACCTATTACCAAAAGTAATTACGAGTACTACCTCCTAATAATAATCATATCAAATATTTCAAGCAATAGTTACCTACTTATTGACACATACCAGATAGGTATCTACATTATATTATTCATGAATTAATATCATAAATAACTATTTTATACTATCATATTTTATTGTATTAATAAATATAGCATAATTTATCTTCATAGGTGTATCATTTTAAATGCACTTTTATAATAATAGAAAAAAAAAACTTCCATAATTTTAATTATTTTCCCATTAAAATACATACCTACAAATAATAAAATGTCTGGTCTTCTATTGGTTAGGCAGCGAACCTAGTGTCAATTTTAACTACAGTAATGTTTTTAATCAACTGATAAGCCAAGTGTTTACACCTTATTAATCTACCTTGGTCAATACTATAACCTAGAATCTAGGTTAGATTAAGTCCTAGAATATCCCATCAAAAGTTCAAAAAACATTTCATTGTTGAATCGTGTTCCAAAATTTAGCGTTATTAATAACATTTCTATCCGGTCCAACGTTTAAATTTTATCGTTTTTTTTTTTTTTTTATTGATATTTTTTATGTATTTTTATTTGTTTTGATTAAATTTATACCAGTAATAAGGTACCTATTGTAGTTGATAACGTCATTAAACAAAATTGGTTAAAACAACCTTCCAATGAACCCACTGTTTAGTTGAATTTTGAATGGCATTTTAATATATTTTAAAGATCCCCGACCGGCTGTAAATGGGAATTCTATTTAAATCTAGTTAAATTATTATTTTCATATGTGTAAAAGGGCCATTGCAATGGTTGGCCGTCAAAATCGTCGAATTTTCAAACCCTCGAAACAGAGAAAAGTTTAAATGAATTTAACTATGGAGAAACTTTAGAGAAGGGGAGGGCTTGTAGACAACTCACCACTTTAAAACTACCTGCAAATTCAGCCAAATCGACATGTTCATGTCTGCGAACAAAATATTGTTATAAACTAAAATGTTGGTTAGCAAGCAAATAGTTTTAATAAAATTGCATTGAAGTTTTTAAAATCTAAATTACAAAACTTTATTACTCTAAATTACCAAATGTATGAATTAGAGTGTCTAGGTGCTGGGTACCCATTACTTGGATGGTTCAAATCTTATATCACAGTTAGAAAGCAATTTGTAAGAGTAGGTGAGGTATCATCCTGCGTAATTGACATCCCGTCAGACGTCCCTCTAGGGAGGCACTTAAGTCCACTACTAGTCTCTCTTTTTATTAACTCTCTATCCCAACACCTTGCAGGGCCAAGTTTCTTCTTTTTGCGGATAATATCAAACTATTTTTGAAAGTTAACTCTACGGCTTACCAGGCTGTTCTACATAGTGAGCTTAATCTTTTTTCCACCTGGGTAGATCGTCTTGGACTTGTTTTAAATCTTGACAAATGTCATTCAATTACCTTCACTAAATCACGTTCGCCCACCAATAGAGCATATACCATAAATGGTTTACCACTAACACAAGTATCTAAAATTAAAGACCTCGGTATCCATTATACGTCTTCTCTTTCATTTAATGACCATATTGACTCCATATTAGCGCGTGCTCTCAAAGTTCTCGAATTTATTACACGCAATAATAAACATTTCACATCAGTGAATTGTCTTCGTTCTCTATACTTTACATTAGTACGATCAATTCTTGAGTACATAATCGTGGTGTGGCACCCATACCTTGCGAAACACCAACATAAGCTAGAGCAGCTTCCTAACCTACTTAGCATTCGTAAGTAAAACTGATGTGGCTCCCCATGACTATGTCCGACTTAGTAGTATGTTTAACATTTCATCCGTTTCGCCTCGTCAATATAGATGGACACTTTTTAACTTCTCTTTTAAATGGAACCTTAGACGCTCCTAATTTACTGATTGAAATTCTATTCAAAGTTTCTACCTGTGGAACATGAAACCTAGCCCAGTTTTATGTTCCCCACCACTCTATTATTTATGGATTCAATCTTCCACTGTGACACAGAATGCTTCGTGTTAATAATCCAAATGTACCCTAGTTGTTTTAGCTGAGTCCTATAGCTACTCATATCATTTGTACGTTTTTTTTTAATATTATTATTATTATTTAGCTATGTTATTGCTTGTTACTGTTGTTAAATTTGTATCACAAAACAAAAAATTTAATATTTTAGTTGAGTTTTATCACTGGACTTTTATCCAATACTTGACTTTTAACACTATTTCCGCTGGACTTGATCGGTCCAGTGCGACGTCTCGACGTGGGTGTTTCAGTGAAGTAATATTAGAAGTATAAAAGGCAGTGGCGCGAACCTATAATATACACACCCATTTAAGATCCCCTAACAATGTTAGTTTAATATAAAACATTGTACGTTTACAATATTAATATAAGGAACAGTAATCATAACATTACAGATAACGCGAACTAGTCAATTTCGAAACTCGTTAATACTTAATACTTATTACTTGTTTGTTATTGTTGATATGTTTAACGTAAAAAAATGATGTACATCCTGCAGTATCATTGGATATACGTCGTTCTACTATTAAAAACTACTTTAAAAGTTGATTATTGTAAGCTAATAATCAAAATATCACGTTTGGTTGTTATGTTCATTTAATACTAGACCCTCGATATAATATGGTATGTTTTCTTGTGAACGAGATAAACGTAGGTACACGTACCGTAAATTCGCATAAAATTAATTATAAACGTTATTACCGCTATAATAATAGAAAACGGAATTTTATCGTTATTACGTTTCTCATTTAACCCACTCGTATACTTTATCAGCGAAGAATCTCCACCCAGACGGGACAATATTGTCAAGCAAACTAAACGATCCAACACACATAATAATTCAAGAATGCTCAGAATAACAAAATACCAACCAATCCACATATATCTACTCATTTAATAGAAGCCCTCGACAAAGGCATCAGAACCGCAATATTATGAGCATTCATAATATAATAAAGATCATGAATAATCTTTAAAATTCGGTAAATTGCACAAAATCGTAGTCTTTGGGGTTTCTTCTCTTTTTGGTTGTAAAATATTATTTACTCACACACACACAAAAAATAGATACCTTAAATATACTATAATTCTTTGGAAGACTATAAAGACAAATATTAATATTATAACATAATAATATTTATTACTATGTTCAAAATTATATTTTAACCTATTTTTTACAACAATTATACATCGTTTCATCCCGCAAATGTGGTTTATCGAAACGTTCGTGTTACACTCAACTATATACGACTATAAAACAGTTCTACATTATTCAAAATATATATATAATATATAATACATCGATCGAATTATATAGAAGCTTCACACTTACACGCACTCTGGCTCCCTCTCTATACGTATGTTATATATAAACTAACTATATATGAACTGAACGTAATTTTGATGTGAGAGTATTAACGATAATCGCGTGTATCGAAATCCAAAATACGGAATGTTGCGCGAATCACAAAATATCGTTTCAAAACGACGAGCCGATGATTATATTATAATAATAAAACGATTCCTCTAATAATCCGTAAAAACGCCAACTATTGGTAGACGGATGTTAGCAACATCATTTCACACGGCCTTACATTTTTTATAGGTATTTATAGGGTTTTCAGTTTTATAATAATACTAATACTTACCGAGTTCCATACAAATATTCGTAACAGTAAGGTAACATATTGATCCGAGGGAACATTTTGATCAGGTTTTTTTTGGGGTACATCTTGATCGATTTCGTACGAAATTAAATTTTAATTCAGTTTTGTTGAGAAAAATTTTGATTCGTTTTATATAAGAAAAAAAAAATGCCTATAATAAATATCACTATTCACTATTTACAAACTCTTTTGAATTGCCATTGAATTTTAAATAAATCGATGCTGGGCGTTACCACTGGGTATAGTTTCCCTACTCATACTATTCTTTATCTGTTACTTGTATTCTTTCAGTCATCGAACCTATAGTTATTGCACAATATTTGCCACTTCATATTGTAATAATTTGTAACCCAGTGGTGCGCAACCTGGGGATCACGACCCTTAAGGTAATCGTGCAATTTTGTTAGAGGGTTGCCAATAATTTAATACCGAATGAAAAAGTTGATTATAATCATAATAATTTCAGTAATTTTTTTATTATTTTAAATTGTATAAAACTCTAATTTTGTATTTTAGATTCCGAGCGTAGTGAGAGAACTATTGGTTTTACTAAGATGTTTATTCCTTTTTTTTTCTTTGTTTTAGTCTGTGAACACGTTTTTTTCTAAGTAAACATGCTCCGATTTTTAAATGTAGAAACTTTTCTGAAAGCTCAAATTGTCTAGATTGTACTTTAGAGAAGTTGATTTATAATTTTCGACGCTATTTTTTAAATAAAAGCACTTAAGTGGGAAAAAACGTAGAAAAATGTACAATTTCACGATTTCATTATTTTATAAGTACACAGACGACGTTTTCTACTAGAAAAAAATGATTCAATCGAAAAATCACAAGATACCTTTTTTGTAGTCTTTTTGATTTACTTGCAGTATCATCGCCCAAACTTTTAAGCCACTTTTGAGCTTTTAAGGAAGTTTAATTTTTGGTAGTTTATTTGATGTAAATCGGTTATACATACACGTAGAAACTTAAAACTTGATAATAATACTTATATTTGGCTTACCTAGACGAGGTGAAGTTTTCAAAATCATCTGACGACTTTTTTTTTTTTAATAAGCGTTTTGAAATCAAATTTAAACGAAAATCGCAATAATTATGTACTACCGAACTGCGTTCGGAAACATATTTCATCAAGCAATTGTTTACCGTTGCTAACAGATATAAAGAAAATAGCCTTATGTGTACTACCTTCCCCACTTCTCACCTACCGCAGTGGTCGCTCCCATCCCCGATATCAGTTCTTTTTTTTATGTTTTGGATTAATTAAATTACAGATATATTAAAATTGCCTAAAATTAATAATTTAATTTATATGAATACAATTTTAGTATACATTAAGACCATTAAATAAGTATATATTATACACTTACATAATGTTGGTAGGAACGGGGTCGTATCATCAAAATAAATAATTTTGGGGGGGTCGTAGATCAAAAAAGGTTGCGCACCACAGATTTAACCGACCAAAACGAGATTTTTATCATAATACGATCGTAATCAAATTGAATCACGCGAACGAGACGCTTTTTGGTAATCTCAAAAAATCACATTTACGCACATATTGCAATTCCCCATATTATTTCTTCCGGCACATGTGCCTGGAGATGGGTTTATTTTGATGGATGTACATATATATTATATATACATATATACAGAAAAACCGTATAATAGTATATAAAATGTTAGTTATGTTTCACTCACGCAATATTGTCCGCGAGCATTTTAAACGGAAATAAATTATATTTTAAACTTGGTTTGGTTTAGTATGTAGTATGTTCGTGTTATTTTTAATTAAAATAGTTTACTTGGTGGCGCGTATAGTGGTGCTTGTAAAAATGTTTATGCATCTTCGAAATGCACTCGGTTTAATGGTAGGTATACATATGAGAAAATGCCGTAAACCGCCATAAAAGTAATGTCGTAAGAGTCGTTAAAATTTTCCGCCAATCAGTTACGTATTAAACGTACGCGTGTATGTACAAGGTACATATTTAATTTGAATTTTAAATCTAGGTAGTTATTTTTCTATTGATTGATAGCTTAATAACAGTCAAACTTGTTTAATTGTATTCCGTTTATGTTTTCGAATCTTCGTGGAACACATTGATAACTGTACCGTTGTGTTCTTGTAGATAAGCACATAAAAAAATAAAATAGTATAGGTACCTACTATTTTAAGTATATTATTGTAATAAGAATCAACATTTTGACCTTTCTCCTCCAGCTTTATCAATTGGCTCGATGAATCTAAAAAAAAAAATGTATAAATCCCGTTTAGTGAAAATTTTACCCTCGAAATTGTCTTATTTTACGAAATATTTTAATATTCCAACGGTGTGCCATGAGCCCAACAAGCAACGCTCCTATTTTCTGTGTCTCCTACGCACGTAAACTAAATTAAAACTACAGGAAAACTAGGTTACATTATACCGTTCCTCCAATCACAATGATCAAAATAATCCATTTATAATGTTCTTCGACGGGAATGCCAGCAGTCCAATCTCCCTTATCGACAGTTTTATACCAGTTAAACAATGCAAGTACCTAATGTAAATACCATATTTCTCAGTGACAACCTTCAATCGTTATTAATTTATCCTTTTTTTATTTTTTATATATTTATTATGTAGATGACTCAATAGATAAAGGTAAATATACCGGACTGGAATCTTCTACGAAAATTCGACTTTCGAAAAACTTCATGGATAAATATGAAAACGCCGTTGAAATAACATCGATTCATTAAAATAGTGTTCAATGTCATTATTTTGAACACACTTTTTCAAAGTTAAACAAATTTCCTTATACATTTATTATACATTTTTTTTAAATCTACCTGTACGATGTAAACAATTTGGAACATTTTCGAAAAAATGTTATCTGGGAAAAAATATTTATCTTAGAACATATTATACCTTTTTTTATATAGATTCTGAGTATAGATAAAAATATACAAGCGATTCAGATGTGTTTACACTATAATAATGCTAATAATTGTGTTAATATAAAATTATTTTTATAAAATAAAGCACCCATATGAGTAATTAAAATTAAAATATTTATTTTAGATTAAATATTCTTTAATGATTCAGGTATTAATAATTATTAGTTCAAATATTGTTCAGTTGCTAAAAAGCATAAGCCGAGCGCACGACGGAGGCATGGGAGTCCAGGGTCTCCACTGCGAGATTTCCCTCGCTGTGCTTATGCTAATGAGTACCAATGAATACCAATATTACATTTATGTTCCATACATAATATGACGGTTTTGTTTGTAAACTATACACTCTTGCAATTTTTTTTTTTTTGTCTAATTTCTGAATTACTTATACAAGTATAAAATCAATCCACATTTTGTTTTTTTTTATTGAAAATGCCTAAAATACCTTTGAGTTTGCTGACTAAAATTTTTTTAATCTTTGTCGTTAAAATATTTCAATAAAGATTTTAAATTACCTCGGGAACCTATTAAACTAATTAATAATAACGTCGAACAAATTATAATTGATAAAAAGGCATTTTTTTTTTCTTCGTCGAACAGATTCTTCTTGTTAAATTACGATCAAAGAAAATTATTCTTATTAAAACAGTCAAATCGTTGAAAATGTGATAAAAACCCTGTAATCACTAATATATATTCGAAAAATTAATCGAAAATACACGTCACCGATGCGCCGTCATCAAGCAATTATTCTGGTCTGCCAACTAAATGATTAAGACTAATTGGAGACTTAAATAATCTTAAAATATGCAAATGCTATCTTCGCCAGATTCATATAAAACAGCGGTTCTGAAACTTTTTTCCAGCGGTGCCCTTTTTTGGACTAAATTTAGCCAGCCACGGTATCCTGATTTAAATACTACCGGTAATGTATATACAACACTAATTCTCATTGAAAATCATTGTTTATAATTTTAATGAATTTCATTCAATATAAGCATTCTAAACATATACAGCCGATTTAATAATTTTTTTTTTTTTTTTTTTATAAGATGCAATTTAAAAATAACAAAAATTCCAAAAAAAAAAAATATATCAATACCTAAATTATAAATATTTTTTTATGAGTCACGGTGTCCCTTAAAAGTGCTCGTGATACTCTTAGCAAAGAAAATATCAAGAGCGCTTTGCAATTATAATAAATTAATCGAAAATTTGAAAGAACAATCGATTTCAAATATAAACGTAAAAACTCTAAAAAAACAATTTTGTTTTTTTCTTTAAAAAAAAAAAAAAAAAGTAAAAAGTTTTTTGAATATATTCCTTCTCATTATTTTATTTACTAACAAATTTAAAAGTATAGATAGGAATTTCACATTAAAAACGCATCATTGCCTAATTGCAAAACTACCCAGATATATCTCGGTACTATAAAATCTTAGAAATGTAAAACAAATACTTTTCGTGTAAATAGTAACGGCGTACCTAGAAAATATTGAGTGAGCTGCTGCCAGTCCTGATGTCTGAAATTTAATTTCATTATTTAGGTAATAAAAACCGCAGAAATCATGATACATTTATAATAATAATTTTTTATTTAGAATGTTTGGTAATACTACCTCGTGTAGTAAATTGATTTTTCTTATGGATTTAGAAAATTGTATCATGAAATCAAATAATAATTACTTTGTAACATATTATTTTTAATTATGTTTAATTTTTATATTATAAAATGTTCGAAATGTGTTCCTTTATTTTCAAAAATTCAAAAACCTGTTACTTGGTTAATTTTAGGTTTAGGTTCGTGTTCAATAGATTAAAATGACTAAGAAAAAAATGATTTATCCATATAAAATGACAAAAATAAGAATTGTTACCGAAAAAAGTAATTTTAATTACACATACGCACACTGAAAGGATTAAAATTACTTAAAATTATCACTCCGGTACTCCCCATCCAGACGGGACACACTGTATATTGTATATACAATACACATAGATGTTGCCAAATTTATTAAGACATCATTAATATTTTTTTAAATTACCAAAAAAAAAAACCACAGAACGGATGACAGCCGCTTTCCGTTTCTCAAAACATCTAAAATCGAAGCCAACATTATACCTACACACATTCATCGTTAACGAATCCTCTTTCAACATTCCTATATATGCGTATGTTATTAAACAAATACTTCGTTTCCAGGAGAATGAAAACAAAATAATACCTACTTCATCTTTCCGTTAGGCATTCAAACACGATGGTTATTATTGGCGTACGGCCAAACGTTATATAAACGGTTTTCAAATCTATATAATAAAAGTGTTATTTTCCTTTTTGTAACTTGCAGCCTACTTGGAAAAATAGTATATGCTCTATAGTATGGTTTTTGGAAACGGCCTTATAAAAACAATATATTTGTACACACGATGATTCATTTAGAATCATTATATTAAAAACTATTAACTTTTAAAAAAAATAAATACATGTATACATACATTTTTTTTAAAAAAAACAAGCAGTTTTAAATTGTAACACTATCTTTATTTTTGTCACCATTATTTTTGGTGATGAAACCGCAACCTACTTTTATTTTTCAAATAGCAACCTATTTGAAAAAATTCCATAAATATATGGAGTATTAGTTAAAATAAATGTTGGTGTTGAAATTTCATTTTTATCAAGCCATTGACGAGATGTTCCACTTTAAAGTTTAGTTAGGGAGAGAGAGTAGTGGAACATCATTTGTAAAGCGCACAGAGTTTTAGTATATACTTCTCCTACGGCCCTACCTAAACATAGAAATGAAAAATTTTATAAAAACTATATACCCAATAAATTTAATTTTGACATTTTTAATGTAGGTTGCCATTAAAAAATCAAAAGTAGGTAATATTTTCTTTCCCAAATATAAAGGTGATAAAAAAAAAAAAAAATTCTTAAAAAGTTAATACTTGCCGTAATAATGTTGTGAACCCACTTAAATTGATCATCTTGTACGCAAGGAAATAAATTATATTATTATTTCATACTTTTGATAGTATATAATAATAGAATCTGAACCTAACCAAACTTTCACTTAAATTTGCAGCAGCCGACCGGGTCATTAATTAAGTATACATTTTTAAATTTCCATTCGACTCTTCAAAACGACAACGATGATACTAAATAATTATAAATTGGAATACATTTCAACGCAATCTAAAAACCCAAAAAGACAATGCAAATATTATTGCCTACTGCTAAGTATATTTTATAATGAAATTAAAATTTTTGCACGTTCTCGCGAAATCAAAAGTTTTAATATATTTCCTTACAAAATGTCTATAATGAATTTAACTATACCTATGCATATTTAATACAAAGTAATCAAACCTCTCCCACTAGTTTAACGTTTCCGGTTGTTGCAGTTATATCTACGCATATTTAAGCGTATACAGGAAAATAATAATTTTAGAAAATCTGACATATATTTCACACCATGGGTAGGCCACTGTTATAAGTAGATGTTGGGAAGGTAAAATGTATACAAGTTAATTTTGATTATGTTTTGTGTGCAAAGATAAATCATTGCAAATGAAATACGATTCTGTGCGGATTAGTATCATTTTTGTTTGTTTCCTTTATGTCAACCCAGGAATCAACAAATTATTAAGGCTAATAGATCGACATTTGTAGTCAGTTTTATTTTTAATTTATTAAGAAAATTGTTGGAATTATAAAAATTGTTTTCAAATATTATACCACCGTGCCGCGCCGGTCAGAAATTCTTCATATTCTAAAATGCAGCATGAAAAAATTGATTATTTTACTCTGCAATTTTCTATAAAAAAATAATAATATTAGGTATTACGAAAACAATTTCAAACAATTAGCCGAAAAATCCCGTATCTTTTGTATGGAATGTTTACTAACCTTATAGTTGCTTTCTATATAAACTAAATACTTGTAAAACTAATAGTTTTATCGTCATACTCAGAATCTAAAAGTGCAAATTGATGAACTGTTCCTTTTATTTTTTACAAATAAAAATATATCTAGATAATTGTATTTATTATATTATTCTACGTATGTATCAAATATACAAAAAGAATTATGTTTCAAATATCAAAATACGATAAAAGAAATTTTAGAGTTTCAAAATTTTAACATTGCAGTACCAACAATTCGAATTGATGTTTGCAGTAAAGGGTCAACAGTTTTTCCTTCGTTTTGATCCCTGTTCGGGCTGCTCTTCTGTATATTTTCTGTCCAGAAAATCCTTGTACAAGCTATAATCTAAATTATTATCTCGAACAAGTTTCAAATATTTGATTTCGTCGACCACTTTTTGGATTTTTTTGTTCAGCTTGATCAACTGTCGATTAATTTCGTCCATTTGGTAATCTCCGAGTTTAGTATAAATGTACCTATAACCATGCCAAAACGTTTTGATTTAAAGCGGTAATAATTGTCAGTCGAATATTTAGTTTTTATAGGAATCTGAGAAATAAAACATCTGTATTTTAACCACATTAAAATTATTATATAGAGTGTAATAGATTAATATAAATTCCTCTTTTTACTACAAGTGTTTATAATTATTTACCTAACCTAAAATATTTATTTCTAAAAAAAATTCCATGTGTTAGATCTCTATTATATGATAAACTAATAAAAATACTACTTGTTGTAATTTGATTTTATATATTGTTTATTATCATATTATGTGTGATATAATTCTATTCTATAAGTTCTTGAGTGAAATCTTCAATTCGCTAATATATTATAAAATATTACAATATTTATTATACTTTCACGGCTAAACCGCTAAAACATTCTTAAAAAAATTTTGTGAGGAAAGTAAACTCTTAACGGATTGTTGACTCAAACACTTAATTTTTTAGTCCTTTAATTTTATTAGTTTTTTTACCATAATATTATTGTAACAAAATATCTTTGGTTCCAGAAAAGAAAGGCTTAAGTCAATTTTTATAATTTTTTATAATAAAATTTTTCCTCCTTTTATTGTTCGGTCTAAATTGCAAAAGTGTAAGTATTTTCAACATTTAATTTATTTGTATTAAAAATTGTACACAATTTACTTTATTTCTTTATTTTCCTTAATATAAATTAAATTTCTTTATTTCCTGGGATATATTCTAACATAATTTTGTTGGTACCAATTCCTAATACGGGAAGATATATACGCTTATCTGTTTATCAACGCTTTTTCTATTATACTTGTAATTTAAATTTTTCTCTTATTTAGTTAGCTACAGAAATGTGTTTCTGTGCATACATAAATCATTTCTTTTTATACTCATTATAGCTAAGATTGTAAAAAAAAAACTATTTCAAACTACAAAGTTGTATAATATAATAGTGGAATTGTTAGAGAAAGAGCAGGGAGTGGTTTATTTATAATTTTTGCAGTGCACATAAAAAACTCAAGGAAATCAATTGATAGATTATTTTCAGCTCAAAAAGAATAAATTAATAAATCTTCACTTAAAGAAAAATAACTAAGTAAAATTTCGAAAATATTGGTTTTCGTTTGGACACTTATTTCACAAGCTTCTTAGCTTTATTAGTTTATAGACAATGTTTTAAAAATATTACACTAATATTATTCCGTAAGCAGTGGTGCACTACCAAAATAAAATTGGGGTATAGTAGATATAATGGTTACTACACCCCCTTCATCTAAATCGTTCCCTAGTCACACCAAATTAGTAATATATTAAGCTATATTCTTTAATTACTTGAATTATACAATTGATTTCTTTATGATTTTTAACGTGTATCTATATTTTTAGACCACCACCACCACTCAACTAAAATTCTAGGGTAGTAGCTATTACTCCAGGACTCTCTATTGTGCAATATTGTTCATAAGAAAAGAGATGGATTGAAATATTGAATTACGAAAAAAAATAACAATTATAATAATAAAATAAATATAACAGTAAACTAAACGAGAATAATCTAAAAGTAAATTATTATTATTCTTAATTTTGACAACTAATAAATAATTATCAATTATTATAATCAAAGTAAAAGTAATACGACTGATATAGTAAAGAAACTCTCGTTTATCAAAAATTGGAACTTAGTTGAAAACTGTGATCATGAAATAAACGACAAAATATTCAATTTTGACAGTGCAAATATTATGATAACTGTTTTATTATTGTCAGACTGAATTTTGTGCGAGGCCAGCCTGCTGATTTCAGTGAAAAAATATGTAAATACAGCCAAGTTTCTTTTCTGTGTCGAAAGAAACAAACATAAACTACAGTCACGTCAAAAGTTCAGAGAACGCTGTAGGAGAGAAATGTTTCCGGGAAAAACGGTCAACTATCCGTGTGGTTTTAAAAATAGGTCGAAATTCGGATTCTGAATTTGCCGAAAGTGCTCGAGGTCTTGGGCTATGGATTATCAGACGTAGAACCGGACGTGATGGTTTTCCACTTATCGGTTAGGCTGTGGTCGCCGACTCCCTGTCACCCGCGATTGTACCGCACTGGGTTGTTCAGTCAAGCACAAAAATAAAACGCGCCATTTTTAATAGTAAAACAATTTTATTATTAGCTGGTCCGTGACAAATAAAACGCCAGCGGTGACGGCGACTATTATATTATTATCGAGTCATTACCGCTGCGTGACAAAACCGAGAAGAGACACTTTGCGTATTAAAGATAAACTATCGTGCAGGCATCCATAATCGCCATTTTTCCATAAATGTTATTCGACTAATATAGTAAAGGATAACCACGATTTATAGTTGCAACGTTATACTACGTTGTATCGAACACGGTTTACAATTTTTTTTTAGCTTTGGATATTAGTATTTCAAAATAATAATGTATCTGTATTTGGATTAGTTCTTCCCACGAACACGTGATAAGGATAAAAAAATCTTAGAACATAACCTTAAATATTCCAATAGGTATTGTTTCATATGGCTCTATGAATGAAGTACATATTATACGTGTACCACAAATTCGTTACGAGTCACCGGTCACAAATTGACAGTAAACTAAGTTGGTACGATTACTAACTCGTAGTAATCGGTGACAATAAAGATGTTCATTTCAAACTTGGTGTATAAAATATGATTTGCCCCATCAACTAGATAACTATCAAAACGGTTTAAATAAATGTTGTACTTGAGTTGTATATAAAACAAAAACGAAATTTCCACAATTCAATTAAATGAATTGTTTTATACCGTTGATGGTTTGATATCATGATCGTGAACAGAGATAACACGCTGGTGAACAAATGGGTTTAATATGTGAAGTAATTATTCTTAAAGTAATGATGAAACGTCACCGCTCGTCACACAATTTTGTAGCCGAATTATTACCGGTGTTACCAGTGGTACAAAACTGATTCCATTATTTTCGATTCAGTGGATTTCAATTTTAAGGAAAAAAAGCCACCGGTTACTATCAATGAATTTACGGACTGTGGTTATTATAAAGTTCATTTTTAATGCAAGCAAAATCGTAACATTGTATCTCGTTGTTCAGTGTCCACTATTGTAGTTATATTATTAATGTCCTTAATAATATTTAATTAGGTATTCCCTGTGGACAATAACTCCCGCCATCTTATTTGATGGCTAAAACTGACCTTTGGCGTTTTAGAGACATCAAACTCCCTACTTATGCAATTTTATCAAAATATGAATTTTTAGCAAACCTAATCTTGGTTTATTTCACCAAAATCATATTTTCGCTGTTTTGTGTATAATGTGATAATGTGATAATCTTGTAACTACACTAATTAATTATCAGTTATATTTCTCTGACAATTGCATGTAGGCAATTGTTTTGAGCAAAGGCAGTAATTTACATTTTTTTTATTAATGATCATTTTTTATTTTTTATTTATGTTAATATGTTAATCAGGCACATTGACAAAGTCGCCCAAGTCCAGACCTCCCTCCATTTATAAAATGTATGCAAGGATGAAAAAAGTATAGTATAAATTATTTTTAAAAAAAAACAAAGAAAATATTCATTAATTCAACATGATTTAAAACATATATTTACTGGTAGACATGTTGTGGCCAAGGTCTTTCGTTTAATAAACTAATCAGAACGTCTGTAATCGCTTTTGTCACCCCTTTCTCTTCGAGGTACTTCTCGAATGTCATCCAATCTTTAAAGTTGGCCTGTTAACATATTTTATATTTAGTTAATTTTTAACATGTTCAATACCAAATGGAATTGAAAAAAAAGAAAGATTTTCATTCAAATACTACTAAATTAAAACAAATTATTACATAATAAACTTGGTGAAAAGTATATCTAGTACCTAAGTAAAATAGTTTACCTATATATTTTTTCTAATCAGTAATTTATAGATTTTTATCTACTTAAAATAAAAAGAATAGCATAAAACCAGTATTTTGATAACTTTACATTCAAAAAAAAAAATTTACATGTACACAACTCCTATGAAACAGTGGATTTCCAATCTCCATAAAAGGCTATTCTTGAAGATTAAAGCAGAATAACTCAGAAAAATTTTGTTCAAATTTCGATTACAATATATCAACATTTTCAGATAAATCATCTGAATGAAAATTAGCATTAAGACATATAGAAACTTATTTAAAAAATAAAAGTTATCAAAAATCCAAGTATTAAAAAATATTGCATTCCGCGACCCTTAAAAATTCTAAAAATCAGAATTTGAATTTGTGTATAATTCCAGCCTAAAAAGAGCTAATACTGAGAATGGTTGTATTACTGTTATAGTTGGAATGTCAGGAAAGTAAGATATATCTATAGTTATTTACTTTATATCTATAAGCAACGATAAACCATTGCTAACGAAAAACCGTAATTTGTGATCAAAAAAAAAAAAAAAAAAATTGAAAGTAATGTAACATTTGTCGATGATGCGTACAGATATACATTGAATTCTTCCCAATTTATCATCATCTTCGGTGGGCCACCTATCATGCGAAGTATGGCCGTATTTTTTTTTAATTATTTATAAAATATCAAAATAAATATCTAAAATTGAAATTAATCAATTTCGTCTCCAAATCTATAGCTTATAATTTAGAAAACTTATCTAAAGGTATACAAAATATCATGTTACAGTCAAATATTCCATTAAATACTTAATTTTTCAAAACATGACTAGTATAAAAACTTTTCTAAATTATATAATGTAAAATACTATATAGTCCTTATTTTTATTAACTCTTTTTGGGGGGTTTGAATGGTTACTTATTTTTGATTTTCAAATAGCAACTTATATTAAAAATACCGTAAATAGACAGAGAATTAGTTTAAATATATTTTAGTGTTGAAATTTTCGTTTGCCGTTGATGAGATATTCTAGTTTAAAGTTTCGGTAAGGACATAAATTAATAGAATATTATTTGTTGGGCAGCCCAACGTACAGTGGTGCACTACTCTCTCACTGCCAATTCTTAAAAGTGAAATATATCATCAACGGGTTGTCAAAAACGGAAATCAAAAATTTCAACACGAAAATCTATTTAAAATAATACTAAGTCTGGAATTTTCGGTATAGGTTTCTATCAAAAGTCTTAAAATCAAAAGTAGGTAGTTGATTCACGCCCAAAAATAAGGATATTAAACGTTTTAGCAATTATGATTATAAAAAGTTTCAAAATATGTCATTTGTTGAAAGAATAAGTAATTCATGGAAAACTTAACTGCAACATGAAATTTGAAAGACCCTGTGTGTTATAGTCTACACAGTAACCCATATGTACATGTCATGACTCTGATACATTATACTATGACATTATGGGAATTTCTTTCAGCCCCTTGGTTACGCCACTGGATAACGCATTAGTACTTGTCTATATATGTATTTTTAGCACAAATAAAGTTCAATCGATAAGACATCTGCAGTACATAAATATAATTAAAACGTAAAACGCGATTGTCTTTAATTAAACATTTATAATATTCAAAATGAACGTTTCACTCGCGTGTTTCTAGGTTAATGAAATTCTTCTGAAAATTAATATTATTATGCACGCAACAACTTCATAAACTTACAATAAATAAGATAAAATTTGATACACTCGGAATCTGTGTTGAGCTTATGATCGAGTATCAAGAAATAAATAATTTTACAAAAAATACGTCGAATCACGTAGATCTTACTGACTAGACTCTAGATTATAAAATATAATTTATAACATACACATTTCTGTACATTATTATAGTAAATATCGGATTGTATACACAAGGTAATAATATGAGATATGACGGAATTACACATTTAATCCGTTTACGAACACGATGTCTTGTTTAATATTTCGTCAATAATTATTACAATATTATTATCATGTCACGTATCTACTCATGTATACACTTGTGCTAATATCATACAATTAGCGAGGAGAAAGATAGAGTTAGGTATCTCATCGCAGTATTAAAATTCCACCGGAATCGATGGATAGTGCAATTATAATTCAACGATGATAAAAATTTCGGACATAATTCGCACCATGGGTAGGCCACTGTTGTATTAGGTGAAAAGTATAGATGTAGAGGATTAAATGTTTGATTAAATCATCGCTACTTAAAAAGTGGAGGTCAATAAACTGGTTAAGTTATTATGTTAATCATGATTTCCTCCTTGTAGCCAGTGAATCAGTAACCCAGAAATCAACAAAATAAAAGCGATGACTTGGATCATTCGTTGTCAGATTTTTCAATTTATTTTTATAAAAATCTTTTGGGCATATAGAAAAATGTTTCAAATAATGTAACACCGGGTAAAAAATCCGTATTTTAGATTCTGAGTGGAGTGAGGAATGTATTCGTTTATAATGATGTTTATTTTTTTCTATCTGTGAACAACTTTTCTACCAGCAATTTCGCTTTGATTTACGGCGATAGCACGTTTTGTGAAAGGAAATTTACCGTGTTGGTACTATAAGGAAGTAATTTTTTGATTTTCCTAGAATTTTCCCCAAAAAGTGGGAAAAACCGAAAAAACGTGAGAAAAACGAGAAATAGATATAATAATTACAAATGCATATGTAACCATTTTACTATAATATGACAAAGATATAGTTAAAAAAACAACACTACTAACCAAACTCCCCTCAGAATCGTTTTTCGTTAGCAATGGTTAAGTGATACGTAAAAATATACATTAAATTTCCCCTATTTTACTTTTCCAACTTCTCACCTACAACAGTGGACCACTCACGTGTGAATTATGTCCGTCTTTTTAAACACATTTTGTATACAACTTTAAGTATTTTTACTAATCGAAAATGTATTTCGGGGGAAAAAACCAAACAAACATATCTAGGAGAGAATAATTCCGCATATTTTAATTTCGATTAAATAAATAGTATATTTTATGTGGTATAAAAATTGTTCTTATAACAGTTATAACTATCAATATTTTTATACTCACGTTGTTTTGGACTATAACAATATTTTCCATAACTATTGTTCGGTGGTTTTATTATATGTCTTCTTTATTTGTGTTTTATCTCTTTTGCAGAGACTCTTATGAGTACGAAGCTTAATAACACATATGACGTATTTATATATGTTTATTGTAATATTGTTATAAATTCTACACGAATTACACTTATATATAAATTAGAAACCATGGAAATTTGATCACTATAGCTCGATACTTGTAATTGAATATTCCAATTTGCTATATATTTTCTATAATACGAAAACATGTATTCGTTCGAAAATCGAGTATCGGCACGTTTTGATATAATACATATCTATATCCCTTCTTATTAACAAACTCAAATTCTATTAAAATAGTATATTGTTATATTTAATATCTTATATGGCCGTAAGAACGTATGACTAAGACATTTTAAAATTAATAATTTGAGAATACCTTTAAGAGTTTTCAAAAATAAAAATATATGTCATGACGTTTTTAAACCGTAAAAGTCACGATTTAACGAAAAATCAATTTAAAGTTGTTTGTATCACTGTTTCAGTTTGTTTATACGTATATATTTATATTGAAATATAGAAAATATACGGATTTTAATATAACAAAATCGAGTTTAGTGTAATATTATAACCTCGGTGCTTCCGTTTAATTTTCTTGTAAATACCTGTAGGTACTTATATTATTTTCTACTGTCGGAACATTCGTTATAACCGCCATATAAAAAAAAATTATAATATAACATTATATTCTGCGAAGTATTCCATTAAGTTTTCAGCGTAACACGCGTGTAATAAAAACAGCTACACAGATTTACTGCTTCCGGTTCCCGTCAAATGTTGAAAAACGCGGATTTAATACCTATCGTATTTTAATGAAATACGCCTGTTAATATCTAAGCAAATATTATGCAAATATAATATTAACTTTTTGTTTTAATTGGCTATATACAGGTGGGTATAAGATTTAAAAATTTTGATTAAAAAAAAAAAAACCGTAAATCTATTTCAGAGGTTCTCTTTCTTTCTATAGGTACACGGCATTTAAAAAAATTTGTTGTCCATTTGTTAGGTGTAATATGGGTTCTGTAAACAGATTTGAATTCAATGTTAACTGTGTAAGCGAGATCGAATTGATCTCTTTTTCGATTTAATTTTAGTTTTTTTTTCTTCGTTAGATTTATTCAAACTGATGGACGAAAATTAGTTTAAATTTCTACTTTATGTATGTGTTAGACAAAGAAAGATACGAGAAAATGTATGATTATAATATTGATTTTTCTAATAATTGTAGGATAAAACCAATAAAGGCATGACAATAGAATAATTATATCATTCGATGATTTTTTTATGAACTTTTTAAACAATTTTTGACATTTTTTCAACATTTAAATGACCGAACACCCGATCACCCATTTTTATGATTCCTTAAAATTACTGAAAAAATATTCAAGCCGCTTGTGTTGCTAATTCACTACACTAAATTTCTCCAGTCCTTGTTTCACCCCATCCGTCAACCAATCGCTTCTTTGGACATTCTTTAGGTCTGTTTCCAGCTAGGGAAGAGTTTAAGGAGAAGGACAGCCCGAAAAGACGAAGTTCCCTCCTGGCACGTCACGATAAAAAAAAAGTATGTTTCTAGTAAGTATCCAATTAGTTTTCGCCTTTAGGTTAGCTGTAGATTCCGATCTCCCCTTAATATACACGTCCAAACCTTAATACATATTATGAATAAAAAAAAATATATAGGGATATTCTAATGATTTTTCAATTTCAAATGCATAACAATCATTCGCATATTATTATTGTTACTATTCCAAACGGTACTGTACTTATTATTTTAAATAATTTAAATAAGCAATTAATTTTCAACCCCCTGAGCGATAAATATTGAAACTATAACTTTTACGAATTAATATTTTATGGATTTAGAATAAAATATAAGTCCAATCGTGAATTATTACGAAAACATTCGAAACAATAAATTGTTAATTGTTTCGGAGTTTTAAAAACTTCTTAAAATTTGACTTACCATATAATTGAATAGGAACGCTGAAAAGAAAAATAAAAACTTTAATCCCATAATGCGAACATTATAATTGTTTTAAACTGTTAAAATGTAACTTTTTTCTTTGTTCTGATTTATACCTACAAAAGTACCTAAATTGTTCCGGGTTCCTATTATTGAATATTGTAAAAATAAACCAACTGATACAATAGTTATTACTGTTTAACATCAAATTATGGTTAACATAATTGTAAACAAACATAAAACACCGTAAAAGCAGTAGCTAACCTGAGGGTCAGTCTAATTTATCACGTGATTGAATGATCAACAATAAACCCAATGTGTGTAAGAGAAGTTGCACTTTGTAGGTGAAACATGGCACTTGTTTAATTATTCTGGTGAATGGCTACTGAGTAATAGCCAGTGGGCCACAGCCATAAATAGCCACGCCCTACCGTTTCAGGCCCTGTCTTGTTTACGTGCACTGCTCTGAGACAAACGATAAATGCACCGCGTGATAGGGATCCCATTCCGGAATATCATATATAGGGGAATACTATCAAGACGTCTCTACAAGTCTCTACAAGTCTTGTGGGGACGTGTTATCTGAAACCGTATCACGTGGAGTTGTATTACCTGGGATCATATCATGCGATATAATTGATCGTATGACCCATGAAAACAATTGGACATTTTTTCTGTGGTCATATTTTTTGCCACCATAGAAGAGTATTTAATTATTGCCTATTGTTCGTGGAACATATTTCTATGATGGTAATAATTACTATGGAAAAAGAGAGTCCAAAATTGTCCTCTATCTAATTTTGTTTTTGACCTCATTTTCCTCTGGTCACTTTTGATTTGCGCATCGTTAGCATTTCAATCTTTCACATTCCTGTCTCGTAATACAACAATCACTGGAACTAAAAGCATAAATATTTGTATTCAAAATTGTAAATCTATTGCTCTGTTTACATTTCGAACGCATTTAAAATTTCTATGAATTCACTGCAGATCAATACTGATTATAATAAAAAGCTTTAGAGTGAAAATTCATCACGTATATAGGATTTTTATTTATCGACTGCATAAAAAAATAGAATTATTTACGCGTAGGATTATTTTTTACTTTGAAAGAAAGTAATTAAAACATTTTTGTTTTCCGTTCAATTAAATAAGAACAAAAATACAAATATACATAAACACACATATATAATATAGTGTATAAACTCATACCTGAATGTATAAGTACATTAAGAAACAATTTTAAAAAGAATTTAATTATTGCCTATAGTAGAAAGAATGTTCGGAAAATTGATTTAAAATGATTTTATCATAAGACTAATTTAATTATTACTATATATATGTATATATATTATATTGTATTTAATTGTTATAGGTACCTTTTATTCATTCAAATAAAAAATCACCGACTAAATACAAAGTAATTTTTTTTTCTAAGAAATACAATAATGCGTTATAAGTATCATCCGTGGATTCCACTCTTTCATATTATGCAATATAGGTGTGTACTTTGTTGGGTTCTGTACCACTAGGGTAGTGGTTTTTAACCGGGATGACATTTCACCCTAGAGTAACGGGTAACGTGGTCCCAGTGATGGGGTGACACGAAATCCTCAGGGAAAACGAACCTAACCTATGTGGGTGATATGAATAATAATAAAAAAAATGGTTAAAGATCGTGTCTTCAACTTTTTTTGACCACTATATTATGATCTAACACAGTACATTCCAAACTTTTTCAAACTAGATGTGTGAATAATCCGTGGGTACAGCCGGGTATCATGTGTATATAGTATTAATTCCTAAAAGTTTGATGCTACAATGACAAAAACACCAGATTATGTGTAATTAATAGTTGTATCCGAAATGAACCATTGATATATTATAATGTTGTGATAATATTTTAATGAAAATAAAACTATACATTAAGCAGCGAAAGGGGAATTAAATTCAGGTTTGCTGCCCCGATTCTTCTGAGTCCACGTCATCGTTTAAACTCATTAATCTGTTTTCTTTTAAGGGTGTACGTAGGGTGGGGGGGGTGCACGCACTAAAGCATTCTTTCTAAAAACAAAAAATGGTGATCTCCTCGGTTGTAATATAAACGTTTGTAATTTGGAAATTTCTAAACATGTACCTACCTAATATAGTGCAGTGTTGATAAAAGATTAAATGTCTATGGTTTTTGGTATTATGTATTGAAATACGTAAATAAACTACCGTGTTCAAGGATAGACGATTTCTATCATTATTTTTCGGGAACCCGAATAGTTTACTAATGTTTCCCCTGGAATTTCATTAGCTCTCCCTTGACAAATATATCAGACAACAAAATATATTTATTAAATGAACAATGATGTCTATAATAGCACTATTATTAAAAATGCTACCGAAATTTTAACAAACATTGATAATGATATAAAAAATTAATTAAATTATATTTTATCATTTTTACAATAAATAATGAAAGAGATTATTGATTTAGTAATACTGCAACTAAACAAGTAGAAGGATGTTCAATATTTGAAAATTGTAGTACGCTATCGAATGCATTAGAAAAACATAATGAACAATGTATGATTGTTTATCTGTGTGTGAAAATAATAAAGACTGTATTATAAAAATTTTTTGAATTCAACACTGGTCGACGGTCGCAAAGAATTCTTGAATTATTAAGTAAATTTGAATGTTCACTTCCATTAACTCTGTATTCGTTTTTATACTTATATTATTTATAATAAAAATTGCGATGACCAAATTAATCGTTCAATCAAAGGTCGTGTACCTAACCCCTGCTACAGTAACCACAAGGACTGAAATGAATAACCAATCTAACCTCGTCGTTCTATAAAACAACTACTCCTTCAAAGTCCGAACAACATCATTATTGTTTATTATGAGGTAATACAGCTTTTAAAATTATTTTTTATTATAACCAGTACGGGATTATTACTGATACACGACACACGAATTAACGAATACTAACTGATCGTTTAGAAATAAATTACTATTGAAATTAATATGTTCGTTCACTTTAATCTAGATTTGTTTAAATGGCTTTTGCTAGTTTTAGTTAGCAGTTTTTTTTTTCCTTGTTTTACTTTCACTATTTTGACAGGATATCAACATCTGTGAAATTGCCCCCCCCCCATTTTGTTGTATGAAAATCAAACCGGCGCCGAAATTTTGAAACTTATTTGCAACAATTTGCAACGAAGTTCTCAAAATTTGCAACTCAATACTTTTGATGTAGTTCAACTTTTTCCGATGGGGGGGGGCAACTTCACGAAGCCTCCTCACATTTACACGTATTGACTCCAAACCGGTTCCAAAATGTTGCGATAGTTTGCAACGACATTTTAATACTTGTCAAACTTAAGTTGTAACGGTAAACCGTTCTATACCGGTGAAAAAGGAAATATATTTAATATTTTAACACATCTACTTATTATTAGGTATGTTTTTACATTTTACCCATATTTTTTGACGTTACAAGACAGTTTAATGACGTTCAGTCAATTTGTTTTCGATTATAATAGATTATACGTTTTTTCACCGGTATAGAACCTTTACCGTTACGACTTGAGTTTGACAAGCCGTAAAATTTCGTTGCAAATTAGTCACAACATTTTAACATCGATTTGCAGTCGATACGGAAATGTGGAGGACTGCGTTAAGTTGCCCCCCCCCCACGGAAAAACTGTTCTCTCAGGAAAAGTTTTAAGTTGCAAATTAAATAATTGTTGCAAATAAGTTTCAAATTGTTGGCGCTGGTTTGGTTTTCATACAACAAAGTAAGGGGGGGCCAACTTCACGGACGTGAGATATTAAACATTACTACTACAACACCTATGTAAAATGAATAAAAAGTATATGCTTTAATAATAAATAATTACCTATTGTTATTAATGTTTGTTTGCGTTATCTAGAAATAACTAATATTTTTACCTACGTATTTTTAGTCTGTGAAAACGCTACCTCTTTACACAATAATATAGATAACTACTATTGATAAAATTAATGTTGCAACAAATATATTATGATTAACAATCGTTATTTTATAGAAACAACTAGCACTGAAATGCGTAACATTAATAATAATATGTGAATAATACCCACACAATAGTGAAATGTATTATTACATTACAATAGCGTATCAAAATCACGTAAAAAATAGCTGTGTACAAAATAGACAAATCAATAAAAAAAAATATGTCCTAGGATAATGAGGACGAGTGCAGCCAGTGTTATAATTTAATGTATACCTGTAAGCAACAATAAACCAATAAACCAGCTTACGAAAAAACAATTCTGAGCGGAGTTTAGTTGATTTAGTTTATTTGTTTCATGTTATACCGATTTTCCCAGTTTTCCTACGTTTATTTCGGTTTTCCTATGTTTCATCCCGGTTTTTCAAATTTGATGAGAAAACTCCTAAGACAATTTGAAAATGATTTCATTAAAGGACCTCCCCACGCCGATTTCCTTTCAGAAATTGTTCTACACGTAGAAATCCGAGCAAGTCTTCTGGTAAAAAAGTTGCGCACAGATAAAAAAAGAAAGAAAATACAATTTTGTAAAACTATAAGCTTCTTCACTCCGCTCAGAGTCTAAAATAAATTTGTTATTCGTGGCATGGATTCAAGAGAACGTTTTCCTTCGTATATTTAATAAAATATTGATGCGAATTCAGTTTCCATAGTGAAAATAGCACATTATACAATTATTGTTTTACGTTGTTAACGATACACACGCAATAAACGCGTAAAACTACGTAATACCGTGGTATGATTCATTGAATTGAATTCTAAGTATAATGATTTACAAAGGTATGTTTTTTTCTCGAGGAACACTTTTATGGTACCTAAGTAAAAATGCTTCAAGTTTTTCATATCATACTTTAAATCTGTGGTTTTCAGATTGTTGGTACTTTTTTAGAAACATTCATCGACATATTCAGTAGTTCCACCCGCAGGTCCTGTTTTTTGTTAAATTGTTCTTGGTTTCCTCGACAACCTCAACAAAAAAAACACTCATATTACTTCCTTTAGAATCGTTTTTATCGTTGCATAAAGTATATTAACAAAACTACTCTGGATATTCTTCCTTCCCAATTACTCATCTATAATAGTAAGCCTACTCGTAAGCAGTAATAACTTTTTCAATATTAACTTAATTAATATTATTGATCTAATAGGTATTATGCAATGGTTTAATACATAATAGATTTTATTAGGTTTATGTGCTGAACCTATAAATCAGAAAACAAAGTATTTATTTGTTTATATTATATCATGTTTGAATTTCAATTACTGAAAAATAATCACAAAATATGTTGTTTATTAGTTTATTTGTATTTTTAAATGTCTATGTTCCCCACCATATTTCTTTAGAAAATACAGTAAATTTGTTTTGGATTACTCTTTAAATCGGTTTGCTGGTTTAAAAATATAAAAGATATCTGATATAACTTGTAATCCATAAACTGTAAACATGTCTCAAAACTCCATTTTACTCTTATATAGAACGAACTTTAAATATATTACACTAAAATACCTCGACGCACTATAGATATTCGTTCGTTATTATTTTTATTCTTCAATATAAATATTACAACGATCTTTAAGTATTCAACCATAATAACATTTTCATTAGCAACTTGAACGTTGATGAAACTGTCAATTAGAATATTTTTTGTTTGTAAGTTATGAAGACACTTTGGTATTCTTTTTCGAGTGTATGTTATTTGTATAGATTGTTATTTATTCACGTGTTTTACATAAATTGAACACATAGAAGACATTGAGGAATGTTTAATTATTACAATCATCGATGAAAAACATAGTTTAGAAGAATGTGCCTTTGTTTTTATTATACTGCAATGTAGATTGAGGATATTACATACAAAATTCAATAGAATTCATAACTTAATATTTGAAGTGAACGTACCTATTAATTCTAAACATAAAAGTTACTTTGTTATTAAATTCTTGAAAAAATGATAAAATATTCTTGGTATTTAAAAATGAATTCAAATAATGCTCGTTGTTCATTATATGTAATACTATTTATTAATAAAATAGTATAATATATAATATAGCAGCGGTTCTCAACATTTGTGTATTGGCTACCCAAATATTTACCCAATTTTTCATTCGACCTTTTTGAAAAAAAATTATTTTCAATGGGGAGCTACCCATCCTACCCAACCCACTTCACTGTTAAATTACCATTACTAAAATAAACTATTATCTTGTGGAGTTCTCGCTATTGATAATCGATACCAATACAAATGCGCGTCAAAAATGTATCAAGTTTAATCATTTCCGTGAATTTCAACCGTTAAAGTATATTTTTAGCATTGAAAGACCAAAGTCCAAAATCATGAATTTTTACTTGTTTTCCAAAAAAATAAGTTACGAAAAATGTTTCATTATTTTTAAAACTAATAAAATATTATGTTAACGTTTTAATACTTTGGCAACCCATTCAAAATTATCCGTGACCCAAAATTGAGTCGCGACGCTATAGTTGAATAATGCTGCCATGTAGTCGAATGTATACACGAATATACTCGTAGTACACAGAAACAGAAACATTACCTAATTATGTTGTATAACAAAAATCTATGTATAGACTAAATAAATGTAGTTATGCACTTTAATGTTGAAAACTTATGTAATAGTTATAAATTCGATTTGTAATATAATATAAAGCTTCGGTAATTGCACACATAATTAAAAGACAAACACGTTGAACATGTCTAATTAATACAATAAACGCAACAAAAGATGTTGAAACAAACCGATCGAATGTAACATATCTAAAAAAAAAAACTAATGAACGTTTACTTTTAAGGTTCTTATTATAGAAAAAGTCCTAAGGAATTGTTGGACCGGATAAAACATTAGCAAAAATGAGAACTATGTCATATTTCTAAAATAATAACATCAGAAGGGACAAACCATCTCCTTTGCCTCCTGCATCCACTGTGTCAAGATTATTTGACGAAAAGCATCGTAGAAGACCATAATAATGGATAATGCAGAACCAAGGATATAGAAGAAAAATAAACGAATATTACAATAAACACGGATAAAGATATGTACAAATAATTTAAAGGAATTGGGCAATGAAAGGAAAAATATTACAGTAAAACAATCGAATTAAATAAAATGTTTTTTTAAATAAATCCGAAAAATAACCGAGGCAATACACGGCTTTCTTGCACTCTGTATTGAAATGGCACGGAGGCCGCTGACATTTCATCATGATTTTTATTTTAGTGATAATGTGAACGGGTGTGATGATATATATTATTCTTAAATATCCCAGGAAAAACACTCTTGATTACATTATGTGTATCGATCAGTAGATAGTGTTAGATAGATAGTGTTCCCGAAATGATACCAATATGTACGTATAAATTATATAGGTATGTAAATAACGACGACGTTGATGTAGCCTGTGGGCTGTGGCTTACCAGCTGTATAATAATAATAATTATTATTATTAAGTAGGTTTATAATTATAATATTACTAATAACTTACTACAAGTTCATGTATTAAAACAATTTTACCCCCCCCCCTCCGAAAATTTATCCTGAATACGTGCTCAGTGGTGAACCGTACATATCAATACAGGAATGGACTGATAGCGTAGTCGAGAGAAACACTAACATTATTGAAAAAGAAAGCATACAACGTAAGTTCATCTATAAGTTTACACATTAATATAGTGTGTGTGTGTGTGTAAGTATGAAAAAGAGAGAGAGAGAGAGAGAGATAGAGAAGTATAACAACAAAAATAACAACATTGTTAGGAAATGATAACACACAAGTGCTTCATATAGGTATTGGCTATATTTTCTTTATATCGTTGGTAATAGGCAACTTAAGGTATTGTTTGGGGACGTCTAGTACCTAAAATATTATGTCTACGTGGCGACCACGGTTACCGAAAACATGACTGTTGCGGTTATTAACGACGATGTGACCACGGTGTACGTGCAGTGGCGATGGTAACTGCAAAACGGCTTAATTTCATTAGTGTAGACACCGGGTCCACATTATAAAATGCCATTATAAATGAAACGTGCCACTTATACCGATAATGTAATAATTAATACTATACACACCGGAGTATTCACGGTTTCGTGTAACCCGTCGACCAATTTTGTTTTCGGCTTCCTTTAAACTAATCGTACATTTTATATCATATAACTGCAAAATGTATGCTTTTACAACTCATCCTACTATTAAGTCTCGGTCGTTTTGGGGGTAGAGGGTTAGTAGTGGAACATTATTTATATGTTACAATGCGGCGTACACGGCGTTTAAATAGTTAACAATTTCAAACCAAAATGTATTTAACTTGAAACTTCATCTATTTATGGGATGTATTTTTATATGCTGCTATTTGAAAATCAAATGTTGATGTAATAGTTTCACCCCGTAAAATAAGGGCGACGAAAAATAATGAAAATATAAAATTTTAAAGTTTGATTTCAGCTTGTTTTTTAAATTTTTTAAAAATTCAAATTCCGAAAAAGTTACTATTTTTCGAGATAATAAGTGTCTTACATTTTGTCGATCATTCTGTGTAATATTATTACAATATGTTATTGTATAGTGCGCGCGGTTCTGTCCCATTGATAAAACGGTATTCAATCAAAAACAGAATCTACCTATGATACGTGTATGGTATGTATATGATTTATATTATGTGAATGACTTATTTTTTTGATTTATTTTACTGGCTTTATTTATTTTATTTTAATGGCTTTACTGAACTGCTGTTAAGGGTCAAAATCGTTATATAGATTCATCTATGTGTCTCATTTTCCCCTTTGGGACGTACACACGGATACAGTGTGAAAAGGTGTTTATGCACATTATCTTTTATTTTAATATTTTCTACTTATTACGCGTACTTGCCTCTTTTTTTCCTTTATATGACAAATACAGTATTATTGTAAAAAATTTAATTTTAATATCTATAATATCTAAAATATTTTTTGGTGCAAATTATACATAGATCTCTACTATACATAGAAAATATTTGGTTTTAATTTTGTTTGGGACTTGGATAAGCTGCAAAAATGTAGGATTGTTGACCAGAAAAAATGGCCAGTAACGATTGTTACTAATTACTACTTAGTTATAGATAATAAACGTACCTGCAATAAAATTTATTCAGAATTCCTTCATCAGTTCAGATTCTGTGATCAGGTTAAATTAGATTCACGGAAACGACAACAATTTTTTTCTAACAACACTTTGATTAGATTGGGAAGTTCAAATTTTTATAAAAATCGTAATCGTTATTTACTCACTATGGTGAAAAGAATTGACCATATATACAGCTTTCAGGTCGATCCTATGTTCACGTCTATGTTTAAGTTTTTGCGTGATAATTATAAACTACCTGTGGTCGTGCGAAGTTTAGGTAGTAAGAGTTCGAATATATAGGTACTGGTTAGGTTAGGTTATACAGGTACGTTTCATTTAAATCTTGTTTCGACTGACTCATTTAATCCGGTGGTTCATTCTATTAGAAAAAAAAAAAACATACAGATTTGACAAAAGGATTTGTGGAAGCTAGTTTTGACGGATTTTGAGTTATAACTATAACATATATTATGTAATATATTTATTATATCCAGTATACACCTTTAGTAAAGAGTGAGAACTTGTACTATAGATAGACGCGAATACTGAATACCACTCGCCATTTCCATAATCCTTCCTCGTTCCTTTTCTGCAAAGCTGAAACAGGAATTTTGTTTTAAACAAAATTAGCATATTAAAATCCGCTACACTTTTTCTTTTAGACTTATTAAATCCGGTGTCACGAGGCGTAGAGAACTCACATAAACTCGTCTCTATATATAATCTGAAATAATAGTTATTAGTCCGTAATTGGAATTTAAAAAAAAAAAATCGCTTCTGTACCCAAAAATTATTAAAATATATTTCGATTCTAATAAATTACATATCCATGATATTATTACTCGATTTCGTTGGAGATATATGACATATGACAAATAAAATATGTATTATAATACTTTAAAATATGCTTTCGGTTCGTTCGCTATCTGATTAAGAAATTTATATTATTTTTGCATAGGGAAGTTATTACAGCGATTCGAGAAAAATATATTGAATAAAACGAATATACTTATAGAAGACGAAATGCTTGAAAATAACAAAATGTGCAATACTCGTATTTTGAATTTTCTGCCCTTTTTAAATACTCATATCTATTACATAAATCATACAGATTGTACCAACATTTTTTCCTGAGTACTTATAATTATTATTTCGCATAATTAAGGTGTTTTTCTTTTATGCGAATACTATCAGGACTTTTTAGGGGGAGAGAGGAAAGGAAAGGGATACTTACAACAAAAATGATTGAATGACTAAAAGTTTCTGTAGTAAATCAACTCCTTTTTCTGTATTTACTTCTTCAGCAGTAAAATCGAACTTTGAATATTATTTGTATTTATTATTTAGATGTTGTTTTCACGTGAAAATATTTACATTGAACCGTAAAAACTTTTATGTGCGTTAATGGTCCGTAAATATTAAAAACGATGTCATATTATATAATCTGTATATATTTACAAATAACTTATAACTTCAAGTTCGTAGTATAGGCCATACCTAAATAAAGTTGATGAAAATAAGAACTACCATCTATACCTACCGTTGAGCTAAATATTATTAAAGAAACATTTTCGTGAAAAATGGAAAAATAAAGTTTTAATATTAAATTATAATTATAATTCGGTACAAAAATTAGTATTTTCAGGCATATTTTTCTCTTTGTCATGTTGTATATCTACTTATAAAAGTAGATTTCAACTAACTTAAAGTTAATAAGTCACAAAGTATAAAAAAAAAAAACTTATTGCACCGTGAAATAATACGCAATTATTATCTTTTTCGTTTAATAATATGGTCAGATAATACTTATTATTATAAAAATATAATAAATCATATTAGGTAAATCTTTAAAATCAATAAAATTGAAAATTTAATATTTACAAACAATTGAAAATTTTTCGTGGTTTTTTGTTTCAAATTTTTTAGCATTTTTATGGGATTAGAAAAAGTTTTATCCAAATAAATTGGAAAATAGTAGATCCGCGAAATAACGCGTCTTTTACGAATTCCATCAAAATTTAAACTTTAAACGGCTATTAAAATAAAATCGTGACTACGGTTTTTCAATATTTTTATAGTGCAATAAGAACAACAAATAAACCTTGTATCAAATTTTCGAGCATTTTTAAGAAGCCAATAAAGTTTATCAACATAAAATCAAATAAAAACTCTAACACGCGTTAAATATAAATTTATAAATATCTAGTTCAAACCTTTCCAAGAATGTTTTAAACATTTTACCACGTTTAAAAAAGTTAATATTAAGTATTCGTATTAGTTTTTCTGTTGATCTTTCCCAACTATCCAGAAAACTAAAAAGAAAATGCAAAAATTCCCTCTCTAGTGCGCCAACTAAAGAAAATTTGATTCTATAAACTACCCTTGAAGTTGTTGATAAAAACAAGATTTTTGATTGAAAAAATGTTTACATTAAACTACTATTACATTCCCGGCTACGTTCAGAATCTAAAACTTAACATATAAATCTCTATAACTTTGTCTATATAACATGTATAACAAATAAAACTATGTTATATAATGATATGCGAGAAATATTTAATAATTTTGTATAATATAAAGTTTTATCTTTATATACTTCCATAACATCAAATCAAGTATACCAATACGTGTGCCCGATTCTACTAACTACGTGCAGTGTCTGTGTCTAATAAATCATACATTGGCAGCTAATATAACTTTTGACGTGTTTACCGATCATACACATTTTGAGTGTACGGTGAATTTATGTGTACACTGTATACATTATATTATTGTAGTACTATTCGAATCTGATATTAAAAATATCAGCTAGGTGTTTCCAATTTAGTTAAGGCAAGTTTTATTGCGCATGCCCACCACATATTGAAAATGTGTGTTTTGAATCCATCATTTTTCTAAAATGTAGACCACCGTTTTAACCTATGTCCACCTAGCTGAATTTTTTGTAATAAAAATACCATTCGTGTGGTTTATATAGGTATTTAATGTATTTTTTTTTAGGGGAAACCGAAAAGTTTGCGCGCCTCCTTTGAATTATATTAATTTAATGTATATATATATATAAAAAATATGATTTTTTTATTACGCATGTCACCGTATATTATGTCAACGAAGTCTTTTGTTATGTGCCCGTCCCGAAACGACTTTGTCGAAATGAAAATCATATATAAACAAAGTGTTAAATAAAAAAAAAAAAAAAAAAACATTCTACAGGAGGCAAAATACCATTCCTTTCCACGCGATGACACGCGTCGTTGAAGACTTTAAGCCCAAATAGATGAGACCTATTGGAAAAAATGATAAATTATTATTATTATTATTATAGGCACAATATTATATATACAAGTCAAAAAAAGATATGACTGAGCGGATTTCGGTGAATGATTTTTTTTTTTTTTTTTCCTAAAGCTGATCAAAAATTCTGACGGCATTTTTTTTGCTTTTATATTATATGAACTACTCTATCTCGTCACGAGTCAATAGAACTCGATATAGCTAGATACTTACTGCTTACAATATAAAGAGACGGCGTGACAGTTTTTGTAACCAAAAGAAGTTCTCTAAAAAAAAAAAAAATAACCTTGCTACTATATGTACAAAACGAACATAGCATCGCGCACTTTGTCGCAACAGAATTAATGGAGCCCTAAATGAAACCAAGTTAAAATTCTAAAACCCCTTATCGCTGAATGCATGTATAGCAGCTGCATTAGGTAGACACTATAGTGTAGCACGAGAATAAAAAAAAACTACACGAGCTAACACACTCCTTTGACGAGGATAATGTAAAAATGTTTTACGTAACGTCACATCTCCGTTCCTACAACCGTTATACGGCCAATTTTAATTTTTACGTATGATTTATATCGATTTCTAATAATTTAGTGGCACGTAAAAAAAAAAAAACAATATGTATGGCTTGCGCGGAAAAATCGCGAAATCAATTTTAACATATTTTTATCAAATAAATACAACTTAATATTCGTACATTTGTTTTGATCGTTCGGGCTCGAGTTGTCTCCGCAGATAAAATATCAAAGGAAGAATGTTTTCCGGAAATGTGATTCATATGAATTTTAAAACATGCTGTGCAAACATCGTCATCGTTCGTTTGAAATGTTCTAGAATATTTAGGTACCTATATATTCCATGAACGGTTTAAAGTAACTCGATCACATATATTATACGGGTCCGTACCTCGAAAAGCAATTTACAATTTATAAATATATAATTTGTAGCTATATATATATATATAATATAATACGAGCATATAGGTATGTGTACTACACAGGCCTGGACGCATTCGGACGGAAAATTAAGAAATAAATTCCTCAATTAATTATTTTATTATTTTATTATCTTTTCGCGATTGACCATAGTTTTCAGAAAAACAAAAACCCTAACCACCATTAGTCATTATGTATACTATATATATAATGTTATTTATTCTTTTTAAATATCAGTCGAGTTGTCATAGTATTATTGATTTTTTGTTGATATCAACTAGTTGTCATAAATTACTGCAGACCATTTATGCTAAAACTTTTGCTGTTTCTGATTTGTAGACATATTCATTTCTAATAATTGTCAAAGACTAATACTGGCTGGATAACTTACTGATATAAAAGAATTTAAAATTAAAATCAAAAACCTAATTTTCTCATCTACATTGTCTACATTTTTTTTTTTTCATATTTATCATTTGGCCTTTCCTTATAAAATTCCCTAGTTTCACTTAAACTTATCGTTATGATAGTAGTATTATAGAAGTTTTAGTGTAATAGTCATATAAGCGTAGATAATAATTAAGACCAAGTGAGGTCACTATATTTTCGCGGTCCTGCAACTGTATGCTGCAATTCGATACTGTGTTAACGAATGAATTAGGTAATCGTTGCCGATACGCTACTTATCGATAAATATATCGATTTTTTTTATCAACTATGTGATTTTTTAAATTACTATCAATTACTATTTATGTAGATTTAAAATGTAATACTACCACGTTCATATGAAACTAACTACTAACGACAGTTAGCATGGATGAAAAATAACCGGCCCAATCACGATGCCTTATTAATGTATAATAATTTATTAATTAATGTATATGGAAAAAAGGATTATAATTTTTATTTTACTATCAATTATTATGTTTATTATTGCACCCGATTTTCGAATGACTAATGAGTAATAACTGGAATTTGTTTATCCTTATTACGAATTACTAATGATTGAATATTGATTTCCATTTAACAAATATTTTTACATTTAATAAACCATCACAGTTTCATTTGCCATCTTTGACAAAGACAAAGCAATTTAACAAAAATTTGTTCATTCGAAACAAATGAAAAGAAATTTTAAATCGGTTTTAAACATGAAATGTCTACACATTATTCAATTTGTAGATTACAACATTTTGATGACAACTTCGCCGAAAAAGAAATATTACAGCCATAAAACAACACAATTTAGAAATCTTTATGAATATTTATTATTAAGTTTTGAATCACCCACGGTCAGGTATTTTAAAACAATAAATCAAGATACTAAATTCAATATAATTTAGTAAAATATATTTAAGACATAAGTTATGATTAATTGACGTTTTCAAGAATATTAAGACCAATGGCTAAACTTTAAACAATGAGTAACTATACTCATAAGTCAATATATATATAATTTATATATAATATTTTTTGTTTTTTTTTTTTTTTTTTTTTTTTTTATTACTACATATTATAATCTATGTTATTAACATCAGCGAAAATCTGTAAATGAAATTAATTTTCGATGTCTTTGCTGAGAAACTAAATTTTTTCTTTAAATATTATTGTCGAAATTATTACCAAATTTAACTATTGTACAGGTTGCAAATATAATATTTTATAAAGATATATATTATGAACTACATTCTGAATATCATTTTTTTTTTCTTAAATTATATTTTCGATATTACTCTGAAAATAATGATCCAAATAACCATTCTAAAGTCTAAAGCTTCTGGAACGTAATATCGACAAATCATTTTACTCAAAGAATTGATTCATAAATAAATTTTATTGATCATTGTATGAGTTATCTATGGAATTTCATTTCTTGATTATTATTTATTTTAAAAAATAGATCATTTTACAGTTTATAATTATTGTAAGATTTCATTTACAGAATTCAGATTTACTGTATTTTTGACAGTTTTAAATTTTTGTTAAAAAAGGAAAATACTTTCATTAGAAGGAGACACAGATAGAGATAAAAAGACAGTAACCTACTTATAAATATATTTATGATATTCGATCGTTATATTGTTGTACAAATAAAAAATTGTACGTACACGATTTTACAGGCTAATGGGCATAACATAAGACGCTCATTATTTCAGGAAGTATTAATTTATTTCAAATTATGTTAGAAAATCAAAGAATTAAGCAGCTCTAAAATGTTACATTACATTAAAAATTTCAACACCAACATTTTTTTAAACTAAAACTTCATCTATTCGTGGAATTTTGAACGCATAAAATAGCTACTTGAAAATCAAAATTAAATAGTGGTTTTACCACCAAAAATAAGGTTGACAAAAAATAACGGTTATGCAAAATTAGAAAGCTGATTATTTTTTTAGATTTTCTATAAACAAATTTTATATATGATAATGAGTGTCATACTGATCACTCTGTACAGCATTCTTCAGAAATTTGTTAAATTGTCGATATTTAAGTACTACTATAGTATTATTTGTATTATTCAGAATTCTACGTTCTATATATTCAGAGTTGAATCAATATAATTTTCGAACTGAAGAGTGTAACCACCGCAAACATGCTGTATTATTTGTTTATTCCAATATTCCAATTATTCAATGAAATGTTTACATCTGGTATAGTTATTTATTAATGAATAGTACTTTTCGTATACATTTACTAGGTAGGTACATATTTTGAAGTTGGACAAAATATCGAAATTAGGTACATATGTAATAATGATGTATTAATATGTTTAGCTTAACTAGAAATGGTGTTCAAATTGTTCGTGTGCAATGTTATATATTTATTATGACACAGACAAATTTAACAATAACAATGTATCTAATAATTGTAGAGCTATTAAAAATAATATAACAACGGACATTTTTTTTATTTTAAATTTAAGTAAAAAATAACATGTCCACTTCCAGACATTTGAATATTTGAATCGATAGCATGTACAATAATTATTCTATTATGTTATTAATTTTATGGGGGGTTGGGTACAAGGTAAAAAATTTATATTGACGCATATGTCGGTACTATATTTTATAATAATATATGGGTCAACAGTTTAATATATAGGCCATACATTTATATAAAGGTGAGTATTACTTATTCGTCTATCAATTCGATCGGTCTTTTATACAATCGTTACTCCTTATAATAAAAACAACTTCAGACCAGAAGTGAATTCCTTACATTTGTCTCCTTCATGGAGTACAGTAAATACGACAATACGCGTCGTTAAATATTTAAAAATACCCCTTTTGTTATAATTGGTTCGATAAAATAACACTCATCACACATTTACACATCGTCGTTAAATTTCCAGCAACAACTTATTTTGTGAATTTAACACTTTCTAAAACATATTTTTTCACCATTTACTGCTCCCCTAAAGTTCGCCAACGCCCACAAAGTGGTGCCATCACCCATTTTGAGAGAAACTGTTCTAAACAATATAATGAATATTGGTCGAATTGGTATTTTAGATTCTAAACTGAGCGAGTAATGTATTGATGTTACAATGATGGTTATTTTTATTTTTCTATAAACAACTTTTTTACTAAAAATTTTCCTCTGATTTTCAAGTGTATAGCACTTTTTCTCAAAGGAAATGTGACTAAGTTGGTACTTTAATGAAGAGCTCATTTTTTTTTTATTTTGCCGAGAATTTTCATAATTAATGGGAAAACCGGAAAAAAAGTAAAAAAAACAATAACAGAAAAATATACGAAATGTATTATTATTTTCAATCTGTAAATATTACGTCCTTTCAAAACATATATAATCGAACTCGACTCGTTTTTCTTTAGCAATGATTAATCTTTGCATACAGATAAACATTAAATTTCCCATTTACCTTTTCAATTTCTCACATACAACAGTGGCTCACCCATCGTGCGAAGTATATGTCCGTTTTTAATATTTGTCATTGTGTCATTCTTTTTTTATCTTGCAAATGAATAATGCATATTTTTAACGAATAAAATCTATTATAATAATACATTTGTACGTGTTCAATAAAATAATAATAAAAAACTTATTGATTAAATTAAGTGTGTGGTACATACAATAGATATCGAAAACGAGAATATTCATATTCATGAATTCAATGTTCGATGTTTCAAGTAAATATAATATATTCGTATAAAAACAAGCTTAATATTTTCGTACTGCTTGTAAAAACAAATATTATTCTATAGTTATTCGCAATTAATTGAGTGTGCGTCCATAATGTAACGCATTTTTAATTAGGTCATTTTTTTAAATTATTATTATTAGTTTTGAATATTACTGAAACAAGTATTTAATTGGTTGGGATATCTACAGGTAATCTATGTAAATTAAAATTTTGTTCGCGTTTTTTTATGATTTCGTATGTTATTGTATTGAATTAGCATTTGGAATTTGGACGTACTTTGTTGTTTACCTACTACGTACAATAATTTAACATTTTAAATGACAATACTATGCATATTATGTCATAATTGTGTAGAAACTTTTTAATTAGTTCAATTAATTAACTTTTTAGGTATTTTTATTATATATCAATGTTGGTTTTTTGTTTATAATATTATTATTGTTTTAGTTTTTTTGTTTATTCGTGACTATTGATGATATATAAATTTATTATGATTATTGTTGGCTAAATTTTACTAATTTGATTAGGTAATTTATTTGTTTACTGTTTTATATTTACAAAAAAAAAATCGTATTTCGGATAATTATAACTTTATTTTCGCCTCGTTTTCGTAAATTCTCGGGCATAAGTTCGTAGAATTCGTACAGTCGTCATTAATTTAAACGATAAATGGGATGCGATGGTGAACTTGTTACTATTATTATAGGATAGGTTGGACTTACAAATATTTTGCTGATACCGATGTATGTATAATGTATATTATAGTAATGCGATAACTATTTATTTCAAAACTCTATTTTGGCCGGTGTAATAATGTTTTCTCGCCAAACACAAAACACTTAACGATCGTTCGTTTACAATGCGTATTAACGGTTTTTAGGAGTGTTCGCTGATTAAGTTAACGGCCGTACGTGTACTATCTCTTATTAATGTATATGATTACAGCGGATATGAACAAAAACCAAATATCAAACGCACGTCGTACCCTTTGTAGATTACTATTGATCATTTTGTACGAACATATTATTGCACGATAAACATAATATTATTATATTGTCTCTTCTTATATATTATTATCTCCACGAACCGATACTTCGGAATCGGGTAAATATTGGACGTGAGTGCCGTATTTAGACACTGCTGCCATAGCCGGCTTGCTGTCAGTAGGTATATTAACGTTTCTCCTATTTCTCTTTCCAATCCGCGAAGGCCTACCCAGAGGAGATGACGTAATAACGTCGGGGATTTTCGCGTCTCGAGAAATTTAAAGGAGATACGCTCGTGTTACTAGATATATATATATATATATATATAATTACATTATAGCTATAGAGACCCAGCCCCCTCCCCCCAAGTAGCTCAAGTATAGTGATCAAATGACCATCAAGTTTCCACCCGCTAACATAATATAATTATAATGCTTACGAGCGTATGCGCGTTATGAACTATCGAACTTTAAACGCCTGCGCGAAGACAACGCAACTGCTATAATAATATATTTTGAATTTTGTGTATTTATTTGTTACTTGTTTTCGGTATACGTAAACACCGTGAATATCGATTCAAAAATATAAAGAATATTAAATTTAACCCGTCGTGCCTAAAACGATAATATTATTATTATTATTATTTTAGTTTTTGATAACACGTCGTATAATGATTAATCGGTTAATATAAAACTTGACTTTTTTTTCTAGTTATTTACATGTGTAATTGGATAAAATATTAATGGGGCATTTTTGGTACACACAATGTCTAAAAATGCTATCGAGTTGAAAAAAATTTATCCATGCATATACCATATACTTATTCGTATTTAATCTCGGAATTAATTTCTTACGTCATATTATTTAAATTACTAAAAGTTGTATTTAATACTTTCACGTTTTAATTATTATTACTCTGTTCGCATTTTGCTTTATTTTCAAAAGTGTTGTTATACTCCTATTTCAGTTCTTATAAATATGATACTTTAATTTTAATTTGAAATGTTTAAAATTACATTTTTATCAAAATTAGGCTGTTGTCGCCTTAAAATTCAACTTGTCAATTGATAATGTGTTTTTAATTTAAAATAAGTACCATGTATCTAGTTTTTGACGAATATTTTTCAAGTCACTGAAGTTTTCTAAAGTAACATTTGAGCATCAATTTAATGAAAATAAACATTTTAAATGAAATAATAAACGTTTAGTTATTTCGTCTTTATATACTGACGAAAATTTTTATTTATTTATTTTTATTTTTTAAAAGGGAGGGGGATTGAAATCTAATTGAAATAAACTATTCTACAGGATGTATGGTAATTAGTCAAGAACTTCAACTATACATGGAGATTACAACGAATTACAAAGTATAAAAACGGAAAACGAGTTTCAAACACAAAAGTATTTAAATCCTTTAAACCTCGTTCGTATGAAAGTTGAACAAAATTAACTGTAGGTCAGTATAGTATAATTAGTTTAAATGTAATTTGTATTTTTCATAAAAATTATTTGCTAACAAATTCTTACTTTTTTAAATTTTGCCAATATATTAAAAATATGATTTAAACATTTATTTATTTATGATAATAAACGCTAATCGGCTTTTTTAGAAAATATTTACTAATAATATTTATATATAGATCTACAATTTTCAAATACCTGTTTAGTATATTTTCGCGGCTTGTCTTTCTTTTATTGCTACAACTATGTATATAACATTTGTAAATCATAATAGGTAATTGTAAAATAAATCACTTTCTTACTCCCTCGGCAGCTAAAAAATTAATTTATGAGAAATGCCTTCTTTTTTTAAATTCCTTCAACATAGATTTAAGTTTGCTCTTCTGCATTACAATATTCGGTCTACCATGCAAAAAGGGTTACTTTAGTGTATAGAAAAGTATGTATGGTATATGTCAGAGGGATTGGTTACACAAAAGGAGCCTCCTTATAGAGAACTGCACAATTATCTCATGTGAATAAAATTTAGATCGCCACGTCATTGTTAACTATTGGCCGTTTATATACTAATAAACTATCCGATTTGGTTTCTTTATTTACGATACCGTTAAAAAATTCAACTGGTCTTAAAAAATAGTATCATATTAATACAAATGGTATTAAATCCGATTGTAGTATTTTAATGGAATTTTAATTATGAAATTCTAGTAAAAGTCATATTATAAAGTAAAATAACAAATATAGAATCGTTATTTCTTTATCAAAATATTGCTTATACCTACTCAAAATCAAAACAAATATTACCACAAATGTATTGATCCAAAATACGACGAAATTTTTAATAAGCCAACCGTAGGTAATAGAATTATTATTCTTACAAGTTGTTGCAGGTACCCGTACAGAGTAATCTATTTATCAATAACCAGCAATTTCTTCGGAGAATATTAAGTGAATTTGGATTCTAATTTTACATTTTTCAACCATTATGGAATCATTTAAACTTGATTTTAACACTTTTTAAACTTTTTACCCATATTTCTTAAGGTGTTTTACCCTATCTAAACATTTTTCTTCAAAATCGATACCATTCTTTAGTAACTAATTTGTAACCATTCATATCCACAAACTTGAAATTCGTAACTTAAATCTTTTACCAGAAATCTAAGTGGTAGCTGATGTTACATGGGAATTATTTGCACGTGGAAATAACTTACTTAGAAATGTCAAAACTGTTCATAACTTAATTTGTGGTGCTAGTACAATACGTCTTGTATTCCTTCTACTTAAAATTAATATACACTTTTTATTTTAAAATCTAATTCTAGTTTGAAAAACTAACTAAGGGTTATGATCTAACAATGAATATTAGCCCTACATACTCCTTTGGTCCAAATTTCAACCCAAAATATATAACCATTTAGGGTATAAGAAGTAAGCCATATGGGTAAAATAAAACTTAAACGATTTCATAATGATTGAAAAAAAAAAAAACAGAAATCGAATTCACAAAAAAATCGTATCCGAGACAATCTCCGGTTCATGATAAACGTATCACCCTGTGTATCGATATCTGTGCGGTAATTTCGTTTTCCGCGGGACTTTATCTTTTTACGAAACCTTAGTTTTTGATTTTATGTATAGGAACCCTCAATAAAACTATGTTGAAACCACATCATCAAAAGCCCGCGGAAACTATAAATTGAACCCACGTTAATACCTTTGCAGACTTCTAAAAAGATAAAACGTTAATAGTAAAAATAAAAAAAAAAACCAAGCTCATCACAAATAAAATAAAACTACTATGTTTAATACAGAAATGATACGATAGAGCTAACATTTAATACATAATAAGTAATTACTGTAGTAATTAGTTATAAATTATACTTATATGCGTATTATATATGGGTAGCTGTATAACTGATTACGTTTACTCAAATATTTTAATCAAACCGTACTTATTACACATAATTACTCCAACTATATAGAAAGTAATTATTATCCTTTTTATCGTATGAATAATTTAATACTAAAATTGTAATTCATCACTTTGTACAAACTTCTACTTGTATAAGGTATTAATAAAATGATTTAAACGCGTTTTCATATTTTTGTTATTTATTTTTATGTAGGTACCTACCTATAGTTTTTTGTAAATAATCGTTATTCACCCTTATCAATATCGTTTTGAAAATGACCGGGAAAACCTACAGCGATTTCCGTTTGGGTAATTTTGACCCTTTTCGCTGTATGCAGATATGTGTGAGTGAAGTTTTTTTAGCCTTTCTATGAGATAAACACATTGCGAGAAATATATTTTTAATATGTAAAATATGTCATATTGCATCTTATATTCACGTTTAGAACCCTACTCTACTCATCCGGTCTACATTTTAAACACGTCTTAAAACTTATAACCGGCCTGCAGTGTTATGCGTATCGAAAATCGAAATGTTTAGAAAATACTATTTTTGAATCTGAGTTTAAAAATGAGAGTTGTTGTTTATGAAATAAAAAATCTATAATCTAAACGGTTCCATTATAAAGTATAGAATACACATAAAAAAATAAAATACAATTTACTCGAAATCTCCGAAACAAATTTATCGCTGGTTCACGACACAATTATCGCCTTGTATATCGGTAACATATCTACAGCGCCGTCTGAGTATTATTCTCCGTCAGTTTTCCACTAGGCTAAAACTATCCGAAAGCAATCCTTTGACATTGAGAAAGTACGCACATACACAAAATATGCGGACACAAATCGAACGCAGCCTACGCTATTTGACCGACAGTATTATTTTATTTTTATTAATAATGGTAATTTTTTGGTAAACATATTGTTATTATTTTAATATATATAACACTCCGTTTTCTAATACATTACCTAGTTTACGAGGTATTCGAAAACAAAAAGTAGCCGTGCGTGGACTTACCTCACTTGCCGGTGCATATAAGCGAATATAAAAAGAGAAAAAAAGCTAATACTACTGGGGATAAGAGTGACCACTGTTGTAGGTGAGAAGTTAAGAAGGTAATAAACAGCATTGTAAAACCAATAGCTCCCTCGCTACGCACGGAATCTAAAATTCAACAAAAATATGGTGTTTTATCGTTTTTTATATTTGTACTAGTAAACGTGATAGGTATTTATTTAAAATAATGAAGTCGTGAAAAAATCGTATTTTTTTCCCCGGTTAATCGTTTTTATTTTAAATACTATTTCGAAAATCAAAAAATGACCTGGGTATCTTCGAAGATAGGAGGGAAAACAAGACTAATAATAATTTAATCTTACCTATTTATCAAGTACCACTCCAAAATCGTTTTTTAATGAAAATTATTTATTGTTCCTTTCAGTACATAAACTAAATAACCCTATATTTTATAATATATCTTCCCGACTTGTTACCTACAACAGTGGCCTTCTCGTGCTCCGAAATGTGTACGGCATTTTAAATATAATGATAATTCCATACAAAATATTGTATATATCTACCTCCATTATAATTAAAAAAACATATTTCTCGCTTTGTTCAGAATATCTGAAAACACCAACAATATAAATAACATTTACACGAAATTCATAGGTAGGTGCAATTAATTTAATATCTTTGATGTGAAGTAAAGATTTCGAAGTATATATATATTACATATGGGTACTATTGCAACTTGGTTTCATGATAAAAAATTATTCAAACAAACCTTTTTCAGAAGTTTTTAAATTTGTATTCATTTTTTATACGATTTTTTTTAATAATCATAATACCTGTATTACGGAACTGAAACACTGTCTCACAATCTATTAATCATGTCTAGTATTATGTATTTTATAAATATATATTTAAACAAATATCAAATTAATTAAATGTATTTTACCATTACATAGTTTCACGTATAATTCTAGTTTTTTTTTCTTCTTGCGAAATAGGGAACTATTAATTTCCGAATGCGAATTGCATTTTACATTTTTCTCTGAAAATGTTTTCCGCTGGAGTAGTGTATATAATAAAATAAATGACGAGAGTCATGCAGTTCTATACGAATATCTACATGAGCTAAACATTGTAATACTGTGGAAAGTACGAGATGCAATAATTTACTTGTATAAGAGAGAATATTTAAATAACTGGAAATAACACGAATGACGTGTGTCGCGGTAACGATGGGTATTCTGACTGATGATATTATTCCCACACACATTTCGAGCCGGAAAATGGTACACGTTTGCGTCAAATGCACTGTTTTCATTCACCAATTGAGTATAGATAGCTTATCATCTTTCGCATACTCGGTATATTCCTTTCAATAAGACGTGTGTCATTTCCCCGCAGGAAAAATAATAGTAGATAAATCTCATTCGTGTTATTTAATAAATTTGATATGAATTATTGATTTCAACTCGATGATAATGTTTCTTGTGTATTATGTGTACATAATAATCGTTCAGTATCATGTTTAATTTACAAATTTAATATCCACGTGAAAAAAACTTAACACTTTTTTATTTTTCTATTATTATGATTTAAAGAGTAAAACCTCATTGGTCTCTTTCATCTTTTTGCAAATAGTGTAAACAATTTTTTTTAACACTTTATTTATTGAATTTAAAAAGAAAAAAACATTTTGAGCGATATTCTGAATCGAGTTCAAAATTATTTAATTTTTATGATTCCCATATAACTCATCTCGATACCTATATAGGATTAAAAACAATGAAATCGTAACGTCATGGAGTGCCGTGAATATTTGCCGTTAATTTTTTTTCCCGGTTTTTGCCAATTATTGTCAAAATTCCTGGGAAAGTCAAAAAATGGCCCCTCAATGCACCAACTAAATCAAAATTCCTTTCAGAAAAGGTTTTACACTTTATACATTGCAGCAAGATTTCTCGTAGATAAGTTGCTCACAGTCATAAAAAAAAGAAATAAAACATATCATAGTAAAACCAATAGATCCAGCCGTACGATTCAAATCTAAAATACATTATTTTAATACCAATACATTCCAGGATCCAGAAAGCTCTTTAAATGTGTGTAGGCCTCGGTGTCCGTGTGCACCGCACACTCTGCACACCCGGGTTTGCGGCACTGTTAAAAAGTGTTATGTATACATTTTTGAACATTTATATGAATAAATTATTTATATTGCAACGGTACACATTTATTTTGTGATCAAACACTATAAATATATTAAGCATATTTAATTAAATCCCTGAGTATACTAGCTCTTGGTAGTAACATTACATTATTCATATTCCGTTCACACGCTATTTTTACGAACCATACAAAAAAAGTTTTTTTTTTTCTTAAACACAGAACTATAACAATAGGACAAAGAATATAGTTCAATAATTTAAATCTCGAAAAACCGTAAATATAACTTTTGTGTGCCTGCGATTTATACATATCTAGTATCCTTTAGGCATATTTCTCATATTATTTATAATGTGACCTCGAGCAAAACACTACGTTTTCTAAATTGAATTCATGCCGTTTTTTGCGTAGTTTTTGTTTTTTTTACTTTGATATGATACGATATTGTAGTTTGAATTATTTAAAATAAATGCATTTTTAACTGTGTATAGTAATATTTTCCCCCTATACTTATTATGATGCAAACGTCTCTACAACAGTCGACTCAAAGCCATACCATAATATAATATAATAGCTTACATGAGCCATAACTCATAACAATAGAAAGAAATATAAACTTATTTATTAATTTGTACATAATAACAATACGCGTACCGTTTGATTTCATACTTAAAATAAAAAGGAAGTATTATATAATATTATTATTATATCTCCATGTATTTAATTTTTTTAAATAATGTGTATACAATCCCTTATATTGACTGTGTAATCTCTTTTTAATTATGTAATTATATAATTTTATCAGTCATATTATTTCGAGTCTAAAATAATACGAGAAAATCCTTAAGTAAATAATTATTCGCTAATATTCGAATGCAAGCTAGGATTGGGCTAATCCACATTAAAACAAGTTTAATAATTCAACAAAAAAGGTCTCTTGTTGTTTTTTAATTAGAGCCATATTTGTGCTAGAAAACGAAAAACGTGGGAGGTACTTATTTAAAATAACGAAATCGTGAAAAAACGTATTTTTTTCTCCGGTTAATTGTTTTTATTTTAAGTACCGTTTTGAAAATCAAAAAATGACCTATTTATTTTACCAAGTAGATAAAATTGACTTTCAGAAAAGGTACTACACTTATACATCGGAACAAGTTTTTTAGAATTAAAGTGATCTACAGTATAAAATAAAAAAAATAAAGTACCATTGTAAAAAAATTAAAAAAGGAAAAAAAGACGTCTGATGATTTTATTTATTTTACCACGTCTAGGTAAGTCCATTATAAGTATTATTACCAAGTTTCAAGTCTCTGCGTGTATTTATAACCGAGTTACAGCAAAAAAAACTCCCAACAATTAAAAAATCCTTAAAAGTTCAAAAGTGGTTTAAACTTTTGGCGATAATACCATAAGAAATTAAATCAAAAAGGAAACAAAACATGTGTCTTGTAATTTTTCGATTAAATCATTTTTTCTGATAGAAAACGGCGTCCGTATTTATATAAAATAATGAAATCGTGAAATTGTACGTTTTCCTACGTTTTTTCCCACTTAAGTGGTTTTATTTAAAAAAATAGCGTCGAAAAATAAAAATTGACATCTTCTAAGTACAATCAAGACAAATTGAGCTTTCAAAAAAAATGCTACATTTATACATCGGAACAAGTTTACTAAGAAAAAACGTGTCCACAGACTAGAACAAAGAAAAAAAATAAACAGCATTGTAAAACCAATAGCTCCCTCACTACGCACATAATCTAAAACTATATCGTACATGTGACCTTATCTTACGTTCAATTTTCTTATGCACATTTGAAAATATAATTGCATGGTTTATAACATAGAATCTCGTGATATATTGATCGCAATTGATCAGTATAATATGACATATGGAAAATAATATTACCGTGGACAATATATTAAATTGCGTACAAAAGTTTAATGACATAAATACTCAAAGAAACTTAATTACTTTCGCATCGTTGTCATCGTCGTAAATATCTGACATCTGTATTTAATTATACAAATTCCTATGCGTGTATAATATGATGCCGTATATAATTGGAACACAATGATTTATTAATAATAACCTCTATCCTCTTTGATCAAGAAATCACACGGCGAGATATGACAAATGAGAACCGAATGATTAATATTAGATTCCCTAAAAAATATGCAGTTGTCTATGATTAGACGGCATTACAATTTGATTGATAAATTGACAAAATTTCTCACGAAAAAAAACAGAATAATATACATATAGGATGTTATGATTCGGGATAGTTAATTTCAGAGGAATCTATACCACCCTATAAGGTGATATAGATTCCCTCTCTGGTACCCCTCTATATTAACTATCTCAGTCTAACGAATAAACAACACAGCATATTAAGGTTACTTTTAAATTATAAATTATAGCGTTTAGGTTGAAATTAAAGTTTAAACCCAAAAAAACACAATTAAATTAATATTTTCGAAGGCTGTACGTTGTAAGTATCTATCGTTTTAGTTTTAGACGTTTTAGTCTAACGTACATATAACGTATAAAATATCGTGAAACAAATAAGTTACAACCGCGTTCGTTTTTGTTTCATTGTTGTTGTTTGATGATATTTTAGAAAAACAGCGACGTACTGCCTTCGAAAATAATATTATCTTTTAAATTAATGTACTTCCAATTAACGTATTATATTATGTCGCCCATTAGTTGAACAGCCTCTTCTTATAAATGTGAACGCTCAGACATTTTTAAATCTGCTATTTGTGCCGATTAGTTTCCGAGTAGGTAAATTGAATTCGATTTCGAGTTGTATAAACATGGATCATTTAAAACTATACATAGGTGTGTCTTATTTCACGCTGCGGATAATCGTCGTTATTAGGGTCGTGTATTCTATTTTTATTCAATTTTCAAAATAATCAGCAAGTATAGGTATATGTACGAGATATATTTGAGTATGATACTATATTGTTCGAGTCGCCTTGTAATAAATTATATAACAACGGGCCTCGAATAATATAATCGTACAGCTGTCAACAACACACCTTACTGCAGCGGCACCAGCAGCAGCAATAATAATAATAATAATAATAACGATTTCAATAACGGAAATCGGCAAAAAGTTGCCGATTATCCTTAGCGCTTATTATTATCTATTATTGTAGATACGCATAATCGCAATAATCGGTTTTATATTTACTTTTATTTGCCACGCGGCCGAGGCGTTAAATTGTATTATTATAGGTTAATCAGTTACCCGCAGGGTCCGTCTGACGTAGAATAATTTGTTAACATTTATTTATTAGAATCTAAGTACAACGAAGAAGACATATTAGTTTTACAAAGATACGTTTTCACTCAGAAAATGCTTTTTCGATTAATAAAAATGCTCAGATTTGTTCACGCTATACCTTACGAAACGCAGATTTCCCGAGTGGCAGTACCTAATTTAAAATATAAATCAAATTTTTCAATAATTAGACCCTACCCTTGAACCCTGTTTTTTAGTTTTTGATTTTCATCGATTTCTGGGTTACATTAGCTACTCTTAAACACTTATTGACCAAATCCACTTAAACTCGGCAAATTGAGTTGTTTAGGAGGATTGAAGTGATAATAGTTGAATTACATTTTAATATGAATTTGACATATTTTTACAGTAAGAGAGTGTATTTTTTAGATTTTAACACCTCTACAAATGCCCTTGAACCTAGGCTGATTTAATTTTGTAGACATTCTCAAACGTCATTCCTACCATTTTTATGCTTGAATAATTTAGGTTTATATTGTTTTACAAAATTTATTTCTACATTATACAAAATAAATTAAAGAAAATTCGATTTTATTGTGACTAAGCTATACAGCTGTTCGCCAGTGTTTTTTTTTTATTCTGATCGAAGTGAGATTTTACTTCATACCTTTTGTGTCTGCAAACAAATTTTTCACTAAAATCTATTAATCTAATCAAAAACGTCATAGGAACTTTTTGGTAGCATTATTTTATTTATTTTTTATCTAGTCAGTACACCGAGAAGATAATTTTTTGATTTTAACCAACCATGTTGTTCTAGGTTACCTTTGCAACAAACAAAAAAAAACTCCACTAATAATACTCCGTTTAAAATCGTTTTTTTGTTAGCAATGATTTATCGTTACTTACAGATATAAATTGAATTACTCAATGCATCCTTTCCCTATTCAAACTTCTTTCAAACAGTGACATACCCATTACTATTATTATTTATTTATTATTTTTACTATATAGATGAGTAGGTATATCATTTTTAGCGGAAAGTATTTGAACGAAAAGCCGCGTGATGATGTGCGGTATATGGGTAGTACACATACGGGACGGAAATTGAATTTTTAAGTTTTGTATTCGTTATATGCCACGGCGGTATGGTGTCTAAAAGGGTTGTTTACCGTTCTCGCGAGTGCGTGTTAAGTAGGTAAACATTGCCGAAAAACCGTGGAGTAGAATTCACGTATCGTTGACACGAGGATGCAGCTCGAGTGTTTGTTGCGTGTATCAGTATAAAATTTACTCGTACCAGTCATCACTATTTTATAAAATATTACGTCTGATGTATGAATCGTCGGACACCATAAACAAAATGGTCACCATATAGCGGTCCGGCAGGCAATATTATTATTATTAAAATAATATGATTCACCCGGTATATCCGAGAGAAAACCCCTTCTAGGTGGCGAAACATAACCCCTTTAGGCCCTTTAATCAACAAAATATAATTAACATACTATTAAAGGCAAGACTTTATATACCTACAGTCTACACGTGTCATCATCGTGTTTGATGTCATGTCAATATAATATTTTATATCTCCTATTAACCTAAAATTAAGTATATATATATATGGGGGAAGGATAGGAATATTAAGAATTCCTTAATCCTTAATAATTCTCCATCCCGAAATTATCAATACTCTAAAGGCTAACACATGATCCTTTTTATACGTATCTTTTTCTACTATCAACTAGTGTATTTAAATATAACATTCAAAGAGTACTGGAAAGGCCCTCCTCTCCGTGAAAAGTGGTGTCTTTTAGGCATTATAGAAAAACCCAAATTTAAAAAATCCGAACTATTAATGTTATTTATTTATTTTGTATTTTTTTTTTTTTTTTGTGTACTCTACGTTCGTTAATCTTAAAAATCATAATATAACAATTCCAAAAGAATCTGATACTCCTATCAGATGAACTGTATCACAGTTGTACGCAAAAAGTCAAGAAGGTAGAATACGTAAAACTATTTTGTTTATATTTTTACGCAACAATAAATCGTTACATACGGAATACGATTTATAATCCAAGTTCGGCTAAATGAAGTTTGGTTTCGTAATGCAGTGATTTTTTTAATTTTCGTCAATATTTAAACTTTAATGGTATATAAAATAAAAAATGTACAGAATGTTTTTTAAATTTCAGGTCTCTAAAATTATTTCAATCTGAATTATAACAAATCACAAATCCAAAAACATTAAATTATTAATGCCGTAAACTTTCTCATTTGTCTACTTTTTTTGTCTCAATTATTTAGAATATGATCCGAAAATCAAAAACAAACTTCTTACGCATCAACTTTAAGACATAATTTTCTTTCAGAAAAGATTCTACTCTTGAAATTTAATTCAAGATTTCTGGTAGTAAAGTAAAATCAAAAATAATGAAACCTTGCATAGCCATAACAATTTTTTTAATTAATTTTTCTAATTGGTCCGTTTTTCCGCAATTATTAAGAAAACTACTCGGAAAATCAATAAATAACCTTAATGCAACTAATTAGATCTAAAATTCTACGTACAAGCTTTCTTATCTTATTTTTTGATCGGGGGAAGATTTCTGGTAGAAATTTTGTTTTCAGACACAAAAAAATGTAAAAACAAATGCATTATATTATAACCTCGCTTTGCTCAAACTCCAAAAATTAGACTGGATTTTGATAGTTTTTATATTAAGTATTATATTATATTATTATAACGTAGGTTATTAATGATGTTTATATATTTAATTAATTTGATGAAAATCCTAACAATCCCAACGACGATTATGGTAATCCAACATAATTAGAAAACACGTTTGAGCGCACAACTCATTTAATTCTGCTGGGCTTTTCGACTTCTCACCGAGCCAAATCGCAAAGTGTATCTCGTGAAAATTGTATTTATTTTTTTTTATTTTTTTTTTTTGGCAACAGATTGGACTAGGTGTTATACTACGTTAACTAGCCATCTTGGCGCAGCGAAACGGAAATCACAAAGATGGTATAATAATAACACGAGATTTATTCGACGTTATGAAATAAAATATGAGTCGGCAGCGGCCCCCTCGAGCGAATATTATTATTATATTTCTCGCACACACGCGATAAACCTAATGAATTCTATAATAGGAGGTATACCATAGCTGTTGGTATATGGTATACTGCAAGTGATAACTAAATATATATGGTTATGCTGAAGATTTTGAAAGTTTTAAGAATATTATATTCTACTACAAGCCAAGACTCGGGGGCAGATTTTTAGTTGTATTAGGTATATTATTACCGTCTCGGTTGCGATTTAAAAGCTGTCCGTAGTCAGATTACTCTTTCGGGGCCCGGTATTGAATCATTAATACCAGTATTTAAGTATTTTCCATTTTTATTCGTTATACCGGTATTTTCAGTATTCTCGGTTATTTGGTAGTTTCAGTATGACAATAATTACTCTAATAGTCTAGTATCCAATTCAGTAATTTGTAGACATTTATATGTGTATTATGTAGCCAAATCATATTAAATTGTGAATATTCAAAATTTTATGTTGAAATAAAAACGTTAAAATAATTGAAAATAAATATCATATATGTATATTTGAAATATCTTGGTTTGAATATAGGATAATAGATATTTGTGCAATATCTATTATAAATCACGTGTAAGATGTTTAATAATCGTTATACTCATTACATCAGATTATTTGTATTAAAATACGAATAATATATATTCATATAAATAAATAAATAAATAAATGAATAAATGTGTTGCCTGGAGTATTATGAAATGTGTATTGTACAACTGGTTTTGAATTGAAAATTCATCTTCAGGTAAAATCACTAAGTCAAAAAGTAAAACACGACTCAATATAACAAAAATAAATTAGAGAATATATGACGAAAAAATTATACAAATTGGTCGTTTTACATAGAAATAATTTATTTTAATAGGAGAGATATATATAAGATATTATTTTTAAAATCCGTTTGAACATTTAAAATATTATGAAAATTATTTTCTTTGTTTTATTATGTATGTGTAATTATTCTATAACTGAATTAATATAAATGTTATTTTAGGTATTTAAAATAATGTCTTTTATTCAAATAAATTATTTCTAATGTAAAACGACCAATTTGTATAATTTGTTCACATTCCTTCATGTATTTTTTCATATTCAGTCGCGTTTTACTTTTTAATTTTACCTGATGATGAATTTTCAATTCGAAACCAGTCGTACAATACACATTTCATAATACTCCATGCGACGCATTCGTTTATTTATTTATTTATTTATATATTTATTTATTCACAAGTATTAACCATTTAATAATTTTATTTTTACTTTGTAATATTATGATATATATATTTGACAAACATTCAATTTTTATTATCCATAATGCGTCAAATTAGTAATATTTATTGGTTGTCAAAAATTAATTTTCAACTGTTTATTATTAGCTATATAGGTAGCTTAATGTCGTATTAAAATATACAATATAGTAATAACTGATCTTATTAAGAAATAAGGTGATACCCATTTTTAACAAACGTTATTAAATTATTATGGTAATAATATAAAACCAATTATAAAAAACGAACATCCCTGGCACGATGAGTGTGCCACTGTTATATGTTAGGTGTGAAGTTGGGAAGGTAGAAAGGAAATTTAATTTATATCTATACGCATCGAATAATCATTGTTAACGAAAAACGATTCGGAACGGATTATACATGTTTTGAAAGGCCGTAATATTTACGATTTGAAAATAATGTACTTCGTAAATTTTCCCGTTTTCCCGAATTTTATTATTTTTCCAAATATTATGAAAACCCCCGGGAAACTCAAAAAATTACCTCATTAAAGTACCACCTCAGGAAATAAGTCCTTTCAAAAAAAGTGCAACACTTGAAAATTAGAGAAAGATTTCTGGTAGAAAAGTTGTTCAAAGATAAAAAAATAAACATCATTGTAGTAAAACCAATACATTCATCGCTCTGCTTAGAATCTAAAATGTTACAACGTTCACAGTTCATCTATAATTATAAAAAAAAATAAAACTATATAACTTAAGATATGAAAAATTAACTGAAAGAATTGTCAATTAAACTTGATAATCAATACACATCCAAACGTTAGATCGACTAGTTTAACTATTTGATAAAAATAATTATTTTCCATTCACTAAGCTTGCTCACCACATTTTTTTATATTACATTTTGCGTATAATCAAATTCTGATTTTTGGAATTTTTAAGTGTAGTTAAAGCAGATATTTTCGAATACTTTAGATTTTTTCACAACATTTAAGGAGTATGCTGTGGTGATACCAACTTTGGGTTTTCAAATGAGAACCTACATTAAAAATGTCATAAATAGACGAAGTCTTACTTTAAATAATTTTTGGTGGCAACATTTTTTATTTCCGTCAATCCATTAACGAGATATTCCACTTTTATGTTTAGGTAGGGGGAGAGTAACTTAAAAGTGAAATATCTCGTCAACGGATTAGAATTCATCAAAAATCAGTATTTGACTATACGCTAAATTTAACCAAAAAAATGGGGTGAGCACGCTTAGTAAATCGCCCTGTATAGATTTACAAATAAATTTAAATAAATATAATATATCTGTATTTCGGTAAATCGAAAATACAACCAACTATGAAGAAATATTTTTTTCGAATCAATTTCAATCTTTTTTACACGATACTACTAGAAAAACATACAACATCACAACGATAACGGTTCACAAATAATAATAGGGGATCGGTATTTCAATAAACTACGTATAATATGATAATATCAATAGGTACTGAAAATTGAATCTCTCAAACTCTCCGCGCTACAGTCCTTCCTCTGATCTGTTCCTCTATTACAGATGATATATTACGTAGGCCATTTTCGAAAACAGGTCTAAAACTCGCAATGAAACCTAAGTAAAACGGTCGTCGCTTTTCAGGGGGGGGGGGTACTCTCGTATGAGGTTTGGCATCCTAATTTTATACGGTAACACCAAAACTGGACAAGAGTTAACATAATTTTTTTAACTAGCTTAATTCAAATTATCCCTAAAAATATATTTAAAAAGTATGCTATCATAAAAGTATGTTCTACCCTAATAGTATTTATACTTTTATAAATAGAAAATTATTTTTTTTTTTTATATTTTACTCAAACTTATACTATTTTCAAAATCGTATCATGTTATAAAATTAATAATGTATCAAATTATATTGAAAATTATTACATTTGTTATCTGTAAATAATTCTAATATATTATAATATTTTATACGTTTTAACATTTAGTGAAAGAACAATTTATTGTTTTTTTTTTTCAGGCAACTTTGTAAAACTAATTTTGTATATTTTGTATATTTACATGTACCCGTATAATTTGTTTTTACATTACCCTCATATAGTATAACGTTCTACAACGAACTGATGACAAAATATAACAACCTAAAACGATATACAAGTATATTACTGTTGAAAAAATAGAATCGTACGACATAATTACAATTAATATATACCGAAATACAACATTTTGTATAATAATTGTATATCCTTTTGTACCAAACGAAATTTTAGGAATATATATTATAAAGGTACTCGACTCGAAAACCTATATTGATTAGTCTAGCTGGTCGAAAAAGGGCTTGCCAGTTGAAATGAAATTTGTTCGTCTATATATCGATCATTTGATTAGTTACACATTTGTCCGGTTTTCAACATCATCGAGATAATATTATTGTATTATGGTTTTTAGAAAATATATCCAATTTCGAGGATCTCGTTATTGTAGGAGTAGTAGTAACATATACGGCGGTTAGACATGTAGGTAGGTAGGTACTTTAAAATGAGATCAACTCGAAACCTGGAATGTTTATAAATATAAAAATACTGTATTACAATATATCATTTGCTTTATGGTATATCTAATAATATCGTCCATCATCGTCGTTGTCGTATAACTTTTATTTTCCTTAGATAAAATTTATATTTCATAAGCTCTGCTCACGCACATCATTGCACGTACTAATAATAAAACGAAATACAATTTTCCTCTGTAATATTCGTTTGTAGATTTTGCTTTGTTTGTATTTCTGATCCTGAGAAAATATTCTACAATATTATATTTCTTTTCGCGCCTGTACCTAATTATTTCCACTCGTGAAAAGTAAAACTGAACGTCCCTCTAAAATATGATAATCTCCCTCTGTAATTCCGTAAAGAGATCACAATACTCTTCATCGTTAACTGTCACAGGTTAGTTACATATTAGTGACATTTGTGTCAATAAAATAATATGGAATACGTTTTCCATCATTTTTATAGAGATTGAATTTAACAAAACTCAATTATTATAGATTTGTATAATATTATGCTCTGCGCGGTCTAAAAACGGTAATCGTTATCGCAAAAGTTCTTACATAATATTATATTATAGTGATGAGTTGGACATGCAGTTGGCGCGTATATTTGCACGGGTAATGCTGTATCACGTGGATTTGACATTTTCAAATATATATATATGTATATGTATTCGAGTGTAAAATTGTCAAGGATTCACCCTATATATCATCATTATAATATATTGTATTATCCTATCGTAAACATCACATTCAGACGTATTATTCCATATGCGTACAAATGATGTAGTATATTTGTTAACTTATAATAACGTGCATTATTATTACGTTTGTGCGAACGGATCTTAACGAAATATTACAATTTAGTGTTCCATGTGTGTTTTTCATCGTTGTGATAAACTTTTGTATTATTGAACTTTGCATGTGCGTAATTAAAGAAAATAATTTAAATATTATAGTTTTGCGTGTTAGATATAGTCAGTGTCTCAATTATTTCTCATTGTTAACGAAACATAATATAATCTATGTATATATTTTAGGAAAATTATATTTGATATCTTTTTTTTTTCAATACGAAAAGTATAGTTTTTTAAACAAATAAAAATGTTTATTTATAATATGATCGGTACTTATATATTTATAGTAAAGTTGATATGTATATTTTTTAGTACAATATATACATTATTTATACATATCTATATACTACGACCCAGAAAATTAGTTCAGTTGAAAAAATTCAACAGAAGATATTCGAGACTTGGTGCTTCAGAAAAATGATAAAAATCTTATGAACTTAAAGCATTATACTAACGGTAAGGCTTTAAACAGAATAAAGAAAACCCGACAACCATATAGAAATGTTAATTCACTTTTCAATTCAAAAAAAGTCACGCTTGTATTGGCTATATTCATGCTATAAAAACATTAATATTGAAATAAATGTTTGAGGAAATGCGGAAAGAGGAAGACCTAGCGCAACATGTATGACTTAACACCCAAATTACGAAGGACACTAATAGAGAAAAATACAAGGATCTAAAGGAATTAAACTACGTCAGGAATATATCAGTATGGAGGGCTGGAACAAACTAATCTGTCTTGTGATATTTTAGGTATGATACCTAATGTTGTTACGTCTTTGTTCTCATGAAACAAAAATTACGAATTCTATATTTCTATTATGAAATATGTTAATGTACAAATTTATTGATCGAAAAGAGAGTCCATTTATAACATAGGTATTATATAATTCAGTTAAATTAAATCGTGTCACGTGTACCTACGTTTATCTTAACGTTAATACGCAACACGTGCGATACCGTTAAAAAATATTATAATCATGTTGCCGTCACGACGATTAAGCTTTTATTAAAGTACAATATTTTATTATTAATATATATATTAGATATTCGCTTTACTATAATATTATTATCATTTATCTGAGATATTCGTCAGATGGCGAAAGATTAAAACCGAATCGAGTTAAATCCCCGAGAGAAGAAGAAAGCTGCCAGCATATTCAAAAGATTATCATAATTATTATTATTCCGCTTAAATTTTACTCGGTATCTCACGGATTTTACACCACTTACCGCGATTTCGCCTCGACGACCGCCTTGTTTTCATAATTAATTAAGCTAAAGTACCGAATTCGTTTACTGGGTATATATCTATTTATATGCAGGATGTATCTGCAGGACTTGACAATTCTCTATGCATAGGAAATTGTATTGCATAGTACATCCTGTATAGTATTTTCCTAGACATAAATCCCACTATTACAATTAATAAATGAGTAAACTTTACACTTCGAAACTATTTTTGTTAAGCATACAAATTACTTTTTAGATAACTATAAAAATGCATAATCGTGTCATATATTGAATAAATATATTTTTAGATTAAAAGCATAGCTAGGAATTTATTGGTCTTTTACTATAATATGTTTTTTTTATTTGTCAACAACTTTTCCAGCAATCTTAAGTTTTCTATTAATCCACACAACTCCTTTAATTCCGACAATCTTTATCTAATATGTCCGCTGGGCCGTTTAGTATTTGGTCTTCATCTCCATCTTCATCTCTCATTCGTCCAAGTAATCCTTCCGTTTTCCACACGTATCCACATAAGTCTATAGTACTTAAGTGTATAATCTATAAGATTACTTTTATTTATTCTGTCCCAACATATTAATTATTTGTATCTCTTAAATCAACTTGAATGTCCTTACAACATGTTCATGAAACATATAATCGACGCTTTAGATTCTGAACAAGAATCGAAGCGAGGAATGTATTGTTTTTATAATTTGATATTTTTAAATTTTTTACGCAAGCAATCAAAAAAACTTTATTGTACAGTATTTAATCTAAAGTATTAAACATTGGGGATTTTTTTTTTAATTTACTTTCAGTTGTCTTAACAAATGAAAAAACTGGCAATTGTGTGGCAATACTAAAAGGGGAGGGGAAATAAGGGGAGAAGATGTTATGATGATAAAAGTAATAATTTTTAAAATGAACGGAATTAATACTTAAATTAAATCTTGATGCCTATGTTAAATCTGGTATTTGAATCACTTCCTCTGCTATTCGGAGGTATACGGGATCGTAAGTCCAAGAATGGTGACGAGATCAATAAATGAAGAAAAATATAATTATTTTACCTGCTCACGGTGTTGTAACGCTAGGGTGTATACCTATATATAACCTCACGTGATCCTGGAGTCGTTAGACAGCAGTCACAATTCAATCTCAATAAACTAATCTAATTAATTAACATTTTACACCTGTGTGCACTCAGATAAAAAATGCTAATCTTTAAATTAGGAAACCAAAAGATTGAATTATAAAATAAATTAATAAAAAAAATCAAATACGAGTGATTATAGCTGCTAAAAGTCGGAGCTAGCTAAAGATTGATCTTCAAGAGATTGGTGGTAGGTACTAATTATGTGTGTAGTTCTCGACAGAGTTATTTTTAAACATATTTCTTAAGCGGTTAAAGAGACGCTAAAAAACCGTTATTTTTTATAATTGATAACGTCTTCGCGTCGAGGCCGATGAATTAAAATTTGCTGATAGTCAAATTTTGAAAATAAGGATTCTGTTAAATAATAAAATTGGGTGGTCTGCAACCACGTCAGTGCAGGGACGATGTCACCAAACGCATCGACCGGCGTGTGAATTTTTATATTCGCACACGTTATACAATCTTTAGACTTGTAAAAAATATATTAATCTCTCTCAAATAACGAACGTCCCGTTGTATTTATTACTTTAATATTTTTTTTTTTTTTTTTTGTACTAAATACCATGTACTCGATCGTATCTGAATCTTTTAGTCACACGATTGAAAAATAAATGCATAAACATAAAATATTGTGTGGCCAGAACATTACAATTGTTTGTATTATTGTTATTGATTTCTGGGGTTTCTTTGGCAATCAGGGGAAAAATACGACTGATAATGCTCTGCACTGCAGAAACGTTTTTTGTTAGCAATAGGTTATTTTTGTATACAGATATTAAATTACCATATTATATATCCTCTCTTCCAACTTTCCCTCTTAAATACTAGACAGTACTGCACACCTATCAGCAGTATTGGTCTTTTTTTTTCTTTTTATTAATTAATATTATTTTTTATTCTTGTTTACAGAAAACACCGAAAAAATGGACTAGCCTTCGGCAACACCGCAAAACGACGGAAGAATCGGTCACCGAAATGCAGGAATCATCGCCGCAAACGCAAAGACGTACCAATTGGGCGGTGTATCAACATTTTTCCACGGCTTCCGATTCGCCGACTCCGTTACTGGTAAACGATTAATATTTATTTACCAAACATACAATTTAAAGTATCTAGATACATAGGTAAAAGAAACAGAACAAAATCGTATAGTATAGAATTAATAACAATCAACGTGCATTTCCAGTTTCCGTAGTGACAATAGCATAGCTAAATTAACAAAATTTAGAATGTATGCTCGTGTAAATAATATTATTATTAATTATTATCTGTGTGCGTGAATATGTGTCTATGTGTGTAATGTGTATTTAAACTTTGCCCGGTGGTTATGCTGCAGCTCGTATTATAATTAGAGGAAAGACCCGCGTAATTGAATAAATTATCATCAAAAGCCCTCCTCGAGTACACCGAGAGCACCTTCTACAATATCTATAATATACATATTGAACATAATAGTGATAATAATAATAGTACAATATATTCCTGTGCAAATATATAATTCGAGTGAATGATGATTGATAAAATTAATAATAATAATATCACGTATACAACGACGACTGACGAGACCGCGTTATATGATAAAAACCGCATCCGCGCATCATTGAAAATCCCTAAAACAATATATACCACCTACTTGTATCATATTCGTAAAACATTATCATTTCGAATACGGTAATTGTAACATTCTATCATAGACCTGGTAATAAACTAGTTGCGTTTTCATGAAATATCATCATCATTCGCATAGGCACAACTAGGGAGTGCTATAAGGGGCCTCAAGTGCCTCCAAGTTTAAAATTAGCACCCCACCCCTCCAAAAAAAACCTTTCAACTTTTTCATAATAATGAATAAATGTTTTATTCCTGGACTTTATAATTAATAAGCAGAACAAAATACAGATATCATGTATAGACAATGTATATGTGTACGAAAAATAATATTAAAACAGTTATGATACATTTGTATACACACTTTTGTAAATAAAATGTGTATTTGTCTATTTTAAGAGTCGTGTAAAGTAGTATGTGGGGGAGGCATATCCCCCGTGGGTCTTTGATGTGTCTATAATTTTAACATACCCAACGTCTAGTTGCGCTTATGGTCATACGCCTCATATTGGATACCTATACCTTTTCTCTTTTGAAACGGAGTTTTTTTTTATCCAGCCTATGCGTATTCAACGTACCTAAAGTACATTGTATGGTACACAATAATATTATAGTGTTTCAAAGATCGGAAATTGAACAAACAACCTGCCTTTTACCAACCGTATATATGAAAAATATAGTTTTTAAATTATTATGTGTATAAAAAAAATTTAATTCTTTCTGGAAAAAATTAGTTATTTTTGTTATCCGTAAAGAAATACATTTATAATCCATTTTAGTTTTTTTTTTTTTTACTACGAAAAAATTGCAATACTAATATAATAATTTCTAAAAAGCTAATTACTTTTTTATGAGTTTTTATCCATAAAGATTAATAATATCTATACTAGAATACCTACTTGAAAAGTATAAAATATAATATTTATTAGATTACACCTATAATATTCTATTAAGCTTATCAATTTCAATTTTGTTTATATTGACAAATCATTTGGTTTTTTTTAGATTCAAAACAGAGAAAAGGATCTGTTTTTTTAATTTTTAATTTTGGTGGAGTTTTTAATATAACATTTTAAGGATCACTTTCATTAAAATCGAAATGTATGTAACAGATTTTCAATAAATCTAAATGATTTTTCTTTTACAGATAAATTTAAGAAATACGTTTTTTATTATTTTCACATTATTATTATATGTAAAGCAAATTTTAAGTGTGCTATCATATTCTATGATAATATAAAACTACTTATAGCATACTTTAAACTTTATTATATATTTATTATATTAATAATGTACATTAAATCTGTAGGTATTATAATTAGGTATTTGATACGTTTAATTAGTTTTTGTTTTTGTTTTTCTAATTCTTCTATTGACTGTATTTTTCGTGGATTTTAAATTATTTTAGTAATGATAGTATTACGCATCGTTATTAAATTTATATTTTATATTAATGAACGGAGTTCAGTTGATAGTGATACTTTGTCAACAATATGTATGTCATATTATGGTAAAATATTTGTTTAATATTGGTCCGATTTTCTCGTTTTTCCTACATTTTTTTTCGGTTTTCCCGTGTTTTTTCCTGGTTTTTCACATTTGCTGAAAAATTGAGAAACGGCCTCCCTAAAGTACCACCCCAAGAAAATATCACCCCTTCTTTCAAAAGCCTATATCTTATACATCGGAGCAAGATTTCTAGTAGAATTTAGAATTTGTGTACACAGTATAAAAAAATTTAAATTAAAATAAACATCTTTGTAAATCAATGATTCTTTGCTACATTCAGAATCTAAAATGATTAAAAAGAAATACCTAACTCAACCGTTACGATTTTACTAGTAAAGAGGTTACTAGTTAATACCTAATTTAATATCTAACTATGAAGATTTTTATACTGAATCTGTACTTCCATATTATTTGGTAACTATAATACTACACGAGTTCACCTTTCAAAGATGGTTTAATACAAACCGAACCTAATATACTATAATGCACCTAATCTCTCTATACGAGTATAAGGTACTCTAAAAACAGCTAATCATAATCTGTATCTACCTACTTAAAAGTGTAACCAAATTATAATAAATGTAATACGCATAGCGTAACGTAACGGTTGGTAGAATTGTGTACGATTATTTATTTTACGTTTAAGATAAAATATGTTTTACGTGTGTTTACGTGAGAGTTTAGAAATCATTATTATCAATATTATAATTGTGTTCAACATATTGAGTATTTTCGATTTTTACCGAATCATTAATTTATCCCTAATAATATTGATTTTATTTTTTTTATTTTAAAGTATTTCTGTTTATATTTTAGTGAATGTGTTGTGTTATTTTATAGATTCGCAAATTATTTATTAATTACCTATACAACTTGGTTTAATATATTTTCTAATACTAATATCATATTTTATATATTATTGTGCCGTCTGGTTTTCACTACGTTATGCCTTATTTATAGTGCAGTTGAATTAAATCGTTAACATTTTTTTTTTTCCATCGACTGAACTCGCGATACTTTATTCAACAATAGTACCTAATATTTTATACACAGTACACGTCTTTTTGGTATGTTTTTATTGTTATTACAATTAATAATATTATTGCGATTTATATACGAGTAATTGTATTATCAAAATGTATAGTTACGTGACAATATAAATTAGCTTATCATATTGTGTTGTGATGATAATAAACGAACTTGATCGGTGTTTTAATTTAACTCATTGTGCGATAAACCTTGTAAATACGTAGTCACAGACTTTTGAAATCGAATTTGAATAGTTTTAATTCTACATATATATTATACCAGATTAACTATATAGAATTTATTTAAAACAATATTACAAAATGTTCGTTTAACTACTTGGTACAAAATTATCATTTATAAAATATAGTTATATTCCTTGTCAAGACTTCATAACTTTGTGGACGTTGATTGACAATTATCTAAATATTTCAATTCACTATCGAAAATACAAAAAAATCACATTTTACATTTATTCCAAAGAACATAAATTGTATAAATAATTTTATTTCAAAAAATGACGATAAATTTGAATTCAAATCATCTACAATTTGATGATTTATTAGCTCTAAAAAAATTGTTAAGGGTCTTTTAATATTGTTTTACGTGAACATTTTTGCTATAGCAGCATTGTCCGTTAGAAAGACAGAGACGGAAATTCTACTATGATGGCCTCTTAAGTATAATATTATTGTACTATTGTATTTATTATTAATTTTAACTTCATTTGTATTGTAATACATTTAATATTTTCTCCTCTCTTCTTTATTAAACGCAAATGACATGGTATACACAGCTTTGATGAACATAAAATATCTTTTTTCAGTACTGAATAAGTTTAAATAAATACATCTTTGTCGCAGGCGGCTAATAATGTTAAATTTCCAATAAATTAATAATCGGGTTGATTTCGTCCAGTTATTATTTATTGCAAGTTTATTTATAACTTAATTAATGAATTAGTGTTATTATATTTTTCATAGTGATTGATCGTAAAATATTCCTTAATCACTTTAATGGTGTAGCCATAGTATTACACCTATACCGATAATAATATATAATTAAGAAACGTTAAGTAAAATGTTTAACAAAAGCCGGAAATACTTAGCACTTATACAAGTAGACCATTATGATGGTTGGCAGGCACATAACTACAGCGAAGTCCACAAGATCCGGGCCTACTAAATTTTTTCGACTATGTAATTTTTTTTTTAATCAAATTAATATATCTAAGGAAGGAAGGTGGTTAAAGTTGATACTGGTATCATGGCTTGTAGCCATGGTCAACAAAATCAAAAACCCACGTATCGCCATTTATTGCCATTTATTGTCATTTTTTATATAAATTGATGAAAACTTGATAAATTTGAGCATTAATTTATTTGTAAACATATCCCAAATAAAAAAAAACTAGTGAAAAATAGAAAAAAATTCGTATTCGTGTGTTATTTTTATATTATTTTGTTAAACTAAAATAACAGCAAATGATAATGACGGGAAAAATTATAAAAATTAAATTTCACGCCGAAATGATCAAGACGTTCTCACCGTGTCCGTTTATTTTTATTTCATTTATGAATTATATTAAGTAGGTATATATAATAATAGAAATAATACAATTCAAATTTGAATCAAAAACTACAGGTCATTTTTTAGTCACTTTTTAAAATATTTTTAATACTTCATTAACTATTTTCAACGAGCAATGTAATGGCAACTCTGCAAGTCCTTTCAATTAACTCCAAGCTTTAGTTTTTCCAGTCAGTCCATCTTTTTTCTGCGCATAACCTACCCACGCTAGAGTCGTACCACACCGAGTATGTCTACCACAATTTTCGGATCCCGCGATCAATTTTTGTCACATCCCTTTATTTTCCTAGATTCTCTATTTCCATGTATATTTACGTATTTACACCGATCATGTACATTCCTAAGGAATATTTCAGCTTATACGATTTTGTTTTTTTGTTTTTTGAATTTCGTATAAATTGAGGACAGGTATTCCGACGAATATACAATTGATTTTATTATCTTGTCATTATGTCGCCGCGGAGAATATAGGTATACGTAGAACATAATAGTATTACTTTCCGTCATCATCTTTCTCTCATTTTGAACACAAAAAAAAATATACATAGAAGGGATAGGTTATGACGGTACTGCAGTAAAGTAACTATATAGACATACCTAACATGATATTGTAGTAATTAATAATCGAACAAAAGTATGGCCCGCTTAATATTCATATTATTATTACAGGTACCTACCTCATGTATTATTTTTATCGTCACGGTGTATTATATTATTATCGATTGTGTCAGTACCAATTTTGTAAGGAAAACAAAAAAAAAAAAAAAAAATTATATTAATATTATGTTAAAGAGTCGCGGTGCCAGCGAAACAGTCAATTATTCGGAATCCGAGCAGCAGCCAGACGCGTGCGAACGGATTTCACTGTCACCCAATAACAAGTTCGGGCCCGGTCTGTCAGACGAGAATGGAGACATTCTTCGTGATTTTTCCAAGCTCGGGTGTTGTCAGAAAATCACTACGCTGTTAACGTCGTCCCACCAGTTCAATAACTTACAGGTCAGAATTATACTTTTTTTTTTTCTCGTCTTCTTTCTAAATTTAAATGCCTTCGACATTTATTTCTTATACTCCGTTGTTACTGCGGCAACCATGCGGAAAAACTTGATCTAATTAAATTTTCCGGGGAACTTTTTTTTTCTTTTTATAAAAAATATTATACAATATACTTATGAATAAATTTCACCCGCGGTATAACAATGCATATTAATGAACGACAGAAGTCGATTATATATTATAATGGAACTTTTTTTTATGTATATATATACATCATTTAAGGTATAAAAACGAAAAAAATTATGTATTTTACTCGAAACGGTCACCAACATAACTATATTATTATATTCAAATTAAAATATTGTATATATTATTATTTATTTTACATCGCCGTTTCCCAATTGATAATAATTCTGGCGGAAAATAATATTTGTATTGAATAATTTTATTTTGAACGCTGTTATAATGCCGTTATCTTATTACTTTCGGACTTTTTTTTTTTAAAAAAAAATATATCGCATTGGTATAATATTCTATTGTTGAGTGTATACAGTATACACTCGATAAACTAGAACGGGCGTTTCGTGTAAATATCGTTATAAAAACTTTTTCCCTAGAAATATCTGTATTAAGTGATTTAAAATACCTTCATCGTTCGAGTTTTGTCATTATACCGATATAGCTTATCAATAGTGTTACAAATTATAAATAGGCATGTATAAAAACTATACTACGTTGTTTAATTATTATATCCTTAAGAGGATTGGTTGCCGTTTTCCAAAATTTCTCCAATTTTGTAAAATTTTAATATTATTTTTTACCATTTAAATGACAAACATTGTCTACTAATATACCGCCCACTCAAAAAGAAGAGAAGTGGCTGTTTTGACATAGGAATATAACTTTTTAGACCAATAAACTATAATAAAATTCATCCACTATCGAGCTCGTCCAATTTTAATTTTGAAAACATATTTTAATTCTTTGATTTCTTGTATATATTTAGTGGAAACATTTGTTTGTATTTATATTTAACTAAAGTAGGTATATTATAATTTTACCTTTTTTTTTCCTTAAAATAAATTCGTACTAAGTGTTACAGAAAAAATTTTTTTAAATATTTTGTCTACAATAGAAAATAAGTTTACGAAGTGAAATCATTTTTTAAAACAGATATTGAACTACTGGAAGTATGTTTACTTTACTCTAGCTTTTTGCCATTAATTATAAACTATGAAGGATTTCAAATTAAATTTTCTAACATTTTTAGTGGTTCTAAACAGTTGTAACTATTTAATATTTATCCAAAAATGCGAAAATATGGCTATAAATACAAAAATATTTAGAATATTTGGAAATTTGATATCTTTATGGTTATTTTAAACTCAATTACAGCCAAAAACTAAATCAAAAACAACGTGAGCGACGTATTACATACATTTTCTGGTTTTCCTACGTTTTTTCCCAATAATTAAAAAAAAAACTATAAGGAAAATTAAAAAATGAATACCTCAATTATTGATAGCCAAAATTAATTATTGAAGTAAGATTTCTAGTACAGAAGTTGTGCACAGGCTACAAAATAATTAAAAACACGTGGTATATAGTTAATACATTAAAAAAATTGTAAGTTATAAAATTTGAGGAATTTAACCTATACTTAATACTTGTACCTTAAACCTTATACCGTAAAAAAAATTTACAAATTATAATTGTTGACGAAATTACTCCATTACTAAACTACCTAAAGGAATAAATTATATTATTAAATTTTCGTTACATGTATAATAACGTAATAACCGTCGGTATTTGTGATAAAATTAATAGATATGATCTCTATCGTCTCGGGATTATTAAGATCTAAAAAATTCTCAAAATGATAAATATTTGAAAGCATTAATCTTATAAAATAATTATTATTATCTATATCTCACTAAATAAAATACTTTGCTTTTTTTAATTATCTGTAAACCGCAGTAGATATAATCTTCAGAAATAATGATATTATTTTATCAATTTATACTCGAAACACTTTACGCTAATACTAAATATTTTAATAACTATAAGAAAGTCACACAAAAAGTTGTCTTATTAAATCCTACACTTTGCATAATATTATATAATATAGGGAAACTTTTCCAATCTTGAAATAATTTTTCGATTTGCAATAACTATACTAACACAGTAAGTATTTATTTACAACACAAGTTTATGGAATCGAAATGGCTTTTTTATTTTCATTATAAAACATAATTTTTAATTTACCTGCAGGTGGAAATGCTTTATCAAAGATATTTCTTGCGAACCAACCAAAGTCACATGGTCCATTTGTTGGTGCTGCTCTGTATACTGTTTACGTGTATGGCCATAGCCGTGCTCCTTTCCGACTACGAGACTCAGGTGCAATATTCCTTGCTTCTTTTGTGTTGTATACTTATTTACCTAGGTAAGTCTTAGGTGTACATATAATTACATAATATACTCTAACTGTGACACATTTTTTTCCTGTTCGTCTCTATATAGTCATAATAAGCATAGTGTCACGGTCCGGACTAAACGAAGTGTATTTGAGTTTCGTTTCTTACGTAGTGCTCGCCACTTTCCTATTGATCGAATTGTCTTTCGGTATTCTAACCAGATCCCAAGCTGTCACTGTACCCACATTAGTGTTCGTCTATATTTCGTACAGCTTATTGCCGGTCAAGTTGCAGTACGCCATCGTGGCTGGCACGGTATTCATGTTATCGCAGCTCATATTTTCGTTATCCATTGAACGAGAGCTAACGAAACAGGTATGTACAGGCGAATTATATCATTCTTTACAAAAATACCCGTCGTAATAATAATAATAGTATAATCTTAATTCGTCAAATCAATGGCTCACAGATAAATTGTCGATTAATATATGGAGGGGGACATTCTGACTTGTGTATTCTACCCTGTTAACAAAGAAGGCAATATAATATAGTTGGTCATTTATTGAAAAATATCGAGCAGCATTATTGGTGTCATCGGAAAGCTTAAACATGTTTGGAACAATGACCCACCCAACATTGAATACTTTTGTTAACTAAAATTGCTGTCAAATTATTTATCTGTGTATCACTGTACGAAGTATAATAATATACACAGCTAATATTATAGCTAATAAATAATAGTTTATAGATACAATATTTAAATCGGCTAAATTATTCACAAAAATCTATAGTATACATATACTAAGTCGGTTCATGTATTATATGTTATTTAATTCATAAAATGCTAATAATAAAACATTTGAAATTTTAGAGTTTCATTAATATACTGTTGTTGGCGTGTACGAATGTGACGGGTGTAATGATGCATTATCCCAACGAAGTGGCGAAAAGACAAGCGTTCTTGGAAACTAGACAATGTGTTCAGGCGAGATTGACAACGCAAAAAGTTAATCAACAACAGGTATGAATGGAAAAAAAAACATTTTCATTTAAACATTTTTCCACATACACACATCAAAAGTATTTTTAAAAACAAAACAAAATAAAATACAGGAGAGGCTGCTTTTGTCAGTACTGCCCCGACATGTCGCTATGGAAATGAAGGCTGACATCGCCGGTAAACGTCACGACAGCATGTTCCACAAAATTTATATACAAAAGCATGAGAACGTCAGGTAACGCACATGTATATGTATTATGTATAAACTTTTAAACAACAAATTGATTTTATTTCAAACGAGACTATCAATATTATAATATTTTTTATCGATGTGTAGGTAGATCTTGATATATTATGCCGTAAATATTTATTTTAGCGGAACTGCCGTAGGTATTAATGTATTATACATTTTGCAATAAAATATTATTATAGTTAATAGTTAGGGCAAAGAATTATAAACACAAACTTATTATATTAGCATACGTTATGATTACACCCTGCTAATAATGAAAATATGCTATTAAAAAAAAAAAAAAAAATCGAATATTTTCTTTTATTAACCATATGAATACTGTGCACAAATAGTTCGTTTTCTTCAGTCTGGAAAAAAAACGGTTTTAATTTTTTTATAATGATCAAAAAATACTTAAAATTTTCAAAAAAAAACTATTGCTGATACAAATCGGAAAATCTATTTCAACCCATTTGAGTGAAATAAATATTACTTTACCCAAAACTCGAATATTAAAATAAAGTCATCTGTAGCTTCCTCATATTTATAAATCATTAAAAACTTATTACTGAGTTATTATAATCATATATAGGCACATTAGTAACCTCAAAAATATCTAAAATATGCTTTAAAAATGAATACAATTCTAAAATAGTCAGAATTCCTAAAATATAAAATTGTAAATAAATTATTATGTAGGTAACTAGCTATTATTTTAACATTCAAATACAACTATACAAGAGTGTATTAATATAAATAGTTGATCTAATTATAAAATTACCATTTCATCGTATTCATTATGATATATACCGGGTGATTCATTTAAACGAGTACACTCATTATCTCGGAAAGCATTAACTTATTCTGAAATTTGTTTTCTACAACATTTAATAAACGAGCTGTTCTATAATTTTAAAATTATGTTATTTTTTGTCACCCTTTTTGGGAGGGAACCAACGTGTTATTAATGCACCAATACTCTCCTTTAATCTAAAATTAAAAGTGGAATATCTCGTCAACGGCTTGACAGAAATTAAAAATTTCTGTACTCAAATTTATTTTAACTAATACTCCATCTATTTATGAAATTTTTATTATAGGTTACTATTTGAAAATCAAAAGTAGGTAATGGTTTTACTTCCAAAAATAAGGGTGACAAAAAATAACATAAATATAAAATTATAGAGAAGTTCGTTTATTAAATGTTCTAGAAAACAAATTCCGAAAAAAAGTGAATACTTTCTGAAATAATGAGTATATCCACTTAAATGAATCCATGTTTCATTATACAGGGTGATTTTTTTTTATTACGAACCAGCAATTATCTCGGATTTTTTTTAAGCGAATTTGATTTCTGTATTTTTTTTTTAATTACTATGGAAACGTTTAAGCTTTATTTTAATATAATTTTTAATATTTTACCCCTACTCCATAGACCTCAAATAAGCACATACTTTTGATTTTCAAATAGAAACCGCCCTTTTGAACACAGATTAAAATATAGAATATTACTATAATATAGTATTAATATAAGAAAGGGTTATAGATAGGCAATTTATTACCCTTCGCTACGCCTCTGGTCTAAACTTTAAACTGGTATAACTCATAAACGGTAAATCTGATATGTATTATGCATATCAAAATTTCCAAAAAAATATTCTTTATTCACATATGTGTTAAAAAGGAGTAAGGGGTTCCCTATTTTAAAATCAAAAGTATGTACTTATTTAAGGTATATAGAGTAGGGGTAAAAATTAAAAATGGTTTTAAAATAAAGCTTAAACGATTCCATAATGATTATAAAAAACAGAAATCAAATTCACTTTAAAAAAACTCAGAGATAATTGCAGCTGGTTTATGATAAAAAAAAATCACCCTATACAGCTATATCTGTATGTAAATACTATATTTTGTTTTCAATACTCAGGAATAACGTTGCGCATTGTTCTAAATATGTCAAAAACTAATTTAGTGTACCTATTCGTATTATATGATGGTTTATATTCTATTGTGCAATAGTTTAATGATTAATCGATAGTATTTATAATAATTTTATATTTTATTAAAATATCACCAAAGATAATAGAAATATTAACTTTTCTTTTCAATTTTAAGTTAAGTATATACCTTTTTTTTTTCTTTTTTTTTTAAACCGCCCGAAAACTTTTATGATCAAAGATCTTTAGTAGGTTAAGTAGGTAATACATTACAAAGATGTATAAGAATACTGATGTATTAAGATAATCGTATACTAAGTCGTATGAGTATGATCTTTGTCGTTTGAGACGCCTAATATCTTGAAAATTGTCAAGTTATTGAATTGCCACTGGATTGGTATGTTTATCCAGTCTTATCTTATGTTTGCGGGCAAACTTGGTAATCTCGTCCTGGATGGAGGTAATCATCTTATATAACTGCATAGAGCAGGTAAAGTATAGGTCCTAGAACGCTACCTCGTAGTACTTCAGCCGATATATTCCTCCAATTTGTTATCGCTTTTTCATGCATGACTCGAAACTGTCATTCAGTCAAGTAAGATTTAAGAGGTGTGCAGCAATTGTTCTCGTAGTTTCATGCGTAGTCCTTTATGCCAATTTGTATCAAAAGCTTGGACCACGTCTAGAAATGTTACGCAGCAATACTTTTTCTCTTCCAGTGTTTTGCATATCACGTTTGTGACGCGATGAACTTGATCGATGGTTAAATGTTTGTTTTAGAATCCAAAGTGATGATCGGATATGAGGTATCTTCTTCTATTAGTGTTTTTAATCGAATGGGAAGAAGCTTTTTAAAGAGCTTCGAAAACTTGATAGAAACGATATCAGTTTATATAAATGAGCTCGCTCTGGTGGCCCTGGTTTCAATAACATAATCACTTGTGCCTTTTCCCATTGTTTTGGGATATATTTCATTCATAGGCATTCAATGGCATTGTATAATATATGAGTTAAAAGAATAATGACCTTCTTTGGCAGTTCTTTATGTATGCCTGGACTGATCTCATCGAAACCTAGTGCTTTTTTTGGACTAATATTGGTGTTAATTTCACGGGCAACTTCGAGGAGTTTTAAATACTATATTTTTTTTTCTTGCTACATTGAGTGGTTGACATTGTATCATATCGAATTCGGAAGCTATATTGTTCGATTAAAAAACACTCTTTATCTTGTTCACTACGTGCCCGTCTTATTTTCGGATAAAAGGTAGATGAGACTGGGTCTTTTCAAACGTCTTGCGGTATCGGTGTTCTATTAGCCCTTCAACTTCAATATAATTTGGAGAAATATCTTTATTAACAAAGAAGTCAAGTAGATCAGGAATTTTATTCAGAACAGTCGGCCAATGGGTTGGCTTCCTGGTAGAAATGATGTTAGCATTAATTGCATTAGCATTGATTACGTTTATGATAACAATTTAATTCTAATCTTGATGATAGATATACACACAATTAAATACATGTAGATACTCTAACATAGTCATTTTTAAAGTATGTATGTATTGTTTACATACATAATACGTATATCAATTTATAGTGGTACAGAGTATTTTTTATACTGCAATTAGTAATATCGTTTAAAACAATAGTTACAAATTTTAAACTTTTTTTAAGAACAAAGGGAGCGTTCTTCCCCAATTAATATAAGTTCGGTACCACTACTTGTGACGCTTGTATTTATAGTTCCAAGTGTTTATCAAACCTAAAATGCTTTATAGATTCTTTTATGATTACAGCTGTACCTCCTTGTGCTTTACCACTTGGATTGGATAAAGAGTGGTTTAAATGTTATATTTGTTAAATTTTAAAACAGTTCACGGTGTGAAATTTATTTTTGAAATAAGAGCAAGGTTAATATTTTCACTCTGCTCTCTAAGTCTTCAAGTCCTTGTTTGCGCTGGACTAGCCCATTAGTATTCCATGCTATGATCCGTAATGTGCAATTCATTTATATTTCTTCTGATTTATGTTATGAGACTTAGATTATTTTCTCGCCTATCTAGTCTAGATGTAACACTAACTAACGAATTGGTAATGTTAGTTCGAGCAGATAGAATATCCGTTAAGGTGGGAGTCATTTTCTTTAGTCAGTTATTGCTGTTTAGACGTTCCGGTTGTTACGTTGTTACCAGAAGAGCCGGTTATCTGTGCAAAAGTGGTTGACTCTGTGACGGTTTTCGCTAGTTTCTGTTGAATACGTTGTTCTGCAGAAACCTGTTTTGGATTTGCACTTTCTTCTGACTTCTTGTAGACCGAATAACCCTTCCAATTGGAGGTGTGGGTAAACCAGAGTTGTCCGGAAAATAACAAAACGGATTGTCAGAATCCGGAAATTTTCAATAATCATACGGATAGTAATATTCCGGAAAATTAAATGTTCTAACCAGAATATTCCGGATTGTAAAAATCCGGAAAGCATAAATGTCTAAACCAGAAAGTACCGGACTATAATAACTCGGAATACAAAAATGCGCACACTATTATGTCCTGGACAATAACTTTAATTGAATTTAACAAAAAAACACTAATAGATGTTTCGCGATATTTTGCATGCAGTCTTATATAGTCGCATACACTTGTCCGGGACATAACAATGTGCATATTTTTTTATGCTAGATTATTATATTCCGGAACTTTCTGATCAGAGCATTTATTTTTCCGGCCGATTATAATCCGAACATTTACAGTGTTTCGTATTCCGGATTTTTAGTCCGATTATTTTCCGGGATTTTCTAGCCGTCCGAAGTGTATGCTTCTCCACAGTTCGCACATTTAGCTTTTAATATTCTGGACTTTTGATAATCTTCTGATTTGTGCTCTTCACCGTATTTCACACATAATAAATATACCTAATTATTAATAATTTTAAATATGCATTTTAAGTTCTAAGTGAAGCTAGGAATGTATTGATTTTACAATGTTTATTTATTTTTTATCTGTAAATAATTTTTCTCCCAGAAATCTTACTCTGATTTTCAAGTTCAGTGCCTTTTCTGAAAGGAAATTTTATCTGAATGCCACTTTAGTACTTTCGTACTTTCACGGTTTTCATGATAAATTGGGAAAAACCAGGAAAAAAAGTAACCAAATTTATGAAATATATTATTTTCAATTTATTTTTTTTTGTTGTGATTCGGTTTTATAGAGACTTAAAATTTGAACTGAAATCATATTTTTACTTTTTCTAACCATTATAAAAACTTTCAAAACATTTGAGTCATTTTTGAACTATTTATAGATATTTTAATTTTGCGAGTTTTTATGCAATTTTTATTTGGTAGGATATAATTGTTTAACCTAATAGAAATGCTTGAAAATTAAAAAGTTTATTATAAGTAGTACTTAGCATCAGAAAAAAAACTTGAGTGTAATGTAATATTTAATTTTACAAAAGTTTTAATATTAAATTTCTACGAAAATTATAGTTTTTATGACCTTTCAAAATATGTGTAACCCGAATCGTTTTTCGTTAGCAACGGTTTATTGTTGCTTGCAGATATAAATTAAATAACTATAAATTTCCAACTTTCTGCTTACAACAGTTGCACACCCATCCCCAATATCAGAATTTTTTTATATACTCGTTGAAAGTTCAAATTTTAATGGGAATCGTAAAAATTACATAATTTCACCAATATATTATTATAATATTTGGATTCCTACGAATATTATTTTTATGCCAATCCAATGTTCATCATAAGTTGTATAGCATTTGTATTTGTAACTATATAGTTGTTTCATAAGCATCTAAATTTAAATTTTGACGAAAATCTAAAAATTACGACATTTTAAAATATTTATCACTAACCATCACTCAGAATCGTATATCATAAATAGATGAAGTGTTAGTTAAAATAAATTTGAATATTGAAATTTTTAATTTCTGTCAAGCCGTTGACGAGATATTCTACTTTTAAGTTTAGGTTAGAGGAGAGTAGTGGGTATCATTTATGCAGCGGTATGGAGCGCGGAGTGTTTATCATACATTTATATCCGGTGAATGGGAGATCACAACTGCATTGAAAAGCGACTGCTTCCGTTGACAACTACCTCGAAATCAAAAATTTGGATGTTATCAAAGTAATTGTCTCAAACTTCCACTGTAACGAACATCCATTTTTATGATATACAATGTAACAGATACAGCTGTACTGACAAGCAACTGCTTCGTTATCGTTTGACAATTACCTCGATTTCTTATCAACACTTGTTAGTTTATGGTCATAAATGAGAACAAAAAACGATTTAAATTTAAAAACTCGATAAAAGTTAAAATACCAGTATATCCTAAGCTGCTAGGTGTTTGCCATTTTTACCTCTTTTAACACCTTTTAACCACTTTAGGGATTGAGTTTTCAAAAATCATTTCTGCCTACGTCATAATAGCCGCATATCTGTGTGCCAAATTCCAGCCCGAACTGTTCAGTGGTTTGAGCTGTGCGTATATAGTTCAATCTGTTAGCTTTTCCTTTTATATATACTTATAGATTACTTTGAAAGTATTATCTAAAATTATAGTTAAAATCAATTGATATTAAATCAATCAATAGATATTAAATTGTCACGAATAACAATTTCTTCGACCAAAAATATCCGAGGAAATTGTTGTTCGGAACATTTTACTATCAGTGCAGTATAGTATCTAGATAGTTGTTTTCCGGGTTACATAGTTTATGTCGCAAAAATTATTATTAAGAAAACTGTTGCTGATAGTAGCAATATGTGGTTGAAACAATAAATAACTAATCCAAAATATTCGAGGTTATTGTTAATCGTGACATTTTACTATCAATACAGTTGTAGTATTCCCGATGAATATTTCCTTAGGTAACAGCCGTTTTAAATTCTACTATTTTTTTTTTATAATCAGTGTGAAAACCAATGTTATCATATAACACTGTGAGGTTATTCCATAGATAACATCTGTTTTCAAACGGATTAGTAGAATTTAAAATTACTGTTACCTTAGAAACTCTTCATCGAACATAAATGTGCGATTACTACATTCAAATTATTTAATTATTTGTAGTCCTCTTCCCTCTGAGTAATGTTAAAAAAAAAAAACAAATATTATTATTTTTATTATCTTTGGAGATTTTCAAGGGGTATTTCTTCGTGAGACAGTGATATTTTTCAAAAACTTAGTTTATTTCAAATTAAAATGTATTTATTTTTTTATTTTTGTTGACAGCATTTTATTTGCGGATATTTGCGGTTTTACTAGTCTATCGGATCAGTGTACAGCCCAAGAACTCGTAAGATTACTGAACGAATTGTTTGCAAGGTGGGATATATTATATTAAAAACAAAAATTATATACACACTTAAAATTACAGTTGATATGTTCAAAACATTTTATTATTATTCATTATTCTAAAATTACAAATTTAAAGTCATAAAATTATAAAGTATAGGTACATTATACAGTTTATAAAGATATAACACGAGAAAAGAAAAAAACAACACAAATCCAAATGACATTTCAAAGTTACCATATAATGTATTACTTCCTCTAATTTCACATTGATTTCATAGTTAATACGATTCAAGTTTAGAGAATGAGTTTTCAGCTTCACAAGATATGATAGGAAGTGTGATTGGTATTTGTTAGTGCTTAGAAATGTTTGAAAATAAATCAAGATTGCATTTACTTAAGAAGTCAATGACATTTTTTAGTTTAAGATTACGATTATCTAAAATCTAGATTCTAGTTAATGATCCCATATTAAAACTTCTTTTTATCCTATATACATTTGTAATGCCAGTACTATAAAATTTAACAAATTCTTTGAGGTTTTTTTCATTAAATGTTTAACTTTCTACTAACATGAATCCACCAACAATATTTTTATAATTTTTAAAACTATTCATTTGTTAAATAAACAAATCAAGAACAAAAAATAATTTTGAAAAATTCTATTGATTATTATCGAAACACAAAATAATAATTATAATTATAATCAACCGATAGTAAAATATTATAAAACAAAAATAAGACAATAATTTACCTAATACAATTTATCACTTTCTATGATTACAAGGGTTCCACTACTGGAAGAAAATAAATACTATAAACAACTAAATATAAATTACATTAAAACTTGGTATATTCCCAGTTTAGATTATTATTGGTAGTTATAAATTATTTATAGGAGAAGATGAAATACATTTTTGAGAATTATATGGAATACAAAATTACTAACTTGTAGGAACTTTTAGGTATACGAGTAGTATGTTTATTTAAATTAAAATTGTTAACAAAAATTAATCTATATTGTTGTTCAGTAGGTAATTATTATAAAGGGCAATCACTTTTACTAATTATATAATCAAATTCAACAATTTGAGAATTATATTATATTGTAAACATCAAATTTTCTTAAAAAAATGATTTAAACACCATAAAAATAGCAAGTTGTTTTAAACAAAAAAAAAATTAATTGGAAAATTGTATTTCATGAATCATGGGAAAATAATTTTTATTTTATATTAAGTTATAATAACTACTTTAAATAGTTACTAATATTAATATTAGTTATATTTTATAGAGGAAAAACTCAAATTATTACTTTGAATCGAAATGAGTGTATCTATGTATGTAAAATAAATAATATTTTAAATTAAAAAGTCTGTTAGAGATATTTAAAAAAAAATATTTAAATCATGAACTATATCAACTCCTTTAAATTTTTTGGAAATTTAGTTTATTTTATTTTCTATATCAAAATAAGACAGTCAATTTTGGTATTATTTTATTTGGATAGGTTTGACCGATTAGCTCAAGAAAACTCATGTTTGCGCATCAAACTGTTAGGAGACTGTTATTATTGTGTGAGTGGTCTGCCAGAGCCCAGACCAGATCATGCCAACTGTTGTGTTCAGATGGGTTTGGACATGATCGATGCCATAACGTGAGTATTGTTGTCCAATATTGCAATAAAGTGTGAAATTTAGTACCTATATGTAGCTAATTTTTTCTTGTATTTAAATATATTATTTTATAATATTGTAGGCTAGTGAGAGACGTAATGGACGTCAATGTCAATATGAGGGTAGGAATACACTCTGGTCGGGTACATTGCGGTGTTCTAGGACTTTGCAAATGGCAATTTGATGTATGGTCGAATGACGTGACGTTGGCCAATCAAATGGAAAGCGGTGGAATACCCGGGTAAGTCACATCTATTTTCACAAAAAAACAATTAAATTTTAATATATCTACCAATATAATTTTTCAAAACACTATATTTTTTACACAGTGTTTCTCAATCTCGAAATGACAACCCCTTTGGAAGTCACCAACCAAGTATTTTGGGCGACCAAATATAAATTATATATTTAAGAATTGCTTAAAAACTTGAATATTAATTTATAGGTGGCCGCGGTAGTAAAAAGATTAAGAAACACTGATTTAATATATACTTACATTTTTAATACTTACAGGAGAATACATATTACGGCGGACACACTCAAGTATTTGGGTAATGCTTACCAAGTAGAACCCGGCCATGGTGGTAAGCGGAACACATTTTTAAAAGATCACAATATCGAAACATACCTCATAGTTCCACCGGAAACTACTTATGTAAGTACTCGTATAATATAAATGTAATTTATAATGTATATTTATCATGTTAAGATTAATTTTAAACTATTATTTTTGTAAATATTTGAAGTAAACTGATAACAATATATTTACTGAAAACATTAATGAATTCATTCTCTTTATTCTTAAATTGTGTTATTTTATTGAAATATTGTAAAAATGTATTATTAAAACTAAATAAAAATAAAAAGTCCACAACAATAAAAAAAACCAAAATTTATAATAATAATAACATAAAATAATGCACATACCTTTGTGTCCAGTTGTTCGGACGAAATGTTTAAGGGCTCTCAGCTATTTACATTATTTCTATTTATGGGACTCGTGTGTATATTGTATTAAAATATTTAAGTTCTCATATTTTATTTTTGTATACTGCTATGAGGGTTGCCAACCATCTTACATTGGGAAGAATTCTCCTACATTTATTTGAATTGCGACAACACTTTAAACTTTATGTAGAACAATCATGCATTTCTAAAGTCAATATATTATTATTATTAGGACTCGAAAGTTGTAGGAGCTAAAAAAGGCAAAATATGTACAACAAAAATTTAAAATTTGCAAAAAAAAAACAATTTACTAAGTATACAAAACAATGTATTTTTTATGTTTTTATTGAATTCAAAATGGTTTGGTTGATTTTGATGGATTTTAATTTTTTCATTCTATAAATAAAAATATAGAATGAATGTTATTTGAAAAATTATATTTATTTTTTTAATTCAATAAACATAGATTATTGTAACTTTCATACCTGTAAATGTATTTCATTGATCAACCAGAACTTTCTTGATCTTTTCTATATCAAACAAACAACAGTTGTCTAAAAGCATATTTTTGTAGCACGAAAAACTTCTTTCAATATCCAATAAAGTTATGGGTGCATATTTAAAGTGCGCCAAGTCATTCCCATTTAAGTATTTTGGTAATCCTTCCATTAACCAGTTAAAAAAAATACTTGATAGTTTTTAAAATCATTAAAATCGTGGTTGTCTTCCAAAACATTTTTTTAATTTTTCTTTGATTGCAATGCCTGCCTCGCCAATAATGTGCTCTACCTTTTTTTCGAAGGATTTCACTATTACTATTGATTCATATAACAGGAGTTTGTGTTTTTCGAGTTACGTAATTGTTGTCGGTAATAACCATAATTTACATGAATAAAAGTTTGAAAGTTAAATTAATTTTCACAAAACGGTCACTTACAGCAAATATATCTACAGCTTGTTCTAAATCAATATTATTTATATTTACTTCTTTTTTCTTCAACATTTAGAACCATAAGATCATTTATCCTTTGATTATTGCCCATGGAAATATGATTTTACATTTTTAAACAATAAAAAAGCTTTTATTTGATGCCATTGTACCTAATTGGTAAAGTTTTTATTACCTAATGAAATAATTTTCAATGTTTCCATAATAGCAACCGTTAACCGTTCAACCACGAAGTTAAGCAACTTTTGACCGTATGGTTTTTTATCATTTACTGTATTTTTAATATTTAGCAAATAAATAATGATGTATGGAATCCTGTCTTACACGAAACTTTATAATGACATCACCACACTTTGTTTAATTTATTATGACTAAATGCATCAAAAATATACATAACCATTGTGTGCAAACTACAAATATCTGTGCCCACAAACATTTTTAATTTGTGTGCCATGATGATATACCTAATGACTAATCTAGTTTAGTTTCACTCTTAAAGTTGTTAAAGTTTAATTTATATAAATATTTAAAATGAAAATCTTAATCTGTAGATGTACTAAAAAAAAAATACAAACAATATAAAATATTTCATTAAAGTAATATTGTGTGATTTTTTTAAATGTCTAGATTTATAAATTCTAAACTAATATTAAAATAATATGTACCTATTTCTGATTGTTTAGGTATCTCAATACTACAAAAAACAAAGCCCAGGTCATGCTTATAATGGTAATATATCTAAAGAATTCAGGATAATGGGACACAACCAACGGCATAATACATTTACATGGTAAAGCACGACATTAAAATAATTATTTAAATACAGGTAATTTTTTTTATCGTTCACCAATGACTACAACTATCTAAGTTGAGATGATTTTAATTTTAATTTAATTATAGTTTGCTCTCACCATTATAGAGATTATTTTTCTGGACGTTTGTATATACTTAAAAATTTACCCTTAATACCATATTTTTAATTATTTTATGTTTTAATTGATTTAGTAGCCAATGTTTATCTAAAAATAGATTTATGTTTACATTATTCACAATACACATTTATTATATTATAGTCATCTCTATTCCTTCAACCTATAAACTTCAAAGTATTATACATTTATGACTTATAAACTCTTAGTATGCTTTTGGATATTAGATAGTGTAAGTTACAAGTATCAAATATTTTAATTTCAAATCTATGATTAAATAAAAAAATATAAGTTACATTTTAAGACAATTCCTTAAACTATAACTATAACTAAAAAGGCCAAAAAATTCTTTAACTTTTTTTAGATTTAGAACATTAGCTATTATTTTAATTATTTCAATTTGTTCATTATTGAGCCAAAACGTGTTTATTAAATAAATAAAATGTAATTATAAGTCTCCCCATACATGTTCTCTGGTTTATGAAGAAAATAATTACTATTAATTACTATTTGTATTAAATTGTTTTATTTTATTGTACAGATTTTAAACATTTGTTTCAATTATTTTAGTAAAATATAAGAACTCAAAATAATTTATTAGTTTATTTAAAATACATACAGTATACTATAGCCAATATAGGTATCCAATCTAATAATAAGTTAAAACAAAACAAAATTAAAACAGTACCTAGTTTGTTGAAAAAAACTGAAAAAGACTATTTAATGTATGCAAAATTATGTATTTGACAATTTATCATCATTTATACAAGTTCATTTCATATAATATATATTATATTCTTAAAAGTTCTTTTAATTGTATCCACCTAAAGCTCCAGTAATAAACCTCACAATAAGTTGTAACAGGTTACTAGTAAAATACTTTTCAAGATCAACTGATTATGCAATATTTTCTTTTGCTCTCTACAAATTCGGGTGTACATCATGTATACATTTATTTTCCACAACATCCTCAGCAACATTTTTTTTAAACTCTTCAAGTCTTTACTTTACCTTTACATATACTTATTAAATTTATTGAATTGGCAGTTTTATTTGTGTACAATTTTTACAAATAAAACTATTTTCAATGTTTAATTTTGAAAACAGCAATGGTATTGTAATATATTATTGTTATTATTGAAAATACTAATACTATTATGATTTTAAACTGGCTGTATGTTTCACAGCCACTGATCCAAATCGCTTTAAGATATTGTAATATTTTTTTCTAGCAAAGACGAACCAGAAGTGCACAATGACGAAGTGGACGAGTACCTGTTGTGTGCAATCGACGCCAGGAGTATTGATCGTCTAAAAGCCCAATACTGCTATCCAATCACACTGAAATTTCGTGATAATAATATAGAACAAAAAGTATGTATAATTTAATGCTCCTGCAATATTTTCTGAAGAACCTATTAATCAAGCCCATCTAAATTATTCAACAGTACAGCAAAGTGCCTGATAGGATGCTTTATTCTTACATGACGTGTACTGTGTGCATATATTCAGCCATCACCGCTGGGCACATAATAATTCTACCATTGTGAGTATACTTCCCTGCAATCGCCAGTGTCAAATTTTTTTTTTTTCATGGTTTTTTTCTTTTTTTTAAATTTAGGTCGTATCTGTTATTGGGATGTTTAACCATTGGATGGTTGACGATTGCTCTGTCAGCAGGAGTTATTTTTCGCAACCGACTGCTGGTAAATTTTTACAATAGTTATCTTTTGTTTCACAGGGAACTTACACATGATTTTTTGATTTTTTTCAAGGAAATTACGGAACCACTAAAAAAAGCATCACAAACAATTAGCCAGAATCGATCCATAGCTCAATCATTGGCCTTAACCATAATCGTTTGCTGTTTTTTGACTTCAATGACTCCACTGGTACCTGTTCAAAAATTGCTATTGATATTATGTGAATACTATTTACCTAATATTTTTTTTGACTGTAGTGGGTTTTTTTTTTTCCCCCCAGATAAAATATAAACTAGAAGTGTGTTTTAATGAACAAAATCGAAACGCCACTGACGTGTACGTTGTTGAAAGCCCAGTAATACGAGAAAGCACTTGCCAACTATTATTCAATGTAAAAACGCTACATTAAGCCTTCTATCACCTTTGTATACCATGTTACAGTAGTTTTAACTAATAATATATTATTGTTTTCTACAGTACTTGACTGTATGTGTTATCATTCTGATGATATTAGTTGCCGTGTATCAAGTGCTTATCAGTCTAGTCAAGCTCTTCCTGTTGATTTCCATATCATCTAGTTACTTTATATCATCCAGTTTATTCCTTAATCACAGGTGAGTATTGTGAGTTGCGTCTAACAAAAACTGTAGAATCTTTTTTATTAAATTGGTTACATATTTGATTTTTAAATAATAACGTTTAATCCAACCTAACCTAAACTTTGTTATTTCGTTATATATATCTTACTTTTTGATAGGTGCCTAATGTTTAACAATAGTTTTTAGTCTAATAAAAATATATTATACTATATAAAATATAAATTGCAAAAGATATTAGATAAACAACTAATACATAATTTTAAAACAAAAATAAGCATTATATTAATAACAATGTGTTTATTAATTTATATAAATAATAAATACTTACTCTTCAATAATTTAACATGACTGATCAATATAAGTTAAACTAATTGTTAACAATTTAATATCTTTATCTTATTTGAATGATTTTGATTTATGTTTCTTTATTGTCAGTTTAATTTAAAAAAATGGATAATTTTACTAACATGATCTTATTATTGTTAATGTCTGTTATAGATATATAAAAATGATACCCATTATTCATTTAAGCATAACTTTTATTTTCATATTTACAATATTATTGCCTTTGCTTTGTCAGACCAATGGAAGAATCTTTTTGGATTCGTATTCTTATGTTTGTCCTTATGGTGGGACTAATTGTTGCATTAATTCTACAAGCACAGCAAACTGAAGTCACATCCAGATTAGATTTTCTTTGGAAACTACAAGCTACAGGTTAGTAACGATTTTGATCTATTATTATTATTTATTATTATTAGAATGTTTATTATAACTTACTGGAGTCCGTGTTTTATTCATTTACAGAGGAAAAAGAAGACATGGAACACCTAGAAGCATACAATCGTAAACTTTTAGCTAACATTCTTCCGGTTCATGTGGCTGAACATTTTTTAACTTTAGACAAGCCTGTTGACGTTAGTATTAGACTTCTCATTATTCTGATCAAATAAAATTAAAAAGGCTATGAATTTATGTTTTATTTTTTCATTATTCCTTTTTTGTAATTATTTAGATTCTTCTCAGGTAAAATAATATGATGTCAGACTGTCAGACTTTTAAATAAAATGCAGAAGTTTTGTTACAAATGTGTACCTAACATTGCAAGTTGACTGTTAAAACAAATGTATTTCATCTTAAACCTACAGTATAATATTTTTTTTTAAAATTCTGAGTTTAAAAAAATTTAGCTATTCAATACAAGTTTATTTTAATTTAATATAAATTAATATTAGTCTAAATATAAACATTTTTGTTAATTTACAAACATGATACTTAATTTTCTCAAAATCAAATTCCTTTTACTGTCTGCCATTTTGTTCCACAATATGTGACAAAACTTTACAGTTATTTTTGCTATTACATTTATTATTTTATGTTTCAATACATTATAAACAGCTATGATTATTGTTGGTCCTTTAGGAACTGTACCACGAGCAGTGCGACAGTGTGTGCATAATGTTCGCGTCCATACCGAATTTCTCCGAGTTCTATGTGGAACTGGAGGCCAACAACGAGGGTGTGGAATGTCTGCGGCTGCTGAACGAAATCATAGCAGACTTTGACGAACTGCTAAGCGAACCACGTTTTCAATGTATCGAGAAGATCAAATCGACAGGCGCCACATATATGGCCGCGTCCGGACTTACAAAGAGCACGTGTGACAGCAAACAATATTCTCATGTGACCGCGATGGCCGACTATGCACTGCGACTCCGCGAGCAGTTGGCTAATGTTAATGAACACTCATTCAACAATTTCCGCATCAGAATTGGTATGACTGTAGAAGTTATAATTTTGATTTTTATTATTATTATTATTATTCTTTTAGTCTATTTAAAATTTATTTATTTTTTAAATTCTGAGGGGGTAAGGAATGTATTGGGATTTTACTGTGATGTTAATTTTTTTGCCTGCGAATAACTTTTCTATTAGGAAACCTGACTAGGGTGGTACTGTAAGCACATACTTTTTTGATTTTCTCAGGAGTTTTCATAATAAATAGAAAAACATGAGCAAAACGGGAAAATATACTAAATATATTATTTTCAAATCGTAAATATTACGGCCTTTCAAAACATATTACCGAATTGCGCTCATAATCTTTTTTTCATTAGCAATGATTAATACTTACATACAGATATACATTTCATTTCCCCTCTATCTTTCCAACTTCCCACCTACAATAGTGGTAAACCCATCGTGCAAAGTATGTCAGTTTGTTTTTTACAAAAAAAAATGTCTAATTTTAGTCTTTTAATCCTACTGTTTGATTCAAATCTGGATTCAGAAGTGATTCGAAAACGAATGAATACAATTTTGTTGTATTTTATCATAACTGCAACTTCCAAATGTAATCTAGCACAAATTATCCATGTATTACAATTTACAAGTAAAATTACTACAACTATTAAGTATTAACTGGTATAATTCATCGTGTTTGTGTATAAGTAGGTATCCAACGTGTTTATTTAACTATTTACAGTAGATAAACACTAAACTTGCACCAAACATAATCTGTGTATAAATAAAACAGAATAACAAGTGTGCAAATAATGTTTTATTATTGTATTCTTACTCTATAGTGTATGACTACTTATCTTTTAAATATATTTTCAGAAGCTGTATAATTTTACACCTTTATATTAAGAGGAATTATAACGGACCTCCTGAGTTATAGGCAACTAAAATAACATAAAAATATAAAAGTTATAATACTGACAATACACATTCGTCGAGGCTAGGCAAGGAAGCACAAGTGCACACAGTACATTCTCAGCTTATCTCGAACTAGTCGCGTAGCCAGCTGGTAGGCCTGAGCCTACCTACTTTTCTCTGAAAATTAACACAATTTTAAAATCCATAATCAGTAGTATTTCCTATTCAAACTTTTATGAAAAATATTTCTACCTACGCAGAGGCCTCGACCATAGATATGTTTTATCAACAATATACTAATCACTAGTGTGGGGCTGGTCTATTTTGCTGAACTGCTGAACTGAAGCCACTTTAACTCAATAGTAAATAGTACTGTATTAAAACTCAGAACTAACAAGTTATTTAAATATAGTAGAATTCATCATGTAGGTATACTAAACTTCATAATTTCTGGTAAAGTCTTACGGATTTTAGAGCAAATCTGCTGAACTACCACCGCAAATCCATAAAATACTGAATTGGGTTACAAGTTTATAACTAGTGCAATTTTCAACTGAAGCACTTGATAAAAATCACTAATAGCGCTAAAATATTCTGTGTCCCCAGTTCAACAGTTCAGTAGTTCAGCAAATTAGGTACTCCAACTATTGTGTACATGATACTCTCATGTTCGTGTCTCGACTGGCCTCGTTTTATTTGACTCGGACACAAAAAAAATGTTTCCAGAGCATGCGGTTCAAGATGAACACACCTAGTTCACCACTTGCTTGGCTGCTCTCGTGGAATCTTAGGCCGGCCACATACCAAAAGAGCAAAACTATTTTAGACAGTGTTAGTAAACTAAAATCAATTTGTTTTTGTAAAGTGCACACTACCTAGATAAAACAAAAATCAATTGTCAAGATGTCATCTAATAAAGATATTGCAATTTACATGTAGTAAACATCAAAAAATTTAGAAAAAAATTAAAAATATATATATATTTGGATTCACCTGTTAAATAAAAAAAAACACATGTAATTTTATCTTTAATTTGCGAACTGAGTTCAGACGAAAGTAAGTTTAAAAATTTTACATAAATATAAAATTTGGGACTTTGTTTGTAATAAGTATTATTATAATAACTACAGTATATCATTATTATTTACAATAATAACTAAATTTTTTAATATATTAATATTAAAATTACAATTAACATTAATTTTTTTCCGTAACTTGTTTGAACAATTTTGTTGCTATACAAAGTATATAAATGGGTGGTCTCATTTTTACTAAACTAATCAAACTTTTTCCATTACAAGACATTATGTGATAAGTTTATATGAAAAATAGACACAAGTTTTCTTTTTTGTCTAGTTGTGACTAACACATAATGTAGACACTTTAGACAGTATCAATCATGACTAGAGCTGAGGACTTCTAGTTTTTTCATATTTTTTTAAAAAGATCGTAGAAAAATTCTAGTGATCAACAAATGTGATTTACAATACCAAGAGATCGAATTTAAAATTTTATTTTGCATATGTTTGCATATTTTGTCATTATTGCATACAAATGCGTTATTGATTATATTAGAAAAATTAAGAAAATATTTGGGAATTTTCGAAATAAGTTCTTAAATTAGCTTAGACAAAAAAGAACATTGGTAAATTCGAGTATTTATAACTAACCATAATGTAATTTTTTAGAGTATATTATAAGCGCATGTTTCTTGATTTTTAAGTGTTTAAGTGCATGCATATTTTTAAGTTCTAGAAGTCCTCAGCCCTAGTCATAACTAATTGTGTTTAAAGTTTTGTTTTGTCTATGTTTTATCAGTGTGCTTATGCATTGTTATTTCCTATTTTTTATTTTTATTAAGACAGTGTTATCCTGATTAATACTGTCTAACACACTTATGCTCTTTTGGTGTGTGGCTAGCCTTAGTGCAAAAACGTAAATGTAGTGCTGGCATAAGAATTTGCCAAAATTATGTTTTTTTTTTTTTTATAGACAATTTTTTAAACTCTGTATTAAGTAGGGTGGAATCAATAATGGCCACCTTAAGAATTTTTTTTCTGTTAAAATTTGATTTAATCTATCTTTTTGATAAAAAAAAAATTAAATATTAAACTTAACTTAACCTAACTTACACATTATAAGTTTACTAATAGTTGAGTTGAATTTCAAAGAAATTATATAAGAAATGTATATTATTATTTTAAAATGACATTTTCCTGTTCTATGACGATCTTTGTTTTCTACAGTTTTTGTAATGAATTTTTATAATTGATATTACAACAATAATTAAATGGCTTATCAAATTACAAAATTGCACTACTTTAAGCACTAATTAATGTAAAAATGTATACCATAAATGATGAATAGCAACTCCACCCTTTGAAGTTAATATATTATTTTGCACCAAAACTGATTTTTCTTTTACCAATATTTTCAAGTTATTAATTTTATTAGATAAGTAATAACTAATAAATGTATAGGTGTTTTGTTTTAAAAATATTTTAAATAAAAATTGTTTATATTGGCTGCAGGTATAAACATCGGTTCAGTGGTGGCTGGCGTTATAGGAGCTAGGAAACCTCAATATGATATTTGGGGCAATGCGGTAAATGTGGCCAGTCGAATGGATTCGACCGGAATGTTGGATAAAATACAAGTAAATATTGAAAAAAAATCTAGTTTATTATTCAGTATGAATGCAGTATGTGCAGTTGGAAAAATTACCACAGAAAAAAATCTAAGAAATTAAACACACCCTGGAAAAAAAATCTCACAAATATTATGCATATCATTTATTCTGTGAGTTTTTTTTCATAAACATTTTTTCTTAGCTTCGAGTGTATTATACCATAGCCATTGACATTACATAAGTGAATTCAGCCATAAGAAATCTACAAAAAGTTTACTTATTTACTTACTTATTATCTGCCCTTAAAATTACAACTAAATTAATTCAATAGCATAATTTTAAAAAACTGCAAAGATACTGTTACCTACCTGCTCATTAGTATACAAATTTGCACGCATAATACAGGAAGTATACAAAATAGTACAAACTAATTTATTACTAATAGAAAGATAAATTTCTGGTACTTATATGGTTTAAACAAATATTAATTTACTCCTTTACTTGAGTTCTGATTCTGAATAATTGTGTGTAATGAAAAAAATCACGTGCCTAATTCATCATATGTTATCTGAATATTCAATTAATCTAATTTTTGTGGTAAAGTAGTACTATTTCATTTATCCTGAAGCCCTTTATCTTCAATATCATATATTTGTATTATGTCTATACATCCATAGTTGAGTATGCTTATTGAATGTTTTCCCAAACAATTTTTTAATGAATAAAACATTTATTGTTAAATATAAATTATAAAAAGTTAAATAAATTATTAATTATAGATTAGGTTATAAATAATATTTTACTGTCATTTGTGCAGGTTACTGATGAAGTATATGAAATATTGAAACTAAAAGGATATCCATTGACTTGTCGCGGTGTCATTGAAGTTAAAGGAAAAGGAAATATGATTACCTATTTTTTGGATAATTATGCTCAACAAAATTAATTGATGTTGACATATTAGTGTATTATTTTGTTATTGTTATTACAAATCATAATATTATTATTGTTGTAAATAAAAATTTGATGTATCAATGTGTTAATTAATTGAGGTGTTAATTGTTACTATTATTAAATTAAGAATCTGCTATAAGTAAGGGGTGTTATTCAAATAAAGAAGACTTAAACAAAATCGTATTATTTTAAAAATTTGAAACATTAAACATTAAGCTATTAAAAATGTGGATCCATTTGTACATTTTTCTTTAAATTAAACTTCAAAATTATCTTTCTAATAACTTCATTATATTATACCTTTATAATCATGAGCAAAATTTTAATTTTTCTTTTTTTACACGTTATTTATAAACGCAGAAATTCTTTTTTTGATTGATAAAATTATCTTGCATTAAAAATGAATGTAACATTATAAAATAAATTATTATTGCATTTGTATACAGTATTGCAATGAAAGAGGAGAAAAGAAGTCTTTGTTGGTTACCTATTTAAAAACATAATATAAAAAGGCTTCGTCAATAGAGTCAAATTTTTCTCATTTGTATTTATTAAAATAAGTAAAGTAATTCTCAGATTTTGCTAGTATAAAAACTAACGGTGGGGTCCGGGTAAGAAGTTCAAACTTTCTGTAAGCACATCCTCAACAAGAATTCTATTCTATTTATATTTACTCATGTCACTATTATAGGTGTTTAAGGCTATTTTAAACCAGTATGAAAAGAAATTTCAGCATAAAGTGGTCTTGTAAGTTGAAATTTGAAATTACCAAAACGCACATCCTCATACTTGCACCATATCAATACAAAATTGAGAAATACAAAACTAAAAAACATCCTCATCTCACAAAATGGTAAAGTACATATTGAAATCCATCCGAAATGTTATCACTTCAATCTATCAATAAAAAATCTGATTTCAATCGAATGCAAACTCACTTTTCCCTTCCAACGAAGATGAAATCAATCAGTTTTTATCTATCCCATTACGGCTCATTCTACTTCCAAAATGATTTTCCCCAAACGAAATAAAAACACAAATCTATAAATTTCCCCTAGGCAAGTCACCGGGTTTGACTTGATAACAGCCGAAATAACCCGCAAACCGTCCGATTTAAATAAAAATGTCTTCCACGTTAACCACCTTCTTCACACCAAATATTGAAGACCCTTATAGGAAGCGTGACTTAGTTCAATGCCTAAATTGCCAAGAGTATGGTCACACCAAGACTTACATTGCATATCTTCTCAGATCCGTACGATGTGCTAAACTTCACCTCCCCTTAACTTGCCAAAAATCTCCTGCTAAATGCACTTAGTGTAATGGCGCCCCCAAGATCCCCTCGAGCCATAACCATAATTCACTACCTACACACATCAAGAACCCTGATAGTTCTAAAAAGAAGGGCGAGAGCAATCTGACAACGTATAAAATACCCATTCTATAAACGTTCAATAAACTTTGCAATATTCTTAAAGCACAACTAACTAAACAGCGAGCCAACGACTACTCAAATCATATAGCTTCCCTCTTTGAAAAAAAAAAAAGGCACCCTATGGAAAAAAACTCGCAAAATATTAAAACACAAAACTACTGTCCATTTCTTAAAATGTAAGATGGCATCTGGGTCATAAATGACTCAGAAAAATCTGATTTCAACCGANACTTCCAAAATGATTTTCCCCAAACGAAATAAAAACACAAATCCATAAATTTCCCCTAGGCAAGGGATTTGACTTGATAACAGTCGAAATAGCAAGCAAACTGCCACCCAAAACTACAATCCACATCACTCACATTCTCAACTCAATTCTAAGACTCTCTTACGTTCCAATTAAATGGAAATTCTCATTAATAATGCTCTTTCCCGAATCTAACAATCCCCTTATTTCACCACTTCTTACAGACAAAAAAGTCAGCATCCCTTCTTCACTAAACTCTGCGAAAATCTAATTCTTAAAAGTATCTACCCAATAATAAAGACTATCAATTGCTGTTGTCTACACTGTTCATTTCATTATTGTTAATATTATTTTGTTCACACTGCGTCGGCCATCGCTATGACGCTATACGCCCATATGCCATTGTATAGGTGCGAAATATTGGACCGGTGTCTTTTTTGTTTTTCATTTAGCATTTATTCATTACTGTTCGTCGTGTATTAAATTTGCTGTTATAATTCTTGTGCCACTATTAAACATGCGTTAAATCAACCAGCTTTTCTTGTGTTTCTAACAAACGTTTAAATTGTAAATCATTGTTTTGTTTGGTAAGTATTTGACATTTCTATAATACTATTAAAATTATAGACCCGTTGACATGTGATAAGTGCGATATTATTTGTATAGATTTTTAAAAAGCTCTAATCTTGTTTACCAAACGAAAAAATCAAAACAAGTATAGTTTCACACAATTATACTGGATACTTAATACTTGTATTACGATTGTTAGAAATTTGATATTGTCGAAATAATACTTGTTTGTACGTTTTCAATTAAATGACAAAACATACGTTTATTTATTTGGCTAAATTTCTAGTGTCATAAATGTTCCTTTTTTTATCAAACTAAATGTTTAAAAGGAAGATTATGTAATTCAGTATTATGCATTTATAATGTGTATAGTATGATAAATAAATAATGTATAATATATAATATGTTATTTGCTAGAGCATTTGACTGTCAAATGGTTGCTTGATAAACGGGGTGTCGCTGGCTTAAATGATATTTTGACTTTTTATGTATTAAAATATCGTAGAAGATACAAGAATACAAGGATTTTATTTCTTTTATTATATGATTTTTTAGTTAAAATTGATTGTCATGCATAAATAAATTTATCAATAGGTATTTAATTTTTGTTCATCGCGTATACTTAACGCTTATGTAAACAATTGAAAAATTAAAACAAATAATAATATTTAGAGTACCTAGTTATTAGAGATCAACCCGGTCCGGTCTAATTGCATTGTACATTATTTGTTATTGATATTGGGGTAATTCATTGGGTTTGGTCCAATCATAAACAGATATTAACATCACTGGTTCGTTCGGTTTGGCCTGAGTGATAACAAATTAGAATTTTTTATTTTGTGATTTTGAAAAATTTTCCAATTAAAGTTTTAAATTTTGGCTGGCCTCCTCTTCAAATGCAATGAATTGTACATTTTTTTCTTAGTCTTAGTCTGTGTTTTTTTTTTTTAAAGTTAGGTTAAAATTTGTAAGGGTCAAAAAAATATTTTACGAATTCATCTGGTCTTATTTGGGACAGACTATTGGTTCATAGTCTCTATGATTTTATTATATAACTCACATATTATACTACCTTGCTAAATTGAAAGGTAATAACCGACATTTTTTCAAAAATCAGATTATTGTTTATTGGATAATTTTAAATAGATACAATTAGGTTAAAAGACTGTTAAATGTCAATTAAGTAGATTATTAAAATGAGCTTTGAAAATGTATCTACCTATAAATCACTGAATACTAGATAAATAATAAATAATTGATACATCCAAGAAAATACAGTATATACTATATCATAGTTAATGCTTGTATGGTTAGTAAATTTATTATAGGGTACCTATATATACCATGTATTTATTTAGTAAACCTAGATTAACCAATCTACATATTTCAAGGAGTTATTTTTAATTTTGATCAATAAATCATTGATTTATTGGAGTTGATATCAACACGCTATTACTATTATTATAAATTCATTATTTTAGAATTCTTAATAGCAGGTTTGAGAATAGATCATGAAAATTTCATCTGGCTAAGATATCCATAATCAAAATTTTATCTAGATAATATAATAGATAAAATGTATTGTATAACAAATTCACTGCTTTATCTACGTGTACATAAAGTAACTTATAATTAATAGGTACATTAATGTCACATATGATTTTGTAGCTAATTTTTTGGAACAAAGTATACTTATTTTTATAGTTCAAATATTATTAAGAACAATTGTTATGATTATCATATTCAAAAAATTTTATATATAATTATATTGTTTAATAACTAATAATTTGTGGGCTAATGTTCACGTGTGTCCCTTCACACTTCTAATCTTTCGAATTTTCAATCTTAAATGGGGTGATTAATTGCGCAAAATAAAATATATTTAAATTCAGGCTTTGGCGATTAATCACTTTGTATGTAAGCCATTTACTATGTGACAATTTCAAAAAAACAATACCTATACATTTCATATCTATTATCTATATAATGTATACTATTAATTTTGTCGAAAATCTTCGGAAAATAACTTCTCAACTTTACCTATTAGGACATGAAAATCTGATAAAATTAATTATCTGGTATTATAATATTAACTAATTGGATAGTATTCTGATAGAAAAATTGTATTTAAGAAAAAATGAATATGATTTATCGAAATGAGATGA